>CM055265.1:134393966-134993966 GCA_029237695.1 Conchocele bisecta
GTTTAATATTACTTCATGGATTGCTTCAATATTTGGATACTTGCTACATGTGACCATTTGAAACACACTCGTGTCACCATGAACATGACTTTGACCTTTTTGACCTTCGTGTGGTTGTGTACACACGTAGCATTTATATTTACGTCAATAAGTTTGTAGAAGTTTCTTCATCATGATATAACTTTAATAATAATTATTGATGGATTGCTTTAATATCTGTGGAGATCGTGGTCTGAGGCGTCGGACTGCTGATCTTACGGTCGTAGGTTCGATGTGTGCGTTGTGTCCTTGAGCAAAACACTTTTTCCACACCGCTTCAGTCTACCCAGCTGTAAATGGGTATTGGTTAATTACCGGAAAGGGCCGAAGAAACAGGTTTATATAAGCAAATACGTATATCCAGTCTCGAACACTGTATAAACTGTATGGACATGTTTATTTCATACACCTCTCTGATGGTTTTTGTGATTCTTACTTTATCACATGCCCATGATCATGTTACGGTAAAATGCCTCGGCAGGAACGACACCGCTGCCGTGGCGGAATTCTTGTTGTATTCATTGTGTTTCATTTACACTGAGATTTTGCGAAAGCCAGTGCTAGGTTCTTGTCTCCTGGACTTTGACAATAGTACCACAGTTCGGGTTGTGATATAAATGTTTTCAACACAAGCGCCCCTTCATTGATTTTGTGTAATCTTGTTCGGCAGTAATCATGAATCTTTTGACTTTGTCTTGTAATAGCAATTTCCCGTCATGCAATTCAGGGCACCTGGAACACGACTATGAGGGTGAGAGGACGGCGGAAGGATGTACAATAGTGCGTCGGCACAACAGTACCGACAAAGTACACCGCCAACATGACAAGGTAGGTATTAGCGTACATCAGGTAAACATTCCAGATTTGTATCGTGTTCCCCAAACGAACGATTGCCTATCGTTTACACGTCGTTTTGACATCGATTACGTATATTTATAATTAGAAGACGATGCTTTCGTTGGTTTAAACGTGTTATGTTTAAACCTACGATAACATCCTTTTCTACTTAAAAGCAACAAAACGACGTCAACTAAGTGCGTTGAAATAAACAAACGACAGGCGTTAATATACATGTAAACGTACTGCATTTTTCATTCTGTTTCATTTGTTTCGTACGGGAACCTTCAACAAATATTCACTGTATTGTATGGATCATATGAAATGTTGCTGTGACGGCGGTAGATATGACACAGTTACATGTGCGACCAATTAGGAAGATGGGTGTTTCACAGACAGAATGGCGAGCCATGTACCGCAAATCACTAATGGGATTTAGTACTAAACCCATTGACCCGACCTGAAATGAATTTAGCTGTTGATAGGCCGTTAAACACCAATAAAGAAAGAAACAAACAAACCGCAAGTCACACGTCCTGGACGCGCATGCTGATATCACAGGTGAATAACGCATGGTAAGGATGGTAAGGTGGATACACATTCTTAATTATGTTTAGAAAACAGGAGAAAGTCAGAGAAATAAAATTTGTCATGGAAACAAAATGCCGCATCAACATGATCAAAAGGCCAATTATTACATGTCCCTGTTGTGGAAGGTGATACATGTAAGATGAGTGTCGCAGTCGTGCTATCCAATAATTCAGCAAACACTCCATTTTATAAACCAGACATTTTGTACGATGTCCGCATACTACATAGCTCCAAGAAAAGCATTACTTCAAAATTCAAAAAGGAAAAACTTAAGATATTGTACAAGCATTTGTGCTTTCTTCAATCCTCCAATACCAATGTGTATGCATGTATATGACAGGTGCTTATCGAAATGAAATAAAATATTGTAAACTAAAATTAAAATACAAGTGGTTCTAAAATTATAGCGGTTGTAACACTAACGTTCTATACCAATTTCACAGGCCGGACAAATTGTGTCTACCGAGGTATAACTAGAGAATAGTAGGTTAGTGTCGTGAAATGGAAAACTATCTGGCAAGGCTTAGGAAACGGGATGGGCGAGGCTCTGCCGATCACATCCCGTTTCCGTGCCGCGCCAGATAGTTTTCCCATTCACGGCACTAACCTACTATTCTATTTATCCCGTCAACACCTACAAATGGCTTTAAACTGCAAACAAAACTAACCCCAATCACCGCACATATTCATACGCAGTGTTTAGGTCGTATTGACAGGATATCAAAAATGTTTCACGGCACTGTGTTTCACGGCATATACGCACTGTGTTGACGGGATAAGCCCGAATACACGGGCATACCCTCGTTTCTTATGAAATCATTAAAACTCGTTTGTGGCTGTTCCTGGAGAAATGTGGCTTATGGGTTTTCCGATCAGTGTAGATGCAAATCAGCCTGTACCCGCACAGTCTGATCAGGATACGCACAGTTCGCCATTTCATCGACGAAACACCCGTCATGCCTCTAACAAGCAAGATAGATGGTCATCAGGCTACCTGTAGCCTATTTCATCAACATTGCAAAGTATACTTTAGTAGCAAAGTATACTTTGAGGGAGAAATTTTCAATTTTATGATAAATTTATTAATTTTTATTATACTGAATTTATTACATTATCACAGCCAATTTGGCTGTGATAATGTAATAAATTCAGTATAATAATTCTGCATACTTTTAATCATGAAATATATGCATTTGTTAGTTCTATATGAAATAATGCATTTCAGGAAAAATAAATGATTACTCCCTCAAAGTATTCTTTGCTAATAAAGTATACTTTGCAATGTTGCTGAAATCGGCTACAAAGCTAAAAGTATCACTAATCCCGTCAGCCTCATTTAACAGCCTTATATACATGTAGTAAATACCATATTAAAGGTACATGCCCACTCAGTAGGCAAAACATGTGCTTTATGTCAGAGACATCATCTGGGACATTTTACTGGCAAAATAAACATTTATTCACCATTACCCCACGTATTGATTGGCATTATTATACATTTTATATCTGACATACATTTCCACATTGATATCAGGGGCGATAACCGTGTTTCTTTAAATGATGACGGATATTACTATTTATTCTCTTTATTTTCAATGGTCATTCTTTATAATCTGTTGAAAATATTGTTTTTGTTAGGTGGCGCATGTAATTAGTATAAATTATTTATAAATAGCATGCCTCATCTGCATATGAAAATAGCCTGATACCACCGCGAGTCGCGATCATTATTAAATTATTATATCTGTATAGCGGGCACTTTCAAGTTTTAGACCTGGTGGAATAGTGACACAATTATACACTTATTTAATTCCTATAAAGAAGAGTTTGTGCCTACTGAGTGGGCATGTACCATTAAATCATCACTCATGTAACGTCCTCTATATCTATCAGACGGTCCGGCTGAATGTGGAAGGTACACCGCTGCACGTGGAAAGTTGGGACAACATTACGCTGCAATCGCCGAAACCAACGAAACCCAGGCAAGTGATATTATTTTGAAAATTTAACCTGTTATTCAATGTTACATGTGACTGTTGAACTGATTGTGAACATAAAACAATAAGACGACCATTATGTTCCATTTTCTGTGAATATAGTCGTTAGTTGTGTGATATAATAGGTGTATCCCATTGCATTATGGGCCACGGGTAACACTATGGACATGCCGACGTATGCGACAAATGTACATGTCTACTGGTCTGTTCTCACATTCACACGGTATAATTTGATGCAGGTCCATTTTCTTTCCTGACGGCCATTCTGTTGTTTCAACGTTTGACTTGAACAAGACCTTATACTTTTCAGGGTGAAATGTTGATCTGAATACATTCAATAGCTGTCACCGTGGTCTTCCAATTCCGCTTTTGACTTTTAATCCACAACTAGATGTTGAAGAAATTTACTGTTAAGCCAATATACACGTATATGTGATGTCACCACCATATAATTTCGTAACTGGAAATTATAAGGTGGTGGAATTATGACAATATAGTGCAAACTATCACTTTAGAAGTCAATAGTGGCCACCAAGGGTGAATGGACCACGGGCGCTTTTAGGGTGGTAGGTTATATGCTGCTGAACTCAGCCCATCCGGGCGCATTTGAATTGTTTTGTACAATGTTTAGAAAGGTGTTTCATGTTTATACAAACAATAATTGACCATCCAAGCCACGCTAACAGTACCTGTGGATTTGACATGGGAGGTAATACCGGCCCCGACATGTAGATATGATGCTCTGCCATTGCAGAGAACCCATGGAGGGAGAAGCGGAAATACCGGACAGCACAGCGGGCGGTAAGGGCAATCATGCTTCAAAGACATACATACGATGTGATTTTGTACACAAGATGTGCGATAGTTCATCAAATAGTGCTACGCTGACCGTCTTTGTTTAATAAATTGACCATTGACCTTTTAAAAGCATTATCGTGAGACAATAGGAATGTGGACACGTTTTGTAGACGACAATTGACCGAGCACTTGTTAGGTTTGCAGACCGATGGAGCTAAAATACCAGTTGTCATGTGTCAGACCCGCATTGTTTCGATAAACAATTATGTGCTTTACCTTTTTGCCGAATGTCATGTTTGGATTATAATTATTATTGTCGTTAGCGAAGATAGTATGAGCTGCACTGATCGCTGTCTGACAATTTCCGCCATCTTGGGCTATGACGTCACGGGTATATTCGATTTCTAATCGGAGAGTTCCGGAGCACTCTGTTACTCCGGAATCTTCCGATCTTACCCGAATTAAAAAATTCGGTGCTTTTATGCCAAATTTAACTGAACCAATTTCGTATCGCCCATACTTGGTGGAATTGTCCCGACCTCCAGATCTGGTAAACGTTAGTTAAAAAACCATGGAGCAAACCAGAAGAGAGATCAGCAATAACTCCACCATGTAGGGGAGATAATGACTACTACAATACACTTGGAACTGTTCATAATCCAAATATGGTGCTAAAGTACCGACAAGTCTCAGAGGACCAGATTGTGTATCAACAGATGGTGGCTTGGTGAACCAGAGCACCAGAATTTCACATTGCTCATACAAGTCAATTGCTTTCATATCCCTGATAGTATAGAGTACATGCATCATACTCGTACTATGAGTTTATGCTTATTCAATTGTTAACAACTATTTTGGAACTTTAATGCATATCCCCCTCTATACACTACCAGCTATTGTTTACCCCACCCAGGTTATGTTGATTGAGATCTTTTATTCGCTTGAAATTTAAGGCCTGACCGCTCGGTTGAAATCGAACCCGACTACTGCAGACGACCCTGATCCTGACCTACTTCGTGTAGGGATCGCCGTTGCAATATACATGTATTTATGTAATTACCGCATCACTAGGTCTCATGGGACAGTGCGGAGCTAGCGGTAAACATGGGTGTACGGTTTGTGTCGTGGAAAATGAGACTAAGAGTATCCATTACATGCACATGTGGGGTACAAGGATATTCTGCCCGAGTTTCAGAATAGGTCGACCGAAACGAGGCTTTGTCCGAGTTTCTGACGACATATTCTGATCACCATGGTGGAATATCCTTGTCCATGTTATGGATGCTTTTTCTCACTCTATAGTCGACACATCTGCGAATCTCAAAATATTTATCTGATGCGTCCAACGTGTTCGCCATGTCAACAAGTTTGCCGACGACGCGAATTGGACGCTAATGCCAGTTCAGTGGATCATTTACAAATTATTATCAAATTACTGACTGCATCACTAGCTTCCTCTCATTGATAGGTATCCACCCAGTGTCGTTGACATTCACCTTCGTGACCTTAACTTTTGTATCAATAGTTTGGACATACGTCCAAGCTTCGCATATCTCCTTATGTATTAGTCGGATATTCGCAAATCTTAACCAGTAGCTTCCTTACATTGATACCTAACCACTCCGGGTGACACTGCCCTAAGTTTCTCGAAATATATGTCACGACCGGCAAAACTTGGATGTACCATATACGTCCAGATTTATTTCGCGTACATCCTATTTCGTTTGTTAGATGTGCGCCAAACGCCATCAATAATGTGTTTACATTGATACCTAACGGTTACTTCAACGTGTGAATGAGAATACAATGGAGGGTACACAGATATGCAATGTAAGAATAATTTCAATTCAGCATTTTTCTTGCATACATGAATGTTCTGAAACGAATGACTGTGCTAAAGTGCTCATTGTTTAACAATGTAAACACATATTAATTTGAAGAGATAATGTTAATCTATCCACCAAAATTTGCATAATTTGACAGAAATTCAAACAAATACGACCCAGTCCTATTTTACACAAGTATATACAATTGTACGTTAGAATATAGAACACACTAAGTGAATGTTGCCAACATGACTTCCTTATCATAATTTGAGTATGCAGAATCCAAAACATACAGTTACGGTGCTTAATTCGCTATAGAAAGTTGCAAAATTAAAACAAGATTGTTGCCAAATTCTTACTATTTCACAACTTATGGATGTAATAAAATGATATTATGGTATGAATATGTACATACATATGTAAACAGAACCTGACCGCCAATTGCAACTAAGCCTCAATACAATTAGCAAGTGGGCCAGCGAAAACTAAATTGCACCGCATTTTCATCGCACATTTCGCTCATAACTAGACTACGGATGGCTGCACTGTATATGGATCAGCCTGTAACTCAGATCTTCGGATGCTCGTTCCAATATATCATCAAGGCTTAAGACGCTGTCTTGGTGCATTCATTTCAGACGTCTAACGCATATAGCTTATATGCCAAGGCAAATGAGCCTTTACTCCACGACAGTTGCAGCAAATAATCTTTCTAAATAACGTTTTCCCTTTCCTTTTTTAAAATACATTCAAGAAAATAATGTTTCCAAATAATGTTCATCTAAATGTGGTAACTGAAACATAAAAGCTTGAAAGTCTTTAGGGCGTCTTCTGCAGTTACATTACCACCACAATTGATTTGTATCTCGATAGCTTTCACGCATCCATGATGTTCTATTTTGTTAAGCACATGTATCATATATTAACGTGGTAAATGTTGATCTACTTCAATATTTCAATTATAAAGTATTTGTTAATGAAACTTCGAACGAGAACAATAAGAATTATGGAAATCGCAAATACTTCGGTCACTCTACTAACATACACGTCGCTAGGCGGAGTCCTGGAAGCCCGGGCTTATCATAATTTCCAGACATACCCTTAATTTGTTAATCTTATAAAATTGCACAATAAATTTAATAAATATTTGCAACAGAAAACCCATCCAATGCAGGATAGTGGACCATAGTTTAAAGCAAATCCGGGGGGGGTGGGGTATGCCCCGGACTGCACACACCACCCCTCCCACATAGCGTACAGCCTCACTTTGCGAGTTCAATTGTAGTTGCCCACAATAACTCATGTTATCTACTCCCGTACCTGACCTGGGAGTTACTTACTGGTCGCAACTACTGTAAGCTCCATTGGATCACCCACCCTGACTTCAGCTTTAGACAGGGTCCGGCGACTCCTTGACTAATACTGCAGACAGTGCAGCTGTTGTATTTTCCTTCATTGCTGGCGTTCTGAAACCTATTTTCGTTGATGTATGTAATCCACCAGGCTTAATTAGATGTGCGTTACCGATAGCAGGCGAAGAACACTTTCATTTAATTGAGTTGTGACCTCATGGTGCGCGTGGAGTGGCTACAGTTTACATAAACACGAAATATAGCATACATATGAATGCCACACCACCACCACCCCTCACTAGCAGCTAAAAGTAGCGATGACACATTCATGTATCTATTTGAATCTCAAATGACCGTAAAACTATGTTTGCACAGTTGTGTTGGGGATTATAAAACAAACTGGATAAAAGTTGTCAGCGCATGATTTCAATATACATGTACCCACTTTTCTAAATTTCAAAGTTTTAAATGGGGAAAAATCCATGAGCTGCACATTAAAAATCTAAATTCACAATGGCATATCTGCCCACGGTAAAGAAGCGACATACCAAATGGCAAGTCTCCCCGTTAAGAACCATTCAATTCAATTCAATTCCAGCTATTACGATATGAACGTTTTGCTTCTGACATGCCAAAAGAGGGAGATGACATGGCATTCAGACGGGCCGTTTCACTAAGCGACTAAAATGTGCAAGCTTAGGTTAGTCTGGAAATTTGAATTTATGGATTTACATTTATTGAACATAGGCTGCATTCTGCAAACGCTTGTTGGTTGGATCTAAATGCGCACACGTGTGAACATGACATCCGCGTCTATCGATCACCAAGGGTCGTGGAAGTAATAAATGAACAATAAAATGACTCTAACCACACATGTGGCCCCTGTGTTCAAGGTCAAGATCAAATGACTTAGCTAACACTTTAACGCAAATTTGAATCCGTTATATATCCGAAACCCTAAGTTGAATTGACACGTCATATATTTTTTGTCACCATCCATATTTGCATTATAACAGGTCATGCATGTGTTCAAGGTCAAGGTCAATGAAATTTGCATTACATTTTAGGCTGTTATATCTCGCAGTCTGATTGGCTTGAACTTCATTACCTATTTGTCATCAACGAGACTTACCTTATATAGGCCACCAATGTGACCCCTGTGCACAACGTCACGGTCAAATAACTTGGAAATGTGTGTGAACGTTTTTGGCTGCCTGTTATCTCCGCAATCATACGTCGGATTACCTTGAACGTTAAATATGTACTTGTCATCATCCAATGTTTCATTCTATGGCCCACGCATACGGCCTTTATTATCAAGGTCAAGGTAAAATGATGAATTCTGAGTTAATGTTGTTTTTAAGTTTGTTTTATTTTTAATATTTGCTTTAAAGTTGTTGAGGGTATATCCATCATTCAATGTTATTGATGTATTGTTCCATGGAATTATTCCGCTTTGTTTACCGTCTATGCAGCGACAGACGTATATTGTGACTTTCGACACTCTTGTTCAAGCATGCTCGTATATATTTCAGAATTCCCAATTATCTCATCTACGGCAGCCAGTAGAATGGAGCTAACATTGAAAAGGTAATATCCTAGGCTTACATTTACAGTGGAACTTCTCTAAACCGGACATCAATACAACCTCTGTGATCTTATTTTTGATGGGTTTCCGGGTAGTTTATCCTAGATAACAATGACAGATCATGATTGCCAAGCACACAGACATGTCTCACAATGGTAATATGCCTGATTTACAGTGGAACATCTCTAAATCGGACACCCTGACAGCTTACAACGAAGGTTTCCAAACAGAACAAACGAAAGACAATAGAAAACGAAGGGCAAACGATCATTATGTAATGAAATGAATAATGGTCGTTATACTCGCAAACGATATGTTCGTTTAAATACCCGTCTACCAACTATTTAAACGCATGTCGTTTCTATCAACGAATGTCGTATCGGTTTGTTCAACTCCCGTCGTGTTGTTTACACATCGTTTTCACATAATGTTCGTTTCTTTAATTAGAAAACGATGTTTTCGTTGGTTTAAGCGTGGTGCACAACGAAATGTTCATTGTATAATTATAAAAGAAGGATGTGCAAACGATGGACAAGTATTCGGTTGTGGAGCCAGGAAAAAGTCTGGGCTGTATTATGTATGCCATAGCCAATCTGTGAACAATGTGTTTCAGGCGCCATGATGAATGGACGCGACACGATATAACACAGATGGAACAGGATACCATTCTCGTGCGCCAGGTGAGTTCCCCAGAAGATTGAAGCATTCAGCTCATGTGGATGGCAAATAACGATTCGAGAAATACTTGTTATTTATTTATTATATTTCGCGAGTGAAACATTTGCGGCAGTTATACATACAAGTATGATGGGGGAAATATACTTACGTTTCAGCTATAATTATGACCTTTTGTGCGTATTTTATGCGAGTGTTTATGGTATGTAGCTATTGGCCAATGAGTCAAATCGATATTACTGTGCCGCAAGTCACATCGTGTAAGCAACATTAATTAATGCATATCCCAAATACTAGTAGATTAAAGAGCCGGCACAACAAACACAATACCTACATACTTATTAATAACGTAACTAGTTAAGACCTTATGAAATAGGCAAGCATTCCGCGGCAATCAGTCTTCAACAGGCAGGCATCGACGCATGTTCACGACTAGCGGTGTATGGTCATAAATTAAAATACATACACGTGAAACAGGTAACATGTACAATTAATGTGTCATGACACAAACGCCAATAAGCCCCCAACCAAAGTCCCAGGAGATGGAAAAAAGCATAGGTATTACTAGTGTTGTCAATGTTTTAATGACTGTTTATGTCGCTTGTTTTTCCTTTATAAGTCTATGAACTTCATCAAACTATTTGGTAGAGTCATTAACCTCAGTATGTGATATTATTAAATGTTTCAACGTTTGTGCTGCGTGTCATTCCTTATTTTGCTGCTTCGTGTAGAACTCATTACATGGGTTTGTGACATCGCTGATAGCTTGGATCGTATTATTGGTATTGGTACATGTAGGCTAAGAAACGATGGCTGATTAGGCATGTGACGGTTTGCTAAATATTCTCAGTATAAAAATGCTTAACCTTCTCCTTTATTTGCCTTATCTCTCGTGGGTGGTCGCGGCGTCATTGTCATTTAAAACATGGAAATATATCGTATGAGAGATGGTCATAAGTGCCAGCTACAGCTTTGGCTGCAGTTGCACATTTTATGGACGCATACTTTGCATCCCAGTCATAATTGTGTCGGTACAGTTTCATATTGCATATTTATTACGGACATGCCCGGTATGGGCTGTCGCCGACATGTTAGAGCACTAGACTTCAATACCCGATGTTGTGGGCTAAAACCTCGCCTTAGGCATGGTAACACTTTTATTGTATTGTCATCCCACTGACCTTTCGGATGAGACTTCAAACCAAGGTCCCGTCCGGAAATTACCTTAACTTAGTTACATTTACTTACAGAAGCAACCAGATATTACACCACTCGATGAAGTGCGGAACCAGATTGAAGAGCTTCTCGACTGCGTACATTTGTATGCTGATAAATGTAAGATTACATGCATATGCCCGCTTATTGTAGTCAGTGGCAACACACTAAATAGAGTAGAAGGTATCTGACCATAAACGACCAATTACAATTGTTGCTATAGAAAAGTCGATGGCGCGCAATATACACAGTTTTCCAATTATCAAAGTCTGAAATGTGGAGATAATCCACGAGTCTACACACCATAAGGATGCCACATGTAAAATACGGAAGTATCCAGCAAAGTTGCAGAATTCGAAAAGGGGAGATAATTTATGACCCGGGGATCAAATCGAAATATATGTCGCGAATGTGCACACCACATGGAAGCCACATTCCAAATATGAAGTGTCCAAATATTCTGGTTTCAAAGATTTACTTCATACAAGGACAAACTGCGAAATTCTAAGTCCAAACAATGCCGATAAATTGCAATTCATTTTGCGCATCTCCACGCGATAAAGATACATTCCATATATCAAGTCTCCAGCTAGTACGGTTTAAAATATTAACTACTTACATGGGCACATTTGAAACATTCTAAATCCTAAAGAGGGAGATAATCCATGACCTAGGGGTCAAATCGGAATACAGTTTTTACATCTGCACGCCATAAGAATCTACATACCAACTACCAAGTCTCCATCGAATACGGATGAAAATATTTACTTCTTACAACAAAACGGACACCTGTGACAAAAACAATATACCATGTTATTATGGCTTACATAATCAATTTTTAAGTAAGACACGCTGGCATCACTGTTCGTCTATTGTTATTAATAGAGTGTGTGGATTACGTAATAGAGTTTACGATACGTTATGTCACCACTGTGCGTCTGAAGATATAGTTGATGGCTTATATACTTGAGTTTACAATACGTTATGTTACTGCTGCTCTTCTGTAGCCAACTTCTCATGTTTCAGAGGTAAATACCAAAGCCATTTACCACCGATATAGGAAGGTGTAAAAACGTACACAGTAAAACATAACATACACGCAAAGACTTCGAAGACGAATATCAAGCACAGCCTTTCACAGCTAAATACCCAGCACTGGATTTTCCATGATAGTTTTCGGACCATTCCGTTGCTGAGAAACTGCTGATTTGTTTTAATATTTGAACAATACTGACAAATGCTGCAGATCTCGATGAGACGGCTTGTGACGCACCGGGTCATCTGGATCTACAGTGTTTGCACGTATTGACTCTGAGGTCTGTACGGATAAAAGTATGATTAATGATATTTAACTAATGTATAATTTTAATTACATTTTCTCTACAGTTGAACGGAACAGGACAACGTGTGTCAATGATCTCCGCCAAATAGTAGCCAAACTTCATAAAGAGGAATTCGTTGATCTGGGACGGCAGTTGCTCACACAAAACTGCCAGCATAACGCTACGAAGTGCGCCGATGAAAGGATTCTGATATTAGACTTACTGGCTACAGATGGCAGTGCCACGACACAAAGATTTATCACTGATTACATCTTCGGTAACGCGAGTGCTTCAGAGGAGGACATACAGCGATGCCTGATACACTGTGTGACATTGACGGAACCAGTCCAAGTAAGTTTCATTGCATATTGGTACCAGGCTGAGGACAAACGTAGCTTTCAAGCATCGCAACCCCGAAACAGCATGCGCATCCGAGCAGAATTCTGATCAGAGTATACGCCGGTCGAAATTCAGTCACAAACATTAGTTTTGTTGGCTCTGCGCGTGCATTGGTTTTCAGAATATACACTGGTCGCACATTTCATAAGCGCAGTGACATACACATGCATTTTAACGGTATAACAGTCTCCAGCTCCGGCCAAAACGTTGCAGCGATACACGAGTGACATTCCAGATTAAACTCCGACATTCTCCAACTCAATGATTCTTTGGAATACACTACTGAACTAGTCTTACAAGGCGAAGTTAAGAGCTTCATGATAATCGCAGAGCACGTCACAAACACCCACATGCAAACACTCTTCGACCTGCATTTTCTAAATATATCGACACCGGGGATTACTGGCGAAACTATCTTCTGTAGGTATTAGTGGCACCCTTCATGCATGGTTCTCATCCTATCTTTGATCGCGAAAACAGGGTGTAGTTATATTGAAGGACCGACTTTATTGAATATGACCTTTTGTTTCAAATGTAGTAGAATCATACAGTCATGTGACTGAATATATATATAAAGTATATCTGAGCCTGTTCTTCTTAGAGTGTATTATACAGAGCATTGAGTTGCCATCTCCGCCAGTTTAGTTTGTACCTTCTATCGGACAGTTTCACCACTTGGAGTGTTTGACGTACAGTAAATAATATAGCAGCAAATGTAATACTATTTGGTGCAATATATCTCAGATATATAAGTCATATAAATATTATTTCAGCAGACTACACACAGCTAGATTCTGGGCTTTTCTACCATCACTCCCAAAATATATAATGGACACTTTTTCAATGAGTAAAATGTCAAACTGATGCATTGTCAATTATTAGAAGTGCATATGACACATGCAAATATCGTATTTACTCGCATAGCTGGCAAGTATACATTAGTCACAATACACTCAGATAAATGCTTACCTTACACGCCACTGGATTCGATACAGCATGTATGGTATTACAGGTATATATCTACAGCACTGTGTAATGTTGTTACTGTTACATGGTCTTTACTCATTGCTGAAACATTTTAACAAATGGTCAACAAACCCTTCAGATATCAGATTGGTATATACATTTGATGAAAACAAACCATAGCACGCTGTAGTCTGATGTCTCCCCCATACTGTTGCACCACATTTTATTCATGTAATTGTCATATCATTAGTAGTATTTGTCAAACGCAATAAGAGGTAAAACCGGGCGATGGCTTGTACACACTAATATGGCTGACATGGCAACTCCATGCACTGTATAGGATATTGTAAGACGAGACTATTCACATGTGTGTTATGCTCTATCCCATCACATTTACGAAGCAATTTTGCATGACTCATTGGATGATCAGGGGCCTCACGGATCTTTAACATACACTCCGTTTGGAGAAACATTAATACTAGCGTGCCGCAGGGTTTAATCGTAGGCCCCCTCTTATCCACGACATAGTCAATGAAATTATAATATTGGACTATTCGCTGACGACACAAGTTTATATTTCATAGTAGACGACCCTATCACTGCTTCACGTATTCTAAACACTGATATTAATAAAATGATAAAATACATAAGTGGGCGAAGGATTGAAGGAAGGAAACAAAATAAACGACTACATCCTCCCCTTTTTATGAATAATATCGTAATAAAACAAGTCAAGTCTCATAAACACTTACTACAGTTTAGGTGTCGTATTTGTACTCACCTTTTGATTATATATATTTCAATAAAATTAAACTCGCAACGTATATTTTTCTAGGCGAATTTCCTGTATGTCTTATCGTTTGTTCTTGTAAATTTAAACTCACACAGTGTAGTGTCCTGTGCATTCTTCCTGTGATGTTAGTTTCCCGATCCTTAGGGATCGTAGAGCATGAATCTCTTCGTCCTGTACATGCAAGAGTTTATTCCAAAGACACATTGAGGTGGAGCCTGTCTCGATTTTATCTGGAATGATCCTCGTATATCGCTGCACTCGAAAAGTGTGCTAAAGCGATACTCGTACTTAGCGGATGAAAGACGTAAATGAATGTCAGCTTCACCTACATGCCAAGAGTAATGACATGTAACGTCTCTTTTTGTTAGGTCAAAAACTGTAATCTTGTTGTAGGCGAGTTTAGTTTAACAATATAAGGCACTAGCTTGGAGCATTGGCCATAAGAGTACGCATTTCAAGTCTACAGTAAAATCTTTGTGTGTGGTTTCAACCATGTCCCGTTCTTTATCGTCCTGTTTCTCACTCCGGCTTCTAATTTTTCTGTTTGCTATCATAATTTTAAATCGTCCATTAACTCATTCATCTCGGATACAATGCAGACCCGGTGGGATCTGCTCACATGTAATAAACTTCTTGCTGTGAAACCGACTTTGGGCGAAGGAACTGCTGGCTACAGACATGTACGCCAGGATGAAGTTGTCATTAGTCGGTTATTACGCATTGGACATACCCGACTAACACATTCGTATATGCTCAAAGGTGAGCCGCGTCCATAGTGTATCCCATGCGCATTGACCGTGAAACACATCCTACTGGACTGTATCGACTTTGTCGATATTCGACGCAGACTCTTCAGTTATTTCAGGTGGAGAACATTGAAGGTTTGCTTAGCTTTCTCCATTAAGCCAACTTGTATCGGAAAATCAGTGTGTACATGTTTCTCATGCTCGTCATTTATATTGTTCATCATAGTTTTATTTTTACCATACTCATTTGATTGCCTACCACATCTAACATACTATTTGACTATTAATTTCTTCTTCATCTAAATTGCTTAGCTCCAAATGATACTGTTTTGTGTTGATGGGCCGTTAAGCACCATTTCATTCCTTCTCCGCTCACTGATGTGCATATAAAACCTTGTTAACAATGTTCCCTTACTGTCCACTACACCATATACGCTTTCAAAATGTTCCCATATATCGTTTATAATTGATCCTGGTCCTAATGGCATACTAATCCGTCCTACTTTCCCGCGTACCTGCAGAATTACACCCGGCTTCTTCAATGGCATTTCATCGATATCTCCATTTATCGTATGTAACTCCCACACTGTTGTCAAGCTAACTGTGTCTCTATACAAGATTGACAGTCTCGGCTCATAATTAGATACCAATATGGCTGCTGGTGTCGCCATCTCTCTACTCGCTATACCAGTGTATGCTTTGAACCATTCGTCTAAGTCTACATCTGTATCCGCCCTTGGCTTGAGTTTCAACATCGTAAATGTTTCTAACAAATTCATATTCTCCTCGGATATTTGAATAGCCATGTTTGTAGGGGATATCTCTTCTATATTGTACTGCGTCAACGTTTACTCATCATGTGTTTGTAATTGAATTTGATTAGTTTACAGCCAATTCAGGATTCATTTCACCTTGAAGACGGAAATATCCTTCTGCTGTTTTTCATTTTTGCCTTGATTCTTAACAAAATATAAACACTTTTGACAGCACATGAGAATCGTCTCCGTTGGAGACGATTCTCATGCGCTGTCAAAACAGGTTTTTGTCGGGAAATATTGAATATAAAACATTTCCAGCAGATGACAAAATTTAATTGAGCGTAGTAAGTGTTAAGATGGACGACGTTAGGCGAGCGGTGTAACATCACCGACTTATAATGCTGAATTTGACAATTATGGACAGCGTATTATCCGTTGTAGTTATGGAAGTACATTATATACTTACTATAAAATCAGGCGATAAATGATCTCCTTTGTCAAATAGTACCATAAACACATCGTATGTGCCAAACGGTCAACAGAGTGCAAACGCCCATGGTTTTATTTTGTACACGTGCAAATTATACATTGTAGGAGCTAGTACTGGAGGTAGAGCGCCTGTGTTTCAACGGATCGATAAACATGCCAGGTTTGTTTGTAATTCCGCACAATACGCCACATGCTGATAAATTTGCTTTTGTTTTGTGTGCAGAGCGCAGAAGCCTTCATTCAAGTTAGCCTATCGTCTGGTTATTTGTAATTCAGCATAGCGCACCCGCATCTGATCTATATGTAGTTGGTGAAATATACTCCACATGTTTGTATATGTATATCGTCGATACATACATTCTAACACGGAGCTCCTTCCGACGTACAGCACAGATGATTGTTTTTATGTACCCCGAATTTTATTTCGGGGTTCATACAAGGGTGTTAAAAATCCCATGATTTTCTCCTCTGTTATCGCATTTCAACCAAATTTGGATATATTGCTCACTCATGCGGACCCTGTGTCCATGGTCAAATGACTTCGGACTTTGCTGCCTTAGAGTGTTTAGGAGTACATCCATTATCTACGTAGTGTATAGACATTTCACCACAATGTTAGCTTATTATAACGTGTCGTATTTCAGCCAACCTTACAGCTGGGTTATCAAAAACTCAGAGGCGAGCGTGTCTGGCCCAAGGATCGCTGGCCAAGTCATCGCATGATGTAAACGTGACGGAATCTGATAGGCTGGTAGTTCGGCTGGAAGACTGGCTTTCTCATCACAATCAGAGTAAGGCATTGCAGAGGTCCTTTGGACTTTCATTGCGTAGCTCATGTCCTCCCTCTACTACACTATGCGAATGCCGCATTTACTAGTGCATCGACAATGATTCACTAAGTAAACCAATTTAAACTAAATAAGGTACGATGTGCAGTCATAAAGTTCTCGGACATTCTTGATAAAAAGTAATATATTTGGCATTGTTCTCTTTATATGACATTTACATGTGGTCAAATTGAATTGATTTGAAAATAAGAACGTACGTTGTGACAATCCGATCGCACGTAATGCGTAACTATAGAAACGAAATAACGTCACAACGGAGCAGTTGAAAAATCCAACATTTCATGAAATACCTGTTCTTCGATTTTCATAATTGTGCCCGGTATGTGGTGCAGGACCCTCACTCTATTACTCTTTCCAGGAAATAAATGTCTGAACTATGTAATGGACCACTTTCGACTTCATTCGTTTGAAGAAAAATGTATTATGTAACACGAATGCAGGTAGTGCAGGAAATTGTAAGTACAAAATTGTGACGTCACGTCAAAGGACGGAGCAACGTTCCGCGGTTATTTCAGTGTTTGGCTGCATAGTGACTTCAACTATTGTCACATGTATATTATAAATGTATGATGCAATTCGTACGGGTTTGTAAGCCATGACGGATAGCATCAAACGTTGAATGGCAGTATAATATACGAAAATAATAGGTAATCAAGCATGCGCTAAGTACAGCAACTATACTATGTAAGTGCCACTCCATCAACATTAATTAGAGCAGTGGATGACACTGCTTACATACAACGAAATAAGTTATCATACAATATAATTTACTTAACTAAATGGCGCATGTGCGATGAATACGTTTATTTGGCTTGCGGACAGTGCTTCGAATACAATATGAAACTATACTATTAAACCATTACGCAACGTTAGGCGACGTCAAACTACTCCGTGCTGACGTAGGTACCTGCGAATAAATGGCTACTTTAAAAAATATTGTGATTTACTTCATGGAACCGATATGCTACTGTTTGCACAAATGAACCAGATTTATAATGACATATAACGCAACCGATTTGACCTAATGGTTCTTTAGATACATGTGTAAGCAAAGTCCTAGAACATTATCACTGCACTTCGTGTGTAACAGAATATCCATCATCCTTCTATGTTGGATACTGACTGTATTTTACCTGACAGTCACGATTCGCTGCACACTCGCTAGTGTACCGAATTACGCGTACTGGAAATATATTCTGTATCCAACATCTGTTTATCGTAAATCAAAATGGTGATCCGTTCTTTATAACTCACATATGAGACACGCCATGCGATTTTGTACCTTCGGACATATGCGTCTTGTAAACGTATTTCATGAAATTACGCAGATGTCCGAAGGTACAAAATCGTGTCTCGTATGTGGCGAAGTGCTATACATGTAGCAAGGAATCTACGTGCATGGTACCAGATCAGGACATTGCAGTTTTAATATGAAATGATAGTACAGGTAATTAATGTGTTTAGTTGGCAATGTTCCACCATTCCCACTACTTAATGAGTCAATGTATCCGGTAATAATACATCAATTCGATGTCGTACGTAAATACATGTACTTGTGACTGCGACTGAAGAAATGGGGCTCTGGCTTTGGCAACCAGTATAGATCCAAATCAGTTTGTGCATACGCGCAGTCTGAGCATGATCTGCGCTGGTCCCCATTCCATCGATGAATAATCCATCACGGTTCTAACAAGCAATGTAGATCGTTATCGGGTCCCATAAATCTGCACTTTGATTGAGGAGCTACACTGGTCACAAATCGCATAGGCCCCATTTCTCCTGTCACAGTCACATGTTTTGTTTCCAGCTGAAGCTATGAATATTATTCAACCTCGAAAAAAGCGATCTATTTTGGAACACGATGTCACGGCCAAAAAACACATCCACACAAAAATGGTGCTTTTAATGAGCCTGGGAAATGCTGGAAAACAACGATCCCTGGGCCATATCATGTCGTATCTGGAGCCTAATGTGGGCATATCACCATGGCGACGAGCAGCCATCAACAGCCTTAGGCACTTCACATGCAACAAGGTATCACGTAGTGTATTCATATTCATAATTGGAGGCAACTATGTCATGGTTCATGTATTGGATTTTTAATAAATTAATGTATTAAAAATGCAATACGTACTTATTGATTGCCAGCCCACTAGCAGCTCCGCCCCTAACAGTGATTTCGAATCGTTATACTAGTACATGTATGTCATTGGCGGTGTGACACGAAGTGAGCGCGTGTGTGGGGGCAGTAATATGCTTTGCGTCTCGTGAACTGATCGCAAGGCGAGCTGAAACGAGTCTTCACCGGGCGTGGTGGTGAGTGGTGAACATTGGATTCTCACACCAGACTGCGATAATGCGTCGATTGATCTATGATTTCACTGGTAGCCAAGGTAAATATCTATGTTTCTCATGATGAGTCGCGCATACTTATATTCACGATCATGATATTAAAGTTGCAGGCATAGACAATCGTTCGTTTGTGGAACCATGGACAAACCCGGACTGTAGTTCATATAAGGCACGCTATGGGATTTTGTAGCTTCGGACATAGACGTAATTTCATGAAATACGTTTACAAAATGTACAATATCTTCCGTAAATGTCGTCAAAAGTTGACATGTACATGTACTCTGAAAATTTAGTCCACTTTTGACTTACATGTACTTTATAAAAGATATTGCACATTTTGTAAACGTATTTAATGAAATTACGCAGTTGTCCAAAGATACACAATCCTATGGCGTGCCTCGTATTGGCATTACCTTGTACAGAGTGCCACAGCCCTTGTAACGAGCGCCGTCTATGACGAAGATGGAGTCGTGAGGAAAGTCGCCCGCGACGTCTTAGACAAGCATCCGCTGAAATATACACCATCTACAGAACAACAGAACATCATACTGAGGTACAATGTGGGGAGAAACGTAAACTGGTCTTCCTACGATTTTTGTCGGCTTGAAGGGGTCGGTTGAAAAGAGTTCGCCCCCTTCTTCCACTGACCCATTCAATCTAGCACTGGATTATATTAATTCGAGTAATTTGTCTTGATTAACAAACGTACTGTGTTATTTATTACTAACAGTACCGCTATTAAGGTACTGAGCGGCTATACTACCTTTTCTATAACATTTATACCATAGCCGTTTGGTATGCTAACCGTTTGTAATAAGGTATAACCTCGTGACCACATAAGATAGCAGGTGTAAGATAGTATGGAAGGTGTCCGAGCCAATTCCCACCCTTAAATATGAGCCGAATGAATGAATGAAAGATAGCACTTCTGAACATGTTCTCTACGTGTGACGCTTTAAATGGTCACATTTTGGTTTACCTGGGCTTCGGGTATACTGTTTCTGTTTTGTTTTCTGTTGTTCAGTTTAGATTGGCGAGAGCTTGAAACACGAATATAATGTTCGGAAATACTCATTCATCCTTTCACCCTTAGATAGCTGGCATGGACTTTCCATGATAATGTCTGGAATATTCAATTACTCAAGAAGGGTAATTGTACACAGTTAACTGTGAAAATACGAACAAGAACTGCAGATTCTGATGGGACGTCTCGTTATGAGCCCTATCATCTGGTTCTGCAGTTTGTGCAAGTAGTATATGTATGGTCTGTAACACGGGTGTGCCTTTTCAGGATATATCCTAAAATCACGATTTGAGGTTCCAGAAATTACACAAAAATACTAACGTTTCATCATGGGAAGCACACGTTTATGCATTTGTGGATGCACAAAAACACTAAATAGTTACCTATATATTGATATTGGCAATCTGATCAGGATCTTCACTTTTTTCAAGTAATTTTCATATTTTTCACACAAAAAACACCCCCTTTTTATAAATGGACTAGTCTAATATTATTTTGTGATGTTTTGATTGATCGTAAAAATAATATGATTGTCAAAGTCGATGCCAGTTACTGATTAGGGTTAAAAGGGTTAACACGCAAATGCACTAATATTTGCAGTAAACGTTATACGTATCCAGTGGCGGCCCGAGTGAGGCGCGATTTAGTGGACACGTTAGATAAGGGAATCGAAGTTCATATTGAACCGCCTGGAATTGACTGGGACAAGAAGATCGGCAACAGCCTTATTGGTTCCGACTTCGGACTACATATACGCAATATCCTTGATCTCAAACTTGGTAGGTAATACTTAATACTTTTAGTTAATCTGGGAATCACCGAATGTGATTACATAATGTAAGATTGTACTTAAATTTTACTCATTTTCAAATCAATGTACATGTATATCACCATGTTTAACACCAATACGAATTGTTATTTCGTGGGAACTAATTGTTAAATTGAGGGAACGAATTGTTAATTCGTGGGAAAAAATGTTATTTCGTTGGAACGAATTAATAAAAAAAAGAATTCTATGTCCCATGCGTACGTTTCAAACCGTTTGATTATTAACGTGAGACAAGACATGTGCCTTTTTACGTATAAAGGTGTGCGATAATTATGCCATGCCAATTATGGACAGAAACTGTGATACTTGCTGTAAATAACATCGAATATTAACGAAATGTACATATTTTTCATGTAATATCGCACATTTTAGGTACAATGTATCATGGTTTGTCTGAATTATATGTGAAAGAGTTTGTGTATTTGGCAGGTCCACTCAGTGGTAAGTATCTGATAGATGTGTACGATCTACTAAATGCGGTGATGTATTTGGCAGGTCCACTCAGTGGTAACTTTCTGATCGATATGTACAATCTATTACATGCGGTGATGTATTTGGCAGGTGTAGTCAGTGGTGACTATGATTGATGTGTACGATCTATTACACGCGGTGATGTACTTGGCAAGTCCACTCAGTGGTCAGTCTCTGGTTGATGTGTACGATCTATTACATGCGGTGATGTATTTGACACGTGTACTCAATGCTGACTTTCTGATCGATACGTATGATCTATTACACGTGGTGATGTATTTGGCAAGTCCACTCAGTGGTAACTGTCTGATTGATGTGTACGATCTCTTACATGCGGTGATGTATTTGGCAGGTGTAGTCAGTGGTGACTATGATTGATGTGTACGATCTATTACATACTGTGATGTATTTTTCATGTCCACTGAGTGGTGACTTTCTGATAGATGTGTACAATCTATTATATGCCTAGATGTATTTGGCAGGTCCACTCAGTGGGAAGTCTCTGATATATGTGTACAATCTATCACATGCGGTGATGTATTCGGCATGTCCACTCAGTGGTAATTCTCTGATATATGTATACGATCTATTACATGCGGCGATGTATTTGGCAGGTCCACTCAATGGTAACTTTCTGATTGACGTATACAATCTATTACCTGCGGTGATGTATTTGGTAGGTCCACTCAGTGATAAGTCTCTGATATATGTATACGATCTATTACATGCGGCGATGTATTTGACCGGTCCACTCAGTGGTAACTTTCTGATTGATGTGTACGATCTATTACATGCGGTGATGTATTTGGCAGGTCCACTCAGTGATAAGTCTCTGATATATGTATACGATCTATTACATGCGGTGATGTATTTGGCCGGTCCACTCAGTGGTAACTTTCTGATTGATGTGTACGATATATTACATGCGGTGATGTATTTGGCAGGTCCACTCAGCGGTACCTTTCTATTGATGTGTACGATCTATTACATGCGGTGATGTATTTGGTGGTTCACTCAGTGGTGACTTTCTGATTGATGTGTATGATCTATTACATGCGGTGATGTATTTGGCATGTCCACTCAGTGGTGACTTTCCGATTGATGTGTATGATCTATTACATGCGGTGAGGTATTTGGCAGGTCCACTCAATGGTAACTTTCTGATTGTTGTGTACGATCTATTACATGCGGTGATGTATTTTACAGGTCCACTCAATGGTAAGTTTCTGATGATGTGTACGATCTATTACATGTGGTGATGTATTTGGCAGGTTCACTCAATGGTAACTTTCTGATTGATGTGTACGTCTATTATATTTATTTTGCATGTCCACTGTGGTCACTTTCTGATATATGTGTACAATCTAGTACATTCCTAGATTTATTTGGCAGGTCCACTCAGTGGTAAGTCTCTGATATATGTATACGATCTATTACAGGTCCACTCAGTGGTGACTTTCTGATTGTTGTGTACGATCTATTACATGCGGTGATGTATTTTACAGGTCCACTCAATGGTAAGTTTCTGATGATGTGTACGATCTATTACATGCGGCGATGTATTTGACCGGTCCACTCAGTGGTAACTTTCTGATTGTTGTGTACGATCTATTGCATGCGGTGATGTATTTGGCAGGTCAACTCAGTGGTAACTTTCCGATTGATGTGTACGATCTATTACATGTGGTGATGTATTTGGCAGGTCAACTCAATGGTAACTTTCTGATTGATGGGTACGATCTATTGCATGCGGTGATGTATTTGGCATGTCCACTCAGTGGTAACTTTCTGATTGATGTCTACAATTTATTACATGTGGTGATGTATTTGGCAGGTCAACTCAATGGTAACTTTCTGATTGATGTGTACGATCTATTACATGCGGTGATGTATTTGGCAGGTCCACTCAGTGGTAACTTTCTGATTGATGTGTACGATCTATTACATGCGGTGATGTATTTGGCAGGTCCACTCAGTGGTAACTTTCTGATTGATGTGTACGATCTATTACATGCGGTGATGTATTTGGCAGGTCAACTCAGTGGTAACTTTCCGATTAATGTGTACGATCTATTGCATGCGGTGATGTATTTGGCAGGTCAACTCAGTGGTAACTCTCCGATTAATGTGTACGATCTATTGCATGCGGTGATGTATTTGGCAGGTCAACTCAGTGGTAACTTTCCGATTGATGTGTACGATCTATTACATGCGGTGATGTATTTGGCAGGTCCACTCAGTGGTAAGTCTCTGATTGATGTGTATGATATATAACATACACTGATGTATTTGGCAGGTCCACTCAGTGATGACTATGATTGATTTGTACGATCTATTACATGCGGTTATGTATTTTGCAGGTCCACTCAGTGGTAAGTCTTGATTGATGTGTACGATCTATACCATACAGTGATGCATTTGACAGGTGTAGTCAGTGGTGACTATGATTGATGTGTACCATCTATTACATGCTGTGATGTATTTTGCATGTCCACTCAGTGGTATGTCTTGATTGATGTGTAAGATCTATTACATACGGTGATGTATTTGTCAGGTCCACTCAGTGGTAACTTTCTGATGGCTCAGGTGGTATCTTTGATGTGTATGGTCTATTACATGCGGTGATGTATTTTGCAGGTCCACTCAGTGGTCACTTTCTGATGATGTGTATGATGTATTACATGCGGTGATGTATTTGGCAGGTCCACTCAATTGTAACTTTCTGATTGATATGTACGATCTATTACATGTATTTTGCATGTCCACTGTGGTCACGTTCTGATAGATGTGTACAATCTAGTACATTAATAGATGTATTTGGCAGGTCCACTCAGTGGTAAGTCTCTGATATATGTATACGCTATATTACATGCTTCGATGTATTTGGCAGGTCCAGTCAGTGGTAACTTTCTGATTGATGTGTACGATCTATTACATGCGGCGATGTATTTGGCAGGTCCACTCAGTGGTGACTGTCTGATTGATGTGTACGATCTATTACATGCGGCTATGTATTTGGCAGGTCCACTCAGTGGTAACTTTCTGATTGATGTGTATGATCTATTACATGCGGTGATGTATTTGGCAGGTCCACTCAGTGGTAAGACTCTGATTGATGTGTATGATATATAACATACTCTGATGTATTTGGCAGGTCCATTCAGTGGTGACTATGATTGATTTGTACGATCTATTACATGCGGTTATGTATTTTGCAGGTCCACTCAGTGGTAAGTCTTGATTGATGTGTACTATCTATACCATACAGTGATGCATTTGACAGGTGTAGTCAGTGGTGACTATGATTGATGTGTACGATCTATTACATGCTGTGATGTATTTTTCATGTCCACTGAGTGGTGACTTTCTGATAGATGTGTACAATCTAGTATATGCCTAGATGTATTTGGCAGGTCCACTCAGTGGGAAGTCTCTGATATATGTGTACAATCTATTACATGCGGTGATGTATTCGGCATGTCCACTCAATGGTAACTTTCTGATTGACGTATACAATCTATTACCTGCGGTGATGTATTTGGCAGGTCCACTCAGCGGTACCTTTCTGATTGATGTGTACGATAGATTACATGCGGCGATGTATTTGGCAGATCCATTCAATGGTAACTTTCTGATTGACGTATACGATCTATTACATGCGGTGATGTATTTAGCAGGTCCACTCAGTGGTGACTTTCTGATTGATGTGTATGATCTATTACATGCGGTGATGTATTTGACGGGTCCACTCAGTGGTAACTTTCTGATATATGTATACGATCTATTACATGCGGTGATGTATTTGGCCGGTCCACTCAGTGGTAACTTTCTGATATATGTATACGATCTATTACATGCGGCGATGTATTTGGCAGGTCCGCTCAGTGATAAGTCTCTGATATATGTATACGATCTATTACATGCGGCGATGTATTTGACCGGTCCACTCAGTGGTAACTTTCTGATTGATGTGTACGATCTATTACATGCGGTGATGTATTTGGCAGGTCCACTCAGTGATAAGTCTCTGATATATGTATACGATCTATTACATGCGGTGATGTATTTGGCCGGTCCACTCAGTGGTAACTTTCTGATTGATGTGTACGATCTATTACATGCGGTGATGTATTTGGCATGTCCACTCAGTGGTAACTTTCTGATTGATGTGTATGATCTATTACATGCAGTGATGTATTTGGCAGGTCAACTCAATGGTAACTTTCCGATTGATGTGTACGATCTTTTACGTGCGGTGAAGGATTTGGCAGGTCCACTCAGTGGTAAGTCTCTGATTGATGTGTATGATCTACAACATACGGTGATGTATTTGGCAGATGTAGTCAGTTGTGACTATGATTGATCTATTACATGAGGTGATGTATTTTGCAGGTCCATTCAGCGGTAAGTCTTGATTGATGTGTACGATCTATACCATACGGTGATGCATTTGGCAGGTGTAGTCAGTGGTGACTATGATTCATGTATACGATGTATTACATGCGGTGATGTATTTTGCATGTCCACTCAGTGGTAAGTCTTGATTGATGTGTACGATCTATACCATACGGTGATGCATGTGCAGGTGTAGTCAGTGGTGACTATGATTCATGTGTACGATCTATTGCATGCTGTGGTGTACTTTTGCAGGTCCACTCAGTGGTAAGTTTTGATTGATGTGTACGATCAATAACATACGGTGATGTATTTGGCAGGTGTAGTCAGTGGTGACTATGATTGATCTGTACGATCTATTACATCTATTACATACGGTGATGTATTTGTCAGGTCCACTCAGTGGTGACTTTCTGATGGATGTGTACGATCTATTATATGCTGTGATATATTTGGCAGGTCCACTCAGTGGTAACTTTGTGATTGATGTGTACGATCTATTACTTGCGGTTATGTATTTGGCATGTCCACTCAGTGGCGACTTTCTGATTGATGTGTACGATATATTACATGCGGTGATGTATTTAGCAGGTCCACTCAATGGTAACTTTCTGATTGATGTGTACGATCTATTACATGCGGTGATGTATTTGGCAGGTCCACTCAGTGGTAACTATCTTATTGATGTGTACGATATATTACATGCGGTGATGTATTTAGCAGGTCCACTCAGTGGTATCTATCTGATTGATGTGTACGATCTATTACATGCGGTGATATATTTTGCGGTTAACTCAGTGGTAACTTTCTGATTGATGTGTACGATCTATTACATGCGGTGATGTATTTGGCAGGTCCACTCAGTGGTAAGTCTCTTATTGATGTATACGATCTATTACTTGCGGTGATGTATTTGGCAGGTCCACTCAGTGGTATCTTTCTGATTGATGTGTACGATCTATTACATTCGACGATGTATTTGGCAGGTCAACTCAGTGGTAACTTTCTGATTGATGTGTACGATCTCTTACATGCGGTGATGTATTTGGCCGGTCCACTCAGTGGTATCTTTCTGATTGATGTGTACGATCTATTACATTCGACGATGTATTTGGCACGTCAACTCAGTGGTAACTTTCTGATTGATGTGTACGATCTATTACATGCGGTGATGTATTTGGCAGGTCTACTTAGTGGTTACTTTCTGATTGATGTGTACGATCTATTACATGCGGTGATGTATTTGGCAGGTCCACTCAGTGGTAGCTTTCTGATTGATGTGTATGATCTATTACATGTGGTGATGTATTTGGCAGGTCCACTTAGTGGTTACTTTCTGATTGATGTGTACGATCTATTACATGCGGTGATGTATTTGGCAGGTCTACTCAGTGGTGACTTTCTGATTGATGTGTACGATCTATTACATGCGGTGATGTATTTGGCAGGTCCACTCAATTGTAACTTTCTGATTGTTGTTTACGATCTATCACTTGTGGTGATGTATTTGGAAGGTCCACACAGTGGTATCTTACTGATTGACGTTTACGATCTATTACATGCGGTGATGTATTTGGTAGGTCCACTCAGTGGTGACTTTCTGATTGATGTGTACGATCTATTACATGCGGTGATGTATTTGGCAGGTCCACTCAGTGGTGACTTTCTGATTGATGTGTACGATCTATTACATGCGGTGATGTATTTGGCAGGTCTACTCAGTGGTGACTTTCTGATTGATGTGTACGATCTATTACATGCGGTGATGTATTTGGCAGGTCTACTCAGTGGTGACTTTCATATTGATGTGTACGATCTATTACATGCGGTGATGTATTTGGCAGGTCCACTCAGTGGTGACTTTCTGATTGATGTGTACGATCTATTACATGCCGTGATGTATTTGGCAGGTGTAGTCAGTGGTGACTATGATTTATGTGTACGATCTATTACATGCGGTGATGTATTTTGCAGGTCCACTCAGTGGTAAGTCTCTGATTGATGTGTACGATATATTACACGCCGTGATGTATTTGTCAGGTCCACTCAGTGGTGACCTTCTGATCGATGTGTACGATCTATTACATGCGGTGATGTATTTGGCAGGTCCACTCAGTGGTGACTTTCTGATTGATGTGACGATCTATTACAGCGTGTGTATTTGGCAGGTCCACTCAGTGGTAACTTTCTGATTGATGTGTACGATCTATTACATGCGGTGATGTATTTGGCAGGTCCACTGAGTGGTAACTTTCTGATTGATGTGTACGATCTATTACATGCGGTGAGGTATTTGGCAGTTCACTCTGTGGTTTTACTCTGAGTGGATGTGTAACGATCTATTACATGCGGTGATGTATTTGGCAGGTCCACTCAGTGGTAACTTTCTGATTGATGTGTACGATCTATTACATGCGGTGATGTATTTGGCAGGTCCACTCATGGTTAGCTCTGATTTGAGTATACGATCTATTACAAGCGGTATGATTTGGCAGTCCACTCATGGTACTTTCTATTGATGTGTACGATCTATTACATGCGGTGATGTATTTGGCAGGTCCACTCAGTGGTAACTTTCTGATTGATGTGTACGATCTATTACATGCGGTGATGTATTTGGCAGGTCCTCTCAGTGGTGACTTTCTGATTGACGTTTACGATCTATTACATGCGGTGATGTATTTGGCAGGTCCTCTGAGTGGTGACTTTCTGATTGATGCGTACGATCTATTACATGCGGTGATGTATTTGGCAGGTCCACTCAGTGGTAACTTTATGATTGACGTATACGATCTATTGTTACTTATATATCAATTTGTGCCTAGAAATTGCCTGTATTTGCCTACAGCAATAACATACAGAGTCCATGCTGATACGGCGTGTTTTCCAGTCAGATACTGAAACTTCTAGTTTGATACTGCCATTTCTAGTCTGATACCATCGTTACTAGTCTGAACTGCGGTTTCCAGCCCGATACCATGTCTCGCGCGCGTATTAAACCAGTTATTTTGGGCATGTGCATTGCGTATGTTTACTTTATCTGCTGCGTACATTTTGACAGATGCCGGGAATTTAAATTTGTAGGCTCTGTATTTCATCATTCAATCATGGATAACGGTATAGATTTTAATATAGGATTATCACTCCTGCCGGATGATTGATATTGAAATTGATATCTAAGTAATAATGACGTTAATACGTGTCTTGTTTGATATCGGCCTATGTATCGTCCCTCGGTAACTTGGTATCAGCCTTCGACCTTCGGTCTCAGGCTGATACCAAGTTACCTCGGGCCGATACCTAGGCCGATATCAAACACGCCACGTATTAACCTCTAATTACATGCGGTGATGTATTTGGCAGGTCCTCTCAGTGGTGACTTTCTGATTGATGTGTACGATCTATTACATGCGGTGATGTATTTTGCAGGTCCACTCAGTGGTAACTTTCTGATTGACGTGTACGATCTATTGCATGTGATGGTGTATTTTGCAGGTCCACTCAATGGTAACTTTCTGATCGACGTGTATGACTCAGCGTATGCCAATGTTCACGTTGGGCTTCTCGGCATCCATGTCCCCGTCGCCAACTTTCTCATCTGCTACAAAGGACACGCTGAGTACAATTTAAATGTTCTCAAGGTTCGTCATTTGTACATATATGTGGCTGTGACTGGAGAAATGGGGTTGATGGGTATTCGACCAGTGTAGATCCAGATCAACCTGTGCATCCGCACAGGTTGATCAGGATCTGCACTGTCCGCCATTCCATCAATGAAACACCCGTCATGCTTCTAACAAGCAATATAGATCGTTATCAGGTTACAGGAGTGTGCTACTTGATCAGGAAATACACTGGTCACACATCCCATAAGCCACATTTTTCAAGTCACAGACAAATATATAAAGACTTAACAATGATGTAAACATGTTATTGAACACCCCTTTCTGATTATCAATGTAACCGCAGTGTATACAAACATATGACAGACGCTAATACTTTTCTGGAGGTCAATCGATGAGTCCAATAATAGGTAAACCATGAGTATTCTCGTATCATAACCTCGTTTTTGTGTATAATAAATACATGGACGTCAATGCGACATAATCAGTGATCGGCCAGAGCATACTCCAATATTCTTCATGTACTGCAGGCATGTCAAATGATGGTCACACATTAAATGTGCATGTAGTTATTAGTTTTCTTCAAAGTGAGACTAACTGTCTACATCTCATGCAAAAAAATGATGTAATGTGTAAGAGCAGCACATACAAAAATAAATACTAGTATATAATAATAAATAAATATGACAAACTAAGATTCGAACTCACTAACGTCGTCATTTGATATATGTCACTCTAACCCCTCGACTAGATATGACTTACATGTAGTGACAAATCTGAAAAAGGAATAGAGGTACGGGTATATTTCATAGGCGGCAGAAGCCGAACATTATTGGGGGCCCAATGAAGAGAGCCCGAAGGGCCCGATAGCGCTATGGGGTTCCGGGGGCATGCCCTCCGATTATTTATAAACATCAGCCACCATGATTGGCCCTGGTTGACATACTCCGTCATGGATGAGAGGCTTTGCGTATATTAACCCTTTCAATCCTAAATAACTGGAATGGACTGTGATATTTCAATCTAAGGACCAATACAATCATCACAAAATTATTTTCAGACTAGTCAATTTATAAGGGAGGGTTTTTTACTCTAAAATGTCATTATTTTAGGTTTTGTGAAAAACTTTACTACATTGTTTGAACCAAGATTTTTTTTTCATCTATAGACCACATACAACAAAAATGGGGTTGGTTCCATTTTTTTCTATAAGCCATATGGTCGCCATCTTCAAATTCAAAATGGCCGCCATTGAAATTTATATTTCAAGGTAAAAGTCATTATGTGTGGTGTTTTTGCGGCGAAAAACACATTATTATGGGCAATAAATATTGGCAGAATGAGTTCAGTACATTTTGAGATACCAGCCAGTTTGGTTTTCAAAATGGACGCCATTTCAAAATTGGAAATTCAGTATTTATTGTACATTTTCGAATGTCGTGGTAAGATTTTGTATTCTCCTTCTGGTTATACTCGTATGTCTTTGAACACATTGTGCTGATATTATTGCTAACTGTTAATGTGCTACGAGTAATATTTATTTTCAAAATGGCCTCTGAAACCAAGTGTGTTATGTACATCGCCACATCAAAATATGTGTTGCACATTCTAGTATTTCTGTGGCTGTAGTTATATTCCTTCAAATGATATTGTGATTGGAACGTGTGTGTTTGCTTGGTAACATATCTATATGCAACATATAACACAATTGAAGGTGGTTCCACATTTTTAAGGATTTACATGTATTACGTATTGTTGTATTACGTATTTACATGTATTATTTATTACACATTGTTGTGACTTATGGTTAGGTTTCTTCAAATAATATATTGGTCAGCACATGTGTTTTCCTTTAAGATAAGAAGAAAGAAATATGGCAGATCATCCATTTTATCCAATAAAGTGTATAGTATTGTCTTGTATATTGCATTGCAAAGGTAAATACTCATATTCTCCATTGCTTCATGAGAAAGATAGCCGAATACAACTGGTCTCAACAATTTGCCGTCTTTATGTAATCTAAATCATTGGTCGCCAATGTTTAGCTCTTTTAATGTTAGCTATTATGCTATTATCATAGCGTTTCGTGCTCTGTCGACTGGATCTGGTCTTTTCACAAATCGAGACATGTATTGGCAATACCCCTGCTCACAAGTGGTCAGTAAGCTGGATAGAACCACTGTCTCATCAATAACTGTGCAAGTGACCATTCTGTGCCTGTTTTTTTGGGGAGTTTTTAAGAAACAGTGTTTCACATTGATTACTGTTCACTCAGCTAACCCAATGGGCCTATGCTACATAGAGCACGTGACATTAAGAAAATCCCATTTTTTTTGGCAAAATCAGCAAATTCCTGGTAGGCAAATTGCACCATGTACACCATACTTACTGTAAATCCATTTCAACTGTCCATTTTGGAATTCATGCTGTGTGGCTGCTGTTGTTAACAATTACCAGAAATTCCTTTTCATTCCATTTGAAATGTGTGTAGCAACAGTGTATCATGAGTGGCCTGGTACATAGTGTGATATCAGCGTCTCTTTGGCATTTCAGTTTTTATCTTCAATTGAACAGCTTCCTACCATTTTACCAGTACATGCTATATTTCGCTCGTCTAAGACATGTCTGAATGCCGAGATGGCCATTGTGCACGGCTTGCAATATTTTGGACTCGAGACGAGTCAGAATTATGTGTTTTGATCCTTTCACTATTTTCTGCGGACAATTTGAGTTATCCCTTTAGACTCGTTTTTCAGAATCAATTGTGCATCTTACTCAGTCAAATTTGCAATTTCTTGCAACTCGTGAATACTGACAGGTACATTATTCATGTTCAATCAGAGCATATTAGTGTTCTGTGAGAATCCATGATATGGAAGCATTAGTCATTGGCTTGCCTTTGCGGCACACCATAATGCAGACCTAGATGCGTAGGTCTACAGTGTATCTGTCTTTATCAAGTCATAATATGACAATTTCAACAAGTGAAACGCAATTTGGACCATCAGGCACTGATCACTTTTCTATTGGCAGAGGAGTTGTGATCTCTTAAGACCATATGGTAATCGTAATTAATGATAATGACCATGGAACAATACTGCCTTGTCAACGTGGCCATTTTTCTACAGTTTCCTGCATACACTTCTGTATTAGGTATATAGTGTATTCAACTTCTCCAACAGTGCTTTGGAAATCAATTGGACATTTTACACACGGTCGTCTACACATACTGAATAAATGCCGAAAGGCATGTTAATGCCGAACAAGTCATTTAATCACACAACTACTGCCTTTTCGACAGTTCGTCTACACTGTCCTGCATACACGTTTGTATAGGGTATATATTTTATGTAAGCAACTCATTTCACCGCATTTTGAGTGTGATTGTGCCAGCACTGCCTTTCATGAACACTAACAAGAGACAACTGCAGATACTGATGGAACTAATTGAAAGCACTGTATCCATAATTAAGAAATTTCCTGCATACACACTGTGGCTATTTTGAAATCTAACATGTGTGTGACAGTGACTTGAAATTGACTTTAGTCATATCTAATTTAATTTAAATTATGATTATAGTCTGGGAAAAATTAGTCCAAATGATTTGTCCATGATTATATCAGAATTGTATGATTTTCACGGCAGCAATTTTGAAAATTAGAATACAAGAGGCCATTTTGAAAACAAAATGTCCGCCATACCAGTTATCAGCAAAAGTCGAACCAACGCCAGTTTTATTATTTGAAGTATGTAGATGGCATATCCGAAAAAAAAATAACAGCATTCTATCTGCATTATAAATGTAGATATGAATATTACAATATATTATATACGATTAAAATTTAAAAATTCACTTATTTGAGCTGCAAAAAGCAAAAGAAAAACAATGTTTGCTTTTTGCAACTCAGCTAAGTAAATGTTCAACTTTATTACAGCATTTGCACTACTCAATGTGAAAACCAATGCGTATTTTCACATTGCTGTGAGTATTTTGTACTCCCATTTTTGATAAGCAATGCGTATTCTGCTAAAATAAGTACGTAACATACGCCAATACGCACCTTACCTGGAGCCCTGGGATCACATAGTAGTGATGTTGTGAGTCACCCCCGCCAAGACATGACTTATATCAAGTGACACCGTATACATCAGTGGGGAGAATTGTAACTAATGTTGATATAACTTGTAGCCAAACCCATCTGCATGTTCATTTAAACATTACATTTGTCTATTGCAATTGTATCCATACCACTTACAGTTGCAATGCACTTTTATTAAACTAAACTACGGTAATTACACATGCATGTTTTTGTAATTACAGGATTTTGGCATAAATAGCCTACGCGACCTGGTCAACATCTATGATAAGATAACGGAAACAATAGTCACACCGATAAAACAGGCAGTTGAATCACTCAAGAATGTGCTTGACATGTTTCAAGGACAGGGCCTTAAATTGATTATTAAAACACTTAGAGAGACGGTGCTCGATATACCACTTCTTCTGGGAGATGCTGTAAGGCTAGTCCGGGAATTCGCCAGGGAGATAGTCGATATAGCTGGCTCTCCCGTGCTGGAAGAGATCAAGCTCATTGTACTGGAAATGCGCAACACTCTGGATGCCGTAAGACGGGACATCCTGTTGTTTTTCAATGTAAGTCATTTGTGGATGTGACTGAAGACATGGGTATTGTGGAATTTGTAACCAGTGTAGCTCCTGATCAAATAACACATTCCTTGAGTGTTTCATTGATGGAGTGGCAAACAATGCTGAACTTGATCAGACTGTGCGGATGCACAGGCTGCGATGGATCTACACATTTCGCAAGACCCATATGTCACATTCATCAGGCACAGCCATATTTGAACACATATTATTAGTTTCAATGTCATTTCCAGTTAAAATGTAGATACTACCAGTCTAGTGAGATTTGTTATCACGTTTATCAGGCAAGGCTAGGAAACGTGTAGGAATTCTGAGGCTCGCCAAGGAATTTCAACCGTTACCGAGCAGAGCCAGATACACTTTCTGAAAACAGAGACTAGGCTGGTAATCTATTTGTCAATTTATCAGGCAATGTTTTATGCTAGCTGATAGTCCAATATACAATAGTTTTCTTTGAAATTAACGCGGACTGGTTTATATTGCGTCATTACAATGACGTCATTCGGTAACGCCGTTTGACTAATAAAATATCAGTTTTCAATTTGTTGTAACCCGGATGTTCGTATGGGGATAATGCGTGAAATGACATGTTATCAGTCAGTACGTCTTCGGCCAATATAAAGTTCGTTACCTGATAAAGATTGATTACAGGACATTGTGGACGCGGTGACGGTACAGCTGTCATACGTTGGAAAGAAGATACTCCAAGGATTCAACGTCATTAAAAACTCATTTAAGACGATAATGAAGCAGCCACTGCAATCTGTGTTTGGGATGATGCGCGGCGTTTCGCAGTATAGTATTCCTTTACCTTACTACTACCAGTCTAACCACCGCTATTACTAACTACAGTGAACCCTCTCTAAACCGGACACCAAGTAAACACATGTCCTCTTATTTTGATAAGTTTCTTGGTCTTTATCTCGGGTGGTAATGTATGTTCGTGATCGCATAGCACACAACTATGGCTCGGAATATTCAAATGCCTAATCTACAGTGAAACCTCCCAGAGTGTCCCGTTTAGAGAGGTTTCACTGTACATGCACCACTACTCACTACAACTACTACAGTAACTACATGTACCACTAATACTTTAATACAACCACTATTAGTATTGCCCACCTCCATATATAAGTTGATATTCCATAATTTTGACAAATTCCCCGGGGTTGCATGCGCAATAATGCGCGTGCCTGGACAATGGTCAAAACTATTTCACCCCTGAACACCCTGATTTTTGTCAAAGATTACGTCATACAATTCAACGCAATTTAGATCGGTCAGTCGATGCGCCCATGCCAAATGTACGTTCACTGTGTCACATACACTGTTTACATGTTGAGGTAAAACATAATGCTCCTCGGTGCTGTGGACGACCCGATGCAGTATTACCCTCGGCCTGCGGGCAATCGCACAGTATGATCTGGATCTGCCCTGGTCGTCATTCCATCAATAACACAGTCATCATGCTTCTAACAAGCAATGTATATCGTTATCTGGCTACATGCGTGCACTATTTGATCATATGCTCCATTGGTCACACATATCATAAGCCCCATTTCTTCATTCACAACCACAAATTTGGCTTCTCTCCTCAATGACTATCCCGTGTCTGGACATCGTGATTCTTCCAGTGTCTATTGATATGGACAATGAGAAAGATCCAATTCAATGTGGACGTCATCCGGTCAAGGTCACGGTTGCTAAAATTAATTGTGTTTACGTTCATCAGGAGATTCGTGATACACGAAGATGACTAACAGACAAAAATCATTACAAGTGCGCTTGCATTGCATTCATGTCTGCCTCATGTAGGGAATTATAGTCGGTGGACTATGTGCTGTTTATTTCCAACATTTACTGCAACGCAAATTCTGCTTATTTTTCGATTTTGTCACTTGTTATCTCCCCTCACATCCTTTTTTGTCTTCACTCGATTCCCAAAATCCCAGATTTTTAGGAAATCCAGTGAAACAGGTAGAGTATTACTATAGCATAGAAATGATTTGCATTTTTTAAGGTAAATGCCCACTCAGTAGGCACAAAATGTTCTTTATATGAATGAAATAAGTGTATGATTGTGTCACTATTCAACCAGTTCTAAACATTACGAGTGCCCGTTATACAGATATAATCATTTATTAATATTTATTTTCCTTATAGTGACGCACGGTGGTATCATGCTATTTGCATATGCAAATGAGGCATGATATTTTTTAATCATTTATACAAATTAAGTGCGTCACCTAAAATAATAGGATTTTCGACAAATTATAACGAAAGATCACTGCACATCAAAACATAAATGCGAAGAATAAATATTAATGTCCGTTAACATTTTAAGGAAGCACGGTTATCACCCCTGATATCAGTGTGGAAATGTACGTCTGATATAACATATCACAGCCAATTTGGCTGTGATAATGTAATACATTCAGTATAATAAGTCTGCATACTTTTAATCATCAAATATATGCAAGTGGTTGAGTTCTATATGAATAATGCTATTTCGAGAAAAATAAATGATTACTCCCTCGAAGTGTACTTTGCTAGAAAAGTATACTTTGCAATGTTGGTGAAATCGGCTACTGGAGTAAAAAGCATTTGGTCTGTTTAAAGTAATACTACAGTAAACGCAGCTGTACTCCACGCACTTTAAACAGACCACATGTTTTTCATACTCCAGTAAACGCAACTGCCCATGGTTGTATTACTTATATTTACACTGTATTTTGGAATAGTTTCAAAGATGTAAATAACCATATACGGCTTAACAAAATAGGAATATTATTGTTTTACATCCTTTTGTCACAATACATGCCTGTCAATAGCGTGACGTTATTGACAACGACGAAGAGCGTCAAGTAATCTAATGACGTCATACACAGTTTATGTAAAACACTGCATTTGCCTGTAATATATCGTATTATTTTCAGAATCAAGATGGCGATGACGCTTGCAGTGGATGTTAAAAAGAGACTAACGGTGGTTTGCCAGTTTGATAAAGGTATTTCAGTTTGGGCAATGGTTGGAATAGCCTAGAACACTAAGTTCACAGGGGCGTCGGAAGCATAATAAGATTGGTCTGGCGAAGGAGCGTGTGTCCCCCACCTATCCACCCAAAGTGTATGTTGTGAGACGGTTTAACTGAGTGGTAATAACATACACTTTTGATGAGAAATTAGGAAAATATCAGAAACATATTTAGAAATGTATGCATCGGCTGATATATCAAACGAGATCTAGCCGAAAAAAAGAAAACCAAGATTTCATGTTCAAGTCAACAGTATAGGAAATGCAATATAAACTTTCATTTTTATAAAATTTATACATGTACTATTAATGATATTAATTACATTCCTGTTCCATTGAAGGTCGTAGTCTGGAATGGATGAATGCTATCAAGGAAATACCAAAATACTTCCGAAGATTAATGGAAACATTTGGAAAACTGGGAAGCTCTTTACCAAACCTGCCAGTAGATAATGCATTCAACAACGGCGTCCAACAAATGGTAATACTATATGGCGGTGACTGGAGAAATTGGGCTTTCTGACCAATTTAGTTTCTGATCAAATACCACACTTCAAAAACCTGCTAACGATATCTAATAGTTACATGTTAGAAGCATGACGGGTGTTTCATTGATGGAATGGCGAACAGTGAATATCCAGATCAGACTGTGCGGATGCATAGGCTGACCTGGATCTACCTACACTGGTCGCGAAATTAATTGATAAGCCCCATTCCTCCAATCACAGTCAAAAATCGGCAGCCGGGGATCGAACAACACGTGGATCGATCTCCGCCTGATATATAATTTATATAAATTCTTTATTAACGTCTCATCAACCGTACATTATCAAATACATAGAAATACTAAAACATACTCAGGTACATGTACAATTGACATTATAAAAGAATTACAACAGACGGCTCATTATAAACGTTGAGCAAACATTTAAACATTTCAGCATACACATGGACCACATGCACAAATAAGCAACAATGAAATAAATCGTTGAAGTTGCCCTTGCCACTGCGATTATCCTGGTTAACACAATCCGTGGCAACGACTACCGCTGTTGGCTTGCACTTATTTATTGCGTCATGCGTTGCGTAGCTACCGCTAATCGTGAAAGTGTAAATACACAATTATATGACATTATATGTTTTATTCACTTGTCTAACAAGTTGTATCCCGCCAGTAGCCGATTTCATCAACATTGCAAAGTATACTTATCTAGCAAAGTATACTTTGAGGGAGTAATCATTTATTTTTCCCAAAATGCTTATTTGATATCGAACTAACCACGGCATATATTTGATGCTTAAAAGTATGCAGACGTATTATACTGAATTCATTACATTATCACATCCAAAATGGCTGTGATAATGTAATAAATTCAGTATGATAAAAATTAATAAATTTGCTAGATAAGTATACTTTGAAATCTTGGAAATAGGCTACAGGTCTCGAAATCAATTTCCAAAAGTAAATCATTTTCCGACCCTCCTTGTTACCCTCATCCATTTTGTCCGATGTTTATTTCCCATCGTTTTTTCCCAATAAACTTAATATTGATACAATTTCATCACATAAAAACATTGGGAAGGATGACTTTTTTGTTATTGATGAAAAAGTACATACATTTAAAGGTGTAAATGTAGTAGCACAAAGTTTGTCGGCATCAAAACAAACGTGAAACAGACCGTACACATGCATGTTTTGTATGGGAACCATCACTCGTGGAGTAAACACGCTACATTGACTGACCGGATTTGTTCCTGGTTCTAGAAACGAACATCGTTTTCGTTTTTTTTTATAATTAGCAAACTATGCATTCGTTGGTTTAAACGGGTTGCGTTTGGAACAACGAAAACATCATTTTCTAATTAAAAACAACTAAAAAGATGTCAAAACGACGCATGGAAAGAAACGACAGGCGTTTGAATAGTTGAAAGCCGGGAATTTAAACGAAAATATCATTTTCACGTACAATAAAACCCAAAGGACAATCGTTTCCATAGATATCGTTGCACACAAGTTTTCACTACCGTTTTCCATTCGTTTTCTTTTGGGACAACACATCTTCGCTGTACTGATTAAGACAATTTACAATAAAACGAGCTTAAGGCTGGTTTTATTATAGGAATGAATGGCCTTTTTGTGGAATTTATCGGGGTATAAACTTGGAAAAGTCGCGGGAATACTGGACGAAGGCCGGAAGGCCTCGTCCAGTATTCCCGCGACTTTTCCAAGTTTATATCCCCGATAAATTCCACAAAAAGGCCATTCATTCCTTATAATTCCAGCATTTTAAATAAATTCATCAAGAAAATGTGTTTATTTTCCGTTTTCTTAAGAATTATTTTAACTGCGCCTCATGGTTACGGAAAGTAGTTCGGCATGGGAGTTTACTGGAACATAAATTTTGGACAGAGACTTGCTACGAGCCAATCAAATGTTAGGGAATTGTGTAAATATTTTTGTGCTGGAATTATTGTAAATTGTCTTAATCAGTATGTACCTGTATGCATCGTTATTACGAAGCTAATCCCCTCGCTGGCAGCATTGATACATAACATATAACATGTAAGCAAAAAGTAATGTGTTATTACGCGATCGGGCGTGTGTCGTATGCAAAACAAAGCACCATCACTAGACATACATGTACAGTATGGCCAATTCTTATCAAAATCGGTGAAGCGGTTTACAAGCTATTACAACATGAAGTGTGTTACTAACGTACGTACTAACGTACGCACGCACGCACGCACGCACGCACGTACATGGACTAGCGTTATATCCTCCCCTGCCTATCGACGAGAGAATAACTGTATAATCAAATTTATTAATTTAGGGTCAAGCTGTCGGTGACTTGGAATCTAGTCTGAAGAAGAAATGGGAAAAGGCGCTGGCTCCCCTCAAAAAGCTATTGGACATGACCAAACCGTTCATCGACTCGTACAAGGCAGTAACGGACATCATCAAGGGGCTTAAGTCTAGTTACAAGACGGTCAAGAAAGTGTAAGTAAACGCGATTAGAGCGGAACCTCTCTAAACCAGACACAGAAAACGGTTAATTGTACTTAATTTAGACATGTTTAATTGCCATTTACCCCGATCATAACGTCATAATGATCACAAAGCAAATATGCATGTCTACCTATTTTACACTGGAACATCTCCAAACCGGACACCCTGGGGAACTCTCAGGGTGTCCGATTTACTTTTTATGTTTTACTTTTACATAACCCTGATTACCTTTTAATTTTCCAATGTTGGATGCTCGATATGCATCGTAACTAGACGCTCTTGCGACAAGAGGTTCACTGCCATGTGTCCTTAAGGTACATGCCCACTCAATAGGCACAAAATGTTATTTATAGGAATTAAATAAGTGTATAATTTTGTCACTATTCCACCAGTTCTAAACATTACTGTTACGACCAAGGCAGGTAGCGTGGAGTGGTGGACATATTTAAATAAACAAAACCTTGTCATCAACTATAAACTTTAATTATTATCAACTAGCTTCATTTAACATTAGTTAACCGTTTCCTAGTTTCTGTGTTCAAAGTCACTTTTTCTCTGGATCAAAATCACAAAAATTCACTATAAACTCTCAATGCTGCATTAACCGTCCTAAATGTTAATTAATATGGGTAAAAAGAAATAATAATAGACTCAAAACCAAATTTACCTAAGACTAACAAAAACACGTCTTATCTCTATAAATGCCAATGGCGATCTCCCCGATTTCTGCTATCCATCTCTGCATATTCTGCCGACAAGCAAAAGAACGCTGACCGCTTGCAGAATTCTGCCAAGATGACAGAATTCTGCTATACCGTTGCAGAATATGACCCAGAAAGAAAGTGACTTATCTTCACCAATGTGTAACATATTATCTGGTCATTATAAATTGCATATGTTTTGCGATTCAGAAACTCTCACAGAAGTAGGACGATTCAAATGATCAACCACTCACTCCAGGAAATCATGTCTTCACCACCATAAAACAGTTTAGAATTATGTAGGCTACAAAGCATGACTTGTATATAGTATGTTTATTGCTGAATAAAATTATTTGTATTTGTTTAAGATAATATGACTGTGTTAATCATGTATTTAGGGTCATTGTTTACTCCGTGAATGTGAATATTTAATCATATAATTGTATGTTTACTGGTAATCTACGCTATTCAATTGCTTCGTCGTCTGAATAACGGGGGCAAGTTGGTTTTGCGAAAACAAGATATGCTTGCGAAAACATCCCATAAAATCAATATTTGAAATCATCACACATAAAAAAGCCTGTTGCACTATAAAAATAAATGATCTATCTATATATATCTATCATAATAATATGCACGGAGAAAATTAATAAAAATTCACTAAATAATGATTGTATGGGTTGTTTTAGCAAACATCTCCCGTTTTCGCTATTCAAACAATCATGGCGGACCTTGCGAAAACAGGATTAAATAAGAATATTAATCATAACTATACTCAACTTCAATATTGTTCAGCAAAATATGGTCCATTAATTAGTTATAACAGTCTTACTAATATGCACGGAAAAAAATATTAAATTGTTTTACCAAATAATGATTTTATGTGTTGTTTTCGTAAACAACTCCCGTTTTCGCTATTCAGACAATCACGGCGGACCTTGCGAAAACAGGAATAAATAAGAATATTAATGATAACTACACTCAGCTTCAATATTTTGCAGCGAAATTTGTTCCATTAATTAGTTATAACAGTCTTAATAATATGCACGGAAAAAAATATTAAAGTTTTACCAAATAATGATTTTATGTGTTGTTTTCGTAAACAACTCCCGTTTTCGCTATTCAGACAATCACGGCGGACCTTGCGAAAACAGGAATAAATAAGAATATTAATGATAACTACACTCAGCTTCAATATTTTTCAGCGAAATTTGTTCCATTAATTAGTTATAACAGTCTTAATAATATTCACGGACAAAATTAATAAAGTTGTGCCAAATAATGATTTTATGAGTTGTTTTCGCTAACAAATCTTGTTTTCGCGAAAACAACTTGTTTTCGCTATTCAGTCATACCCGTAAACAATTTTCCACCATTTCCTTTGCCAGTCATAAATGACAATAATATTATCACAAGGCTAATAATCATAATGCAAGATGCTTTCAGATCACGTTTAATTTTCATTTGTGGTACATGCTATTTTACCATATTCATTATGGTGCACACTACAGGCAGGATTTATACCAACAACAAGATAATAACAATCTACAAACTGTAGACTATTATTCTGAGCATTTTTATAATCAACAGAACAATAAATTATATTAAAAACACAGAGTTTATATCTACATCTGTGTAATCAAATATAATTATGTGTTAGTTTTGTATTGTTTTTCATATAAGACCCCCCAGTATAATGAGAAGCTCTATTCTGGTAAGTTGACAGCTACCAGTCTGTGTTTACATGACATTATCTTCTCAAAATGGCTAAAGAATCCAGTGACGCAGACTGACAGAAGCATGCTTTGTAAATATTTTTGAATAATGATGTTTATGAGTGGAAAAAAGTGGGAATAGTTGAAATACAACATTTTGAAGGTATTCCAACAAATTTGATTAAAACCTTACATGACCAAGGGCGATGTGGAACATTTTACTCCATTTGACAGATAAGTGTCTTCTGCAAAAAATGTCAGGGAAAAATATCGTGTAATTTTCTGTGAATAGTAACAAATGCGGTTTACGAAAATTCCCGACGCGGGGGTGATCCCGACAAATGGTTACGCTACTGTACACAATATCCATAAGAATTCAGTCTCGTATGACGGTATTAAATTGCATCGCTCAGTATCGAAATGCAGTAAACAGTCAACCTAATCATATTGAACATGTACAGTACACACACTCGCTTACTCAAAGAACACGTGAATGAAGAAATTTACATGAAAATGGACCTAAACTATGTAGTCTGAGTTAGCGAGTGTCTACTGAACAGGTTATATAATAAATTTTTTAACTATCTCCGGCAGTTTAGATTTACGCGACGGAGCGGGCTCCTAGATCGACGTCTGTTACCAGTGTTGTTTTCATCTTGACGCCCTCTATATAAATCAGTCTGTCTGCCCCTTGTGAAATGTGAAGTCCTCCTGCCTGTTATGATTATGCTCTTGATTTCCTTTTGAATTCCTCTCAAATGCCTCTCGCATTCGTGCGAACTGCACTGTTTGTTCTCTTATTGCTGCTGTCATGTTGCGTGACGCGTCGAGAATGGCGGAGGTTGCCGAACTTATTTCACGTAGCATACCTTCCATTGCTACTCCTAGCGTTGTTATGTCATTTTTTATGGGAACTAGGTTTACCGATGTCGCGCTACTGGATGATGATGAAGATGAATATGATGGAGCTGGGGGCATAACACTTTTGTTGGGGATAAGCCCACTAGTAGGTGATGTTAAAATTGGCGCTGTTGTCACTTCTGGTGCGTCTAACAGCTGGAGGTCTGCACCCAGTAAGCTTGGTAATATGTTTATGGTGTTGACACTATGACTTCTGTGACCATCACTTTTAGCCAGCAGTACCTCCTTCATTATATGCGCGTTCATGTGTTGATTTTCCGTCTGTTTCTGCGTAGCTGACTTTCTTGATCTGGTCTCAAACACATTTAAACTTTCCTCTTTGTTCATCCGCGCATAGTCCACACCCTGTTGCGGCACAAATGGAGAAATGTTCTCTAAGAGAGAACCACTTTCGTATACCTGTTCGCCCTTCAGTAACATGGTGTTCACAGTGGCCTGGTGTGTGGGGTAACTATTTCCTATTATGTGCTTTTCTAACTCTTTCTTTGATGTTGTAACAAACTTGCATATCATGCAGTAATAGGGCACACTGTCCAACGCCGTGTGTTTCTTGAAAATGTGTAGCACTACTTTACTCTTTTCACCCTGATATGTGGTATTCTGATGGATACACCTTAGACAACTGTAGCACCGCCCTCTTGTAGCAGCAGGAGTTTGCTTGTGTTGGACGGGAGCCATGAGGTGGGATACACTAGAGTTTATCTGTCTCGACATCTTGTTGAATTTCCTCGCTGAGGATAACGCTGAAGATAGCTGAGGATAACGCTGAAGATAGCTGAGGATAACGCTGAAGATAACTGAGGATAACGCTGAAGATAGCTGAGGATAACGCTGAAGATAGCTGAGGATAACGCTGAAGATAGACAATGAGACAAGTGTGAGCCTTATGATGACGTTGTTATTTTGCCTGTAAACAATTTTATGGCTTGATGATTAGTTTAGTTATCCACCTGGGTGGGCTCTTGCCCTGATATGGCTTCAATTTGTCATGATGTACTACCTTACCCAGACCCTCTGCACTGAATTGAATCTTGTAATTCTGATCAGACAACCGTTGTTTCACCAAAAAAGGTCCAGAATATGGGAATACTAGCTTGGGGTTCACACTCTGCTTCCTAGTAGCCTGTAAATACCACACCAGATCACCCTCATTGTACCTATTAAAACGCGTATTATTATCGTAAATCTGTTTTTGCCGTTTCGCGCACGCGTTTAGATTTTTTCTCGCGATATCGTGTGCTCGCTGCATTTTCGCTTTAAGTGCCTCTACATATGCTCCATATGAAGAGACTACTTCCTTCGCGTGAACCGTTTCGCTGCCAAACACAATTTATGCTGGAAGACGGACTTCTCATCCCAGCATAAGAAGATTCGGTGTCATGCCACTGCTTTCATGAGGAGTAGATCTGTATGCTGCAGCCAAACATCCTAGGTTCAGGTCCCATTCTGTCTGATCTTTCAGGTAGGCTCGTATCATTCTCACCAGTGTTTTATTCAAACGTTCTGTTTGACCGTTACACTTGGGGTTTCGCGGTGAAGTTCGGCTTTTGCGTATTTCCAATAATTTGCAGAGTTCTGCAAACAACTGGCTTTGGTAATTTGCACCTTGATCACTGTGTAATGACACGGGACTCCCATATCGTCCTATTACTTCATTTAAAATCACCCTAGCTGTCGTTTCTGCAGTTATATCCGGTATCGCAAAGATTTCACACCACTTCGTGAATGCATCTGTGCACACCAGAATGTACCGTTATTTCCCTTCCCTTAGTGACGGGTAGTGGTCCTATTATATCAGTATCCAGTCTGTCAAATGTTCCCCCTACTGGCATTGAACCTAATGGTGCACGAGGTTTTGCAGGTGGTAACTTATTTGCACCACAAATTTCACATTGCGCTATCCAATTATTAACTGATTCCCTTACGCCAAACCAGTAATACCGTTGGAGTAATTTTTCCCTTGTTTTCTTTTTCCCCAAATGTCCCGAGATTATGCTGTCATGCATTTGATGCAGTACCTCCTTTTGCAATGATCTAGGAGTGACAAACTGCATGAACGAACCCGATCCATCCCGTTTTTCAAATTTTCTCAATAGCACCCCTTGTTCAATAATTAGGTCATCCCAACCTATTAATAGATGACGCGTTGCATGGCTAGATGAGCTTGATTCCATCCCAACTGGCCGTTTCCCTGATTCCACCCAATGAATAAGTGTCTTTAAATCTAGATCATTCATCTGTGCATCCCTTAATTCTATGTGACTCATCCCATGTGCCCATGGAACATATGTTTCATGCAATCCTACACTAGATCTTGTAGTGACCTTGCAACACTTTGTTGACCCTCTGCCTAGCTTTAAACCAGGATCTCCCTTCTTCCTACTTCTACGGAACACGATGTTTAACCATAACATCAACTTTCTCCCCACTTGTAACCCCTGTTGAAACCCGGCATCCGCCGTGACCTTCACCTTCCCACAGGTCTCTGTGACATATTCCTTGTTACAGGCTCCTGTGAACAGCAGATAGTAGATGCCATTAATCATGACATGTACTATCGCTACCAACAATATTCCTTGTTGAAAACCGGCATCCGCCGTGACCTTCACCTTCCCACAGGTGTCTGTGACATATTCCTTGTTACAGGCTCCTGTGAACAACAGATAGTAGATGCCATTAACCATGATATGTACTATCGCTACCAACAATATTCCTTGTTGAAAACCGGCATCCGCCGTGACCTTCACCTTCCCCCAGGTCTCTGTTACACATTCCTTGTTACCGGCCCCTGTGACCATCTCACAGCATAGGCTGGCGAGTAGTGTGAATATCAGCATACATACATACCCACATGCCTGTGCTAACTGTTTTACAGTCGCTCTTATGACCTTGACCCTCTCACAGGCAATTGTGAACCATCCTGTGGCACAAATCCCTGTGGACATTTTGTCTTGTTTCTGTTTTACTTTATGTTTTCCTGCTACATTTCTTAATGTCCGTGTGTAGTTAAATATGGTGGTGTCATGTGTGTTATCAGAATGGATTTTTAATAATGCACTCTGCATTTCTATTGCTCGCTTTGTACACTTTTTACACGGTCCACACTTTAAGCTTTCATCCATATCCACTGTTGCACATTGACAGTCTTGTGGATTGGGACATCGAGACATGCTGTCCGCATTGCCATGTTTACTCCCCTGTCTGTATTCTACTGTGAAATTGTACTCTGAAAGTATTTCAATCCATCTTGCTATGCGACCTTTGGGTGATTTCAGACTAAACAACCACCTCAGTGCTTGATGATCCGATCGAATTTTGAAACTCCTGCCTAGTAGGTAGTGTCTGAAGTATTCTACAAAATAGCGGATTGCTAGGAGCTCTTTATCCGTTACGCAAAAATTTGATTCTGATTTGCTAAGAGTTCTACTTGCGTATGCTAAAATCTTTTCCTGGTTGTTTTGTACTTGACTCAATACCGCACCAATAGACACATTGCAGGCATCCACATCTAAAATATATTCCCCCTCATCGCGTGGGAGCGACATTATATCAGGTCCTATCAGTGCACCCTTCAGCGAATTGAATGACTTTTGGCACTCCTCAGTCCAAACGAGTGTACTATCCTTTTTTGTGATGTCAAAAAGAGGCTTAGCCATTCTTGAAAACCCTTGTATGAATCGTCTGTAATAAGTGCATGTGCCCAGAAATTGCTTGACTTCAGTTACATTTACTGGTTCTTTCCACTGGAGAATTTTTGCTATGTTGTTTTGATCTGGGAGAATCCCATCTTTAGATACCCTGTATCCTAAAAATGTAACTTCTGTTTTAAAAAGACTGCATTTAATGGGCTTCAACTTTAGATTGGCTGCTCGAAATCGGTCCAGTACTACGGATAATCTTTGCATGTGTTCTTGGAAGGAGGATGCAAATATTATACAGTCATCTATGTATATCAGGCATACTGTCCACTGTAAACCTTTTAGAGCTAGCTCCATCACACGCTGAAATGTAGCACTGCTACTGGATAATCCAAATGGCATAGATGTGAATTCAAATAGACCATGTTTTGTTATGAATGCTGTTTTCTGAATATCAGTCTCCTTTACTGGGACTTGTAAATACCCTGAAGTCATATCAACAGTGCTGAACAGTGTAGATCCTCCTAAACTATCTAAACAATCTTCAACTTTTGGGATTGGGAATGCATCAACCGTACACAACTTATTCAGTGCCCGATAGTCTACCACCGGCCGTACGCTGCCATCTTTTTTTCTTACGAGCAAGATTGGCGATGCCCATGGAGAACTTGATTCGCGAATGACTCCTTGTGCTTTCAGCTTTTCAATAGCTTCTTTTTCTTCTCCCGCAAATGCTTGTGGTGTGCGCCTATGTCTTTGTCGTGTAGGTTTTGCCCCCTTTGTATTGATTGTATGTTCAGTGAGGTGAGTGAGCCCTAAATCATGTTCATTCTTTGAAAATACATCTTGATATTCAATTAAAAGCTGAACTAGTGCCTGTTTTTCTGAAAAAGGTCTGTTTTGAGATGAATCTTTCAATAAATCTTGCAAATGACTGGGAACATCCTGAAACATCTTGGCATTGTTGCAATTTTTAACATGCTGAACTTTAATGGGCGTTTGTGCTGGCTGTAATTGCTCTGTTTTATCTACCAGCTTTATTCTCCTGACTGCTTGTGAGTTATCTGTTTCTGATTCATCCTCTTGCTGTACAATAGTTTTCAAAATGCCATTTTCCCCTATGTCCTCGGCTGTTCCAATCACCACATCCTGGTTAATTGATACCGATGTTGAAAATGGGTTTATCAGCCTAACCTTAACTGTGGCAGAACTGTTAATGTCAGCCAAACTCGGCGCTACCATCAGCGGGTAATTGTCTTTGAAAGTTTGTGTAGGTTCTATCATAACCTCACGCTTCCGAAATATGTCGTCCCCTTCTGTTCTATCAACAAAAACATCAATAATTTGCTCTGTATTACCCTGTATTTTGTAATTATCTGCTGTACGGACCTTTCTGCTACTGTTAGACATTGTACGCTGGCACTTAATTTCTTCTCCATCTAATATGATCTTGTTTTGACTGAGCAATATGTCAGCCGGTTTACCATTACTGCCCTTGAGGATGTCAATTCCCAGTAGTGCATCATCCTCTATGTCAGCTACCATTATTTCTTTTTTTAATTTAGAGTTGTCCAATTCAAGTGTTACTATACATTTTCCATAGTCTTTTATTGGAGATCCACCTGCATGTAGTAAACAGCCTTTCTTTACTAATTTCGGTTTGTGGGGGTCTTTAATCTTGTTAAATATTTTGTTTGAAATAATAGTACGTTCCGCCCCAGTATCTAAAACAAACGTTACGGGCACCCCTTCTACTGATCCCTTGATATATACGCTATTTAAAGCTGTGTTGTTATCGTGAGGTGTTAATTTGTGGCCTTGACATTGTTGGACTGACCTCTGGCCACTTGTGCCAGTCCTCTGTAGTTTAAATCTACACTCTGGTTGTTGCTAACATGTTGACCCTGTGTACTGTTTTTCAGTGCATTGTAATTTCCTGCAGCTTGTGAGTTGTATTCTGCTAGTTTAGGACAATCTCTTTTGAAGTGGGATGGGTCACCGCAAAAGAAACACGCTCTATAACGGGGTTCGGTATAGTCTGATCTATAATACGGCTTCCCAGGATAAAATTGTCTGTTTTCCTGTTTATATTGCTGATTTTGTCTGTTTCTGTCATTTTGCTGCTCTCGCATTTCTTCACGTATCAATTCTCTAAGTTTTGATAAATCGGTGTGTTCTTGCTCTGTTGCCAGACATTTTTCTGATGTACTATTGTCAGTAGTGTTCCTCTTTATAACTCTATTTTTATTTTTTCCGGGTATTGCTTTTGCTACTTTTAGTTCATCGGTACATGAGTCTGTATCTGAGCTGTCATATTCATTTGTGGCTTTCAATAGCCTGTTTTTCTCATGACTGCTGGCTGACTGTTTATTCTCTTGGAAGCATACAACTTGAAATACTGCCTCATCAATGTCTTTAGGCTCTTTTACAAATTCCACATGAAACCTCGCTTTCTCCTCTAATAACCCATCTAGAAATCGCCGTAACAGGTCTTCCCTGCGTGTTACCCTATCTCTGCGCGCATGTGCCTTATCGTACAATTTTTTTAATTCAGCCGCATATTCCTCGACAGATTCATACGGTTTCTGGTTACGATGACTAAACTGCACCCCAAATGTCTTGCTTGTTTCAATTACTCGAAATCTATTTTGTATTTCTTTACACAGTGACTTGTAATCTGATCTAACATTATGCGACAGTTGTCCAAAAACAAATTCGCCTGCTACACCCTGTAGCCGTGGCAACATTTCATCAAGCTTCTGGCTTTCCGACCATTTCTGCCTGTTTGCTACTTCCTCAAACCTGTTAAACCATACTGTCCATGTTTCTTTGCTGGTAAATGCTGGGAGTTTTGGATAACTGCTCAAAGACCGTGTTCTGGTATTGGACCGAGAAGTACTCACTGATGGGTTATTATTATCAGAAGAGTCACTGTCGGTCTCCCCTTGGTAACACAAATTACTGGGTTGTGTATTCCGCGTCCTACGTCTTTGATGTGTATCTGTATTGTCTTGAGCCCTACGCGATTGTGACCTGCGTCTTATTTGCACATCATTCTGACCAGCGATACTTTCTATTGCTTTCTTCAAGTCGTTGGTCATTGTGTGAAATGTTCCCTCTAGTTGCGACATTTTTTCCTGCATCTCATTTAATGCAATATCAAACCGTCTTGGGTTATGGTCTTGTGTCTGCTCATTACAGTTGTTCCTGTCACCTATACTCCAGGACTGTGACAAAACCGGATCATTATTTTCTTGCTCCATGGCTTCTGCTACTAATGTATAGTCAAGGTTCTGTAGCTGTATCGTCCCATTACTGTAACCTGGCCGGCTGCATTCTGCACCATCATGTTGACTCGGGTCTTGTATCACCCCGCTCTGTAGTGTCCGCGCCCGTGTTTGCACGCCTTCGCTCATTCTTAAAATTCCGCGAAAATACTGCGATTCGCACCGATTATGGATTATCAGAACTCGTTTGGGTGATGTGGTATGGTATTCACAGGACCTGTCGACACCTTTATTTACAATGGAAATAAATCTTACAAATCAAGTAGATAATCAAACAAAATTGGAGATCGCAAAAAAAAAATTGATTTGTAAACCCCGACCCACCAACGATTACAGGGATCCGGATAACATAAAGCACTTTAATCAAGTCTCGAATTGTAAATGAAGGTAGTGCAGCATTGAGTTAGAGATCAGTGAAAGTTTGGTTCGCCAGAGATGTATTCTTGTCGGTATTCTGTAGGGAATCGGTCTTCATCGTTGACTAGTAGAAGCTGTAGTCTATTGCTTGGTCGCCCAAAATGTCCAAGTTCTTTCGACGGATAAATCAGCTCTGTAGATTTGTAGTCGCCCAATACTTTTTTTCTCTGGTTTCAGCTGCCACGACAAATAATTCCAACTGTCAGCTCCCTCTCTCTGTCTGTTTCAAGCTTGCTTGTTACCGCTGCCACCAAAAATATGTCACGACCAAGGCAGTGGAGTGGAGTGGTGGACATATTTAAATAAACAAAACCTTGTCATCAACTATAAACTTTAATTATTATCAACTAGCTTCATTTAACATTAGTTAACCGTTTCCTAGTTTCTGTGTTCAAAGTCACTTTTTCTCTGGATCAAAATCACAAAAATTCACTATAAACTCTCAATGCTGCATTAACCGTCCTAAATGTTAATTAATATGGGTAAAAAGAAATAATAATAGACTCAAAACCAAATTTACCTAAGACTAACAAAAAACACGTCTTATCTCTATAAATGCCAATGGCGATCTCCCCGATTTCTGCTATCCATCTCTGCATATTCTGCCGACAAGCAAAAGAACGCTGACCGCTTGCAGAATTCTGCCAAGATGACAGAATTCTGCTATACCGTTGCAGAATATGACCCAGAAAGAAAGTGACTTATCTTCACCAATGTGAATTAAAGTATGCTAAAAATTCCTATGTACTGAAAGATTAATCTATAATACATCATTTTCTCACATCAGTCGCAAATATCTTAGTTTGGAAATATGAGAAAAGATCGGAAGAAATAAACTCTGTGAGAAATTCTGCTTTGTTTTGCGGAATTCCGCGCAGAGGTCAGGGGTCGCGGAGATTCATGCGAGCATCTTCGGACTTCCGTTTTCAGAACGAGGCTGCACATTGAAAACAAATTTACACGCGGATTTCTGCACAATTACTTCTAAAATGCACCGAAGTGAGATAATGACAGTGAATATTAACTATGTGGATATGAGTACTCTATCATGGAAATCAATTGTAATAACGGTAAGTGTAGGAATGGTCCGATTTAAAACGACCGAAAGTGGAAATAGAAAATAACCATTCCCCACCCACCGCGTAATAAGTACAAAACAGCTAGGCATGCATTTACATTGTATGTGAGATACAAAGTATTACATTACGAGTGCCCGCTATACAAATATAATCATTTTGTAATATTTGTTTTTTTTTCTCTTTGAATTGCCTGTACGGCGACAACCCTTTTATTATTTTATAACAAGCAACAAACATGTAAAACATACATTTTGTAAGTCGAGAAGTAAGTTGTCCATTAATATCAATTTTAGCGATAAGCAGTGTGGTTCCGACCAGTACGTACATACATACATGATGGTCAGAATATACTCTGATTGTCTAACAGAGCAATATTTATTTTACTGAGTGTGACTCGCGGTGGTATCAGGCTATTTTCATGTGCAAATGAGGCATGGTATTTTTTAATTATAGTGCATTATGGAATGTAATGACGCTCGATTTTTGTGCCAAAATTTATTTTTTTGTAGTTTTGTTAACGATAGGGATTGAATTTACAGAAAAAATAGGGGTTGAATTTTTTTGACAATTTTTGGGTGTATTTTAGGGCTTTTTAAGGGCGACAACCCCCATAAAATGACCAAATTAATATGGTAAGCGATGACGTTCGAGCTCTGTACCCAAATTACATTTCTTTGCAGTTTTGTCAACCACGCTGGGTAAATGAACAAAAAAAAACAGGCAATACATTTTTTTTTACATGTTTTCGTGTACTTTTAATGGGCGAAAACCCGCCAAAAATGGCAAAAATCATTATGGTATGTGATGACGATCGATTTTTGTACAACTCTTGATTTTTCTTTGCAGTTTTAGCAATCATAACAGGTAAATTGACAGAAAAAATAGCTGTGACGTTCTTTTGGCATTTTTGAGTGTATTTTGAGGGCTTTTTTGGGGGGTTGACAAACCCCCGAAAATGGCAAAATCTATATCTCAGCTCATATACACGCTATCTCCATGATGTAGGTGTCTATAATGGGGTTTCTGCGGGCGCTGATATCGAATTTGATGGTTAGGACAAGATTTGAGGTTAAGGTCATGGACTAACGGTCAACGCGGGGTCATTATTGGTCACAAAGCGTGGAATATTACCGATTTATATAGTTTTTTCATGGTGAGAAATTACCAATGATAACGTTATTCACATGCGAGGTGACATTCAGGTTCAGGTTATAAAGGGCATGTTTAATAGCAATCACATACATAGTTTCTACATTTGTCTGAAACTCATACGGACGGGAGAATGAATTCCAATAAAATCCAAGAAAGCCCCACAATACACTGCGTCCTTGTACATGTGTCAACTTTACGCCGAACAGGCAGCATTCGGCATATTTTGGAAGGTCAATTAATGATTAACTGAATATTATCATGCCTGTTTATACTTCTTCATCGTCAACATCAACTGTGTCACGCTTGCTGTTTTGACATCCTTGGGCATGACACTTACAAAGGGGTGTGCATGGGAGGTTGTTATTGGCACATGAACAGTTGCGTGCACAGGCAGACGATCGACAGCCGCATTTGATCAGCTCCAGAACAGCTTTTGGAGCAGGTAGCTCAAGACACCGCACTGGGAATATTGCACCATCGTCGAGAACCCAGCCACAGTCTTCCAATCTGGGCAGTACAGGATGTGTGGTGATATAGGCTTTGTTAACTGTACAAACAAAGTTCGTTCGTTGTATATGAGGCAACAGTGTAGCCCTCGTGGGTGGCAGCATCTCAGACTCCATGTTTTTCGACCTAAAGAGCTCCCAGCGAAGTTTGGGAAGTGTTTGCGGGCCATTGGCAGAGTAGACGCGGCACACAAAGTGTTCCAGAGGTTGCATGTCCTTCGGAAGTTCTCCGTTGATCAGTTCCGTCGATGAGAGAGGATCATCTCCCAATCTTTGGAAGGCGTCGACGATCTGATCAGTTGGGCTCAGCTTGAAGTACTCTGTGATCCACCTCTTCTTTGTCACACCCACGAACTTACCGCCCCAGTCAGCACCGGAGAAGTTGTGTATCCCAATTAGACCTTGACAGTGAGGACGGCCAATGCTTCTTACTCTCTCCATGACATCTATCTTTCTGAACTTGTTGACTTTTCCTGTGTGAAATTCTAGGGTGGTCAAACTCCCTAAACGTCCATGTGCTCCAAGGTCAAGGAGAAGGACCAAGACATCAGTATCCGGAGACGCAACTACAACATGTCTGAATGCACAGTCCTTGATGCAGTGAAGAACGTGAAGGGGGATCTGTGAGTCGACCTCCTCGTGTCCATGTGTTTGGAAGTCCTCTTCAAGTGTGTGGGGTGAGTTTATCTTGATATTAGTGTCATATGCGACGATAATCCGCAGATCGTGCCCCGCAAACTCCTGTAGAAGTCCATGTGCAAGAAGTCTTGCAAGCTGTCCCTTGGTCTTTGAGCAGGATAAAAGGTCCCGCAGGGGAACAGTTGTGATGTTCATCTCGTCATGGACCTCTCATACCCAGCACGTGAAGCTTCATCCGATGTAGCTCTCTTTGCCCTTGTCTTTTCCTTCAGACTAAGTGGAAGATATTGATCAAATAATATCCTAGCTTCAGTGTAGCCACCCTTATGTACACGCCTTTTGATGGTCTTGATAAAGGCGTGCTTCAAGTGCGTGATTTTCTTCATCCCAGGTGTTTTCTTCATCGCCTGCAGGAGCGCCATTGCATCGAGAATGTAAGTTGATGCGGTGGGATGGGAAACCGATTGTTCCGGTTCAGGGCTATGCGATGCAGAGGGTTGAGCCTCGACTGCATGCATGACGCTAGCCTTGTCCGTTGCTAAGAGGAGTGTCCCATCAGGTGCAAACATAGAACGGGGCATCACTGACATTTCGTGAGTGCCAATTGTCTCCTCGAGCTTTGGTAGGAGCATCGGCCTTGATTGACTGATAATTAGGCATCTCCCAATGAGCTCCCTATCCTCTCGCAGTTTGATCACCTTGTCACCAATCTTCAGTTTACTCTTTAGTTTCCAGTTGCTGAAGGTCTTGAACTTTGGCCTGGTCATTGGATCCCAAATTGATAGTTTGGATGTTATTAACAGGCGTTCGTCCACGAACTTCTGGTAGAGCTCTTGCCCCAGATTCGGATAGTTGAGAATATCAAACCTAGCCTTGTCTGGGATAACAGCAGATGAGCAAATGTTCTTCACAGGTGTACCTACAATGTAAGGGTTTCCCTCACAGTGGAGAATGATGCTGTTCCTCAGTTTAAGAGCATTCTGACTCGATCTAACACATATATCTCCTGCCAGCTGGTAGTGCTCCTTCTTCTCTCCGGTCAAAGTCTTCGGAAAAGGCAGAAGATATTTCTGCACCAGTCGTGCAAGGTGAGGTGCTGTAGTGACAAACCTGTCGAGGGCAGCTTCATCCTGTGTGATGCCAGGGAGCGCACCGTGCTTTTTGAGAACTTTGATCTCCTGCTCCAACCCTTGGTCTGTGAAGAGGTTACAGAATGCTTGCATAGACTTCGTGACAACGAAGTCACCATTCTTGAGGGCTTCCCATGTTGTGGGATCATCCTCTTCCAATTGATACATCTGTGCCAAATGTAGAGGCATTAGTCTTGCGTAGTTGATTAAGCCATGGAAGTGGAAGTACTTTATGTTTTTCTCAATCGCAGCAAGGGAGCCTTTCCAATCTCTCGATCTCGCTGCTGCAATGATCTCGAGGAGAGCATCAACCTGATCGAGATAATTGTCAAAGAAGCGGCTCATTTCGTCACCATCTCCAATTGCAGCCTCTTCCATTTGGACATTATCTGAGTAGTAGCTTCCTATGTCTTCGTATATGGCTACCATTTCAGGGTCACGGTCATGGAGGGCTCTACGCAGCGCTACACATCGTCCCTTTATCGCTAGTGGAGGGGTTTCTCCGACGACTGCGTCCAGTTTGACCAGGAGAATGGCAAGACCATTCATATATGGTATTCCACGGCTCGTTTGTAGCTCTTTCCACTGTATATCCCTCTCAGTGCTGCAGAAGAATATATACCTGTGTCCACTGCTATTGTGTCTTGGCCACTCCCCTCTGATGTTTTGCCAAGTCCATGGAGTACCGCAAATACGATGTGGAGAAGTCCAGCCCTCAGTACCCAATTCTCGTTTTTGACAGATTCCTTCAACTGAATTGCTCTTTGATAGAGGTCGAGGTCAAGAGTGATCAGAGTCCGTCTTTCAGGACCAATAACAACTGCCGATATGTCTTGTGCCAAGCATAGAACCGTGTATAGAGTAGCATAATCAGTGGGAGACGTTCGAAGTAGCGGTGCCACAACTTCCACATTTGTCTTTGTTGGTGACTGGTAGCCATCCTGGTTTTTCAATAGAAGATGCTGCGTTGCAGCCCAAGTCGGCATCACGTCACATTTCTTCAATCTCGTTTTCTTTTCCTTTCTTTCTGTTACTTCCAGTATCATCTCAGTTTTATCAACAGAAGCATCTATTGCATCTATATCTGCGGCGTCTCCAGTATTTTCGTCATCGCTGGCATGTTTAGATTCCGCATTGGCTGTGGCACCTCCGCTGTCTTTATTTTCAGATTCATCAGACAGAGGGGGACTTGTGAATAGGTTGGCTAATGCCCACGTGTGGGTGAACTTTGAGTATTGTGTGAGTAGGTCAGCTCCACGTCCGACAGAGTAACTGGGGAACCTAATTGGAGTCAGTTTGATCTCAGGCTCATCTCGGTAATTGATTTCCACCTGGTATGGCTTCTCGGGGGGCTTGGACGGGATTTGCAATGGTGTATTTATGAGTTTCCCATCCTCATCCCACTGGAAGAGTACCAACAGCGTCCCGTGAAATGTGTTTTGCCCATACGCTGTGTTTTCAAGAAAGTCAATGTTGTCCGCAGCAAACCAGATTGGTACGTTTCGTTTGACAAAGTCAGGGAGGCAGTACCCTTCGGTTGACAACATCCGCTGCTGAACTGCGAACTCCACCCTCCTCTGAAGATTGAGTATGCGTTGGTAGTCACTTCCAATGTACACTGTGGGACAGCATAGAAATTAGATTGTGATCTCGTACTCGAGAGTGGATTGCGAGTGGGACGCCAATAGAAAGGGGAGTTTCCACTGTCTTCTTGAACCCACGAGACGTCTTTAGTTTGACTTGTCTCTGACTTCTTGAGCTCTGTACAATCAGCTGGCAGACAACATCAACATTCTTCTTCACTTCTGCTTCTCGTTGTCCTGAGATTTGTCTAGCTTCACAGCCATACATGATGCGAGCTATAAGAAACTCTAACATCGGGGGGTTTTCGAAATCGTTAAACTCACCCGTGAATTTCCAATCTCTTGCACCGAGAACCTCCTGTCTCAAGGCACGAGCTAAATCTATGAGAGCACGGGGATCTGTATCTGTAGTGGCAAACTCAACGGCTTGTCCTACTGATTGCTTCCTCATAACCCTGTGGCTGTGAATAGGATTTGGAGGCTGAACAAATTCAACATCTGGTACATGCTGTTCAATCAACTCTTTCAGGTATTTCTTGTGGTTGTCACTTTCATTGTTATTAATGTGCCTCTCCTTCAAAAGGTCGATGTAATATGAATTTAACTCATTCATGCTGAGGACGCAGCCTTCTACACTAAGAGAATCTCTCACATGTACAATAAGCTCAGCATCACACACACTTCTTACATGTCTATATGCATCACTATCACCTGGTTCCTTGCAGTGTCTGTCTGCAACCCTGAGACAGTCTCTATGGTAGTATTTTTCTAATGCTGCTGCATCTCCAGGTTCCAATATTTCAGCTATACTCAATCTGACTAAGTCGTCATTAGTAGACCCTTTGATAGCTAGAAGATGCTGACCCATAGAATCCGATACTACCTTGTGCAACTCTTGTGACAATTTTGGACAAAAGGAGCATGTGTGGAACATACATTTCTTTTCCTTCGGAAGAACATTACCACCTTTCTTTCTAAGTAGAGGGGTCGCTGTCTTAGATGTCTCTATCTTGTGTGGACGCCCACGTTTCGGCGCCGACGACGGCACTTCAGAAGTAGATGGTGCATCAGAAAACATTGGCGTTAGGGAACGAGCACGTTTTCTACACATCTCTAAGTTTGCCTTGTTTACAAGAGGCTTGCGACATCCGCTGTGATAACAGACATCACGCAAATCTGACTCGGACAAACTACTGAAATGACCAGCCAGCGATTTGAGGTGCCCATCCCCTAGACTAGCCCGCTCGAGAACCCTTTCTTTCAGGTCTTTCAGAAGTGATATGTCAGTTGTATCAACAAGTTTATTATTGATAGAGTCACCCTCTTTACAAATGATGCAAGACCTCGAATCTGTCGATTTTCGTTTCGACATTGCCGAAACTCCTCAAATCTTTACGGATTATTTTGTGTTTGTGTTGTTTCTTGTACAGAATAGCAAAGTCGATGCACACTGTAACGACATTCAAAAAGAATGTGCATGTATTAACAAAACCACAGCGTTGGTAATATAGGGCCAATCATGCTTTACAACCAGATGTGCGAAGATCACAGCGTCGTTAATATAGTGACACTATTTAACAACGCTGCGATCTTTTCACAACTAATCAGACAAATTGTTGTTGTTGTTGTTATATCTTGGAGACCAGCCGCTGTATTTTCGGCGCAACGTCTTTCGACATATTTCAACGTAGAACGTAGATAAAACATGTGTATGACATTCAAACGCATACGCAGGATTATATGGAATATGCAACTGTCTGGCGCAACAGACGTTTTGGCTTATGTGACCAGCCTAGTATCCGGTCTACTGCAAACTCGCGCAACTTGATCATTTGGGCGACTCATCTGATCGAACTTAAAGGTACATATGTAGAACTTGCCGAAATGGATTTTACCATTGAATTCTCCGGCTCCAAATTGCACATGCCCTACATGTACATAAATTCCCATACAAACTGGCCCGTATACGAGTTCAGCTACTTTGACCGAGTTCATCCTCTGTGTCCATTGGTGACCTCGTGGTGACCTCGTGGTGACCTTTACTTTATGACATTGACCTCAAATCATGTCGGGGACCATCATAATCGAGCTCAGCGCCCCGCAAAACCATATCTTAGACACCAAGATCATGAAAATAGAGAGTATGTGAGTCGAGATACAGATTTTGTCATTTTTTGGGGGATTGTCGCCCCTGAAAAGCCCTCAAATACAGAAAAAAAGGTCAAACAAATGTTTAATTACCTATTTTCGAATTCATTCACCCGTTATGGTTCATAAAACTGCAGAAAAAACAAGTTTGGCACAAAAATCGAGCGTCATCACATACCATAATAATTTTGCCATTTTCTGGGGAATGGTCACCCCTAAAAAGTCCCAAATACACAAAAAAAATGGTCGAGAAAATTCAACCCCTATTTTTTTCATTAACGTACTTCCTATTGTTGACAAAACTGCAAAAAAATCAATTTTGGCACGAAAATCGAGCGTCATCCCATTATCTTACTCTTCCATAATGTACTATTATGTATACCAATTAAATGCCTACTGAGTGGACATGTACATGTATGTAAGGGGAATAGCATGATATTTTAAAAAAATGCTATAATAAATAAAAACGTGTTTTCATCAAGGCCCTGTGTAATGGTTTAATTGGAGATGTATATGCCGATTATAGGACCGCCGACATTGTTTTAAGGCTTTTTTGAAGAAAGAAAATACGATATCGGTACATAAGTATCATGTGGTATGTGCCGTGAAACACGGTGCCGTGACACATTGTTGATATCCTGTCAATGCGACCTAATCACCGAGTATGAATATATGCGATGACTGGTGTTACATTTTTGCATTTTAAAGCCATTTGTAGGTGTTGACGGGATAAATAGAATAGTAGGTTATTGCCGTGAATGGGAAAAATATCTGGCGCGACTCGGAAACGGGATGTGCTCGGTAGAGCCTCGCCCATCCCGTTTCCTAAGCCTTGCCAGATATTTTTTCCCATTCACGGCACTAACCTACTATTCTCTATATCAGAGTATAAGACAGAAAATCCGATATTTATGCGCCTATGCCAATCGGTCCTATAGTCTGTTTCACGAAAGCTGCCCAAATTTTACAAACAATATTTATTTCGATAATATTAAATTAAAGGAAAATTTAAGAATGAGCCTTCTTTTTATTTCGTGAAATTTGATCAAATATTGGTTTTATTACGAAAAATTGATTTCTCTATGGGAATTTAACTTGGGGGAAAAAGAGGTAGAGGAGTTGTGGGAGGAGTCAACAAACGAAACTTTTTGGAAATTGACTCCGAAACCTAGCTAGATAGCTTGGAAATCTAACTAAGAAAACAAAAGTTAAATTTTAAAAATCGGTCAAGTATTTTTGAATTTCTAAAACATTTCCACATGTTAAATCCCCATAGACATCTTCACTCTGTGAAAATGTATATGGGGATTTAACATGTGGAAATAGTTTTTTCGCAATAAAATCAATATTTGACCAAATTTCACGAAATAAAAAGAAGGCTCATTATTAAATTTTCCTTTAATTTAATATTATCGAAAAAAATATTGTTTTCGAATTGTTTATATGGCCGTAAAATTTGCGCAGCTTTCGTGAAACAGACAGTAGTATCGTCATTTATCTTCAATTAAACCACTTTACACAGGGCCATGATGAAAACACGTTTTTATTGTTCATACTATTTTTTCAAAATATCCTGATATGCCCTCTGTAACATTGATTGGCTACAGCCAACATGCATGATCTGATCACGGACATGTACACACACTTTGACCTCGAAATCAATAAACCCCATTCACCGAGCACGACCAATGCATTCACATAATTGAGACACGACATGTGGCGTAATTTCATAAAATATGGTTACAGCATTTACAATATTTTCAGTACATGGCGTTAAAAGTTGATGTACTCTGAGAATTTTGTCAACTTTTGACTTTATTTATGAAACATGTTGTAAATTTTGTAAACGTATTTAGGAGATAGTTAGGAGATATTCTCCCGTTATCTAGTACTGCATTAGTCCTATTATTTAGTGTTCTCACTTGTATTGGTGTTGCATATGACATAACCTGTACATGTACCCGACATGACCGAATATCTGACAATGGCCCAGGCTTCACGGGACGTGGTGTAATGGGTAACATGATTTCACATTTTTCGCGAAGATCTTCGACCATGTCACTTCATCGCTATCTCGAACCTAGTCCTATATCGACTGTATGTTCAATCTCCCTTCGAATTCGAGATACTGGTACTCGTCGGTACGTTGAATGTTAAGACGTAATCTCAATGAAATCATGATTTTCAGGGATGAAATAGTGTTGACTATAATTGCCCAGGCACGCGGAACTATTGCCCATGCACGCGGAATATTGCACAGGCACGTTAAAACCCAGGGAATTAGTAAAAACTATGGAATATCAACTTATATAGGGAGTTGGATAATAATTTTTACTATTCCCCGAATGACCATGAACTAACTGTATTCTATTTCTCAGCATCGAGTTGGGGAAATCGACAATACAGAAGGTGTTCGGTCCCAAGTTCCATAAGAAGTTCCCGAGTGTGCGAAGAGACCGCGACTCCGGCTGTCCGGCGGGAACATGGCCGACGACGACCGGAGACGTATACAAGACGACCGGAATTGACCTCCTCATGGGGGTTGGAGGAGTAGTAAGTCTGGCGTGTTGATACTTATAAGTTAGATCACCGTTCGTCTGCATGTACGAGCTCGTACATGCGGACAAACGTGATCTAACTTATTTATCACATCCTCATGTACATACCTTGCACACGGGCTGTGTTAATACAGAAACAACGATTATTTTCCTAGAATTATATTCCGTATGTACTCTGGGAATTTTGTCAACTTTTGACTTTATTTATGAAAAACATTGTAAATTTTGTAAACGTATTTAATGAAATTACGCAGATGTCCGAAGGTACAAAATAACATGGCGTGTCTCAATGTTACAGGTGACCGCGCCAGTGGATTGTATTGTACACGTGCAGTCTGGTACGAAAGTTGTTTTACAACCCACTGGCGAAGAATTCAAAGAAGTGGAAATAGTCATAGAAAACATTGTCCCGTCTCCGGAGGTGGATGGTACTCGTTTAAAGGCAGGGGCGGAGGTTGGTCAAGCTTCTATGGCGCCGAAATGTGAGCGCAACTTCATCCACTTATCCGTACGGCAAGTTCCGGAAACCGAGATTACAGACGATGCCGACTATGAATATGTCGATCCGTCTCCATACCTAGACAGATTCTTGCCCGTACCAAAATGGATTCAAGAATGCAATGACTATGAATTCAGGTATAACATGTAGTTAACATTGTACAGTGTTTGGTGGTGTGGTGCTACTTTTCTTAAAGGTACATGCCCACTCGGTAGGCACAAAATGTACTTTATGTGAATTAAACAAGTGTTTAATTGTGTCACTGTTCCACTATTCCACCAGTTGTAGACTATATAATAATTCCACCCGCTATACCGATATAATCATTTAGTAATATTTATTTTACTAATAGTGACTCGCGTTGGTATCAGGCTATTTTCATGTCGTTAACATTTTAAGGAAACACGGTTATCGCTCCTGATATCAGTGTGGAAATGTACGTCTAATGTATAAAAATGCCCATCAATACGTGGGGTAATGTTGAATGAATGTTTATTTTGCCAGAAAATGGTTCAGATATAAAGAACATTTTGTGCCTACTGAGTGGGCATGTGCCTTTAATGTTGATGTATCAACCCAACGCAGTTTAGTAAGCAAGTAGCTCCTATATATCATTCAATAATTCGGACGACTCTGCCAAAACCCACATTTCAAAATGGCCGCCATACAAATAATGTATCTTTTGCCACTAACGTTAATTTCCACATGCCATACATATTGGTATGATTCATGGATTTACATTTATTGAGCATAGGCTGCATATGCAGCCTATGCTCAATAAATGTAAATCCAAAGTTATTTGTTTGATTGGACATTGACACTCAATGTCCGATGGTGTTCGGTTTTAGAGAAATGCCACGGTACTGGAGCTATTCGCTAATCGCGTAGTAGTACAATTCAAATATGCGGACTTAGCTTTTTTATCTGGGTTACATGTAATTTCATGTACATACTAGATAGTCCACAGCTCCAGATATGGTGCGCATTTGCGTATTTTACCCACTTATTTAGCAGAATAAACATTGATTATCAAAGTGGGAGTACAGTATACTCACAACAATGTGAAAATACGCATTGAGTTTAAAGTTGAGTAGTGAAAATACTGCAATAAAGTTGAACATTTACTTAATTGAGCTGCAAAATGCAAACAGTGTTTGCTTTTTGCAGCTCAAATAAGTGGGTTTTTAAATTTGTTTTATTTTCATCATGTGTTCCCTATTTAATGAGGAAGAAAACCAATAATACAGTTGTAAACGTAAAATACGCATTCAATTTGTAATATGGGGGCATAATTAGCTTTAGATAAAAAACCCTGGAGCCCTCGATACAATACTGTACCATGTTCAACGTAAGATGTCTCAATTTTGCAACTGAGAGTGCGTGCATGTTACATATCAAATAGTTTATTGTAATATGTATCGCTTGAGAAAACGGGGCTTATGGGATTTCTGACCCGTGTAGCTCCTGATCTAATAGCGCACTCCTGTAGGCTGATAACCGTTTATATTGCTTGTTGGAGACATGGAGTGTGTGTTATTGATGGAATGGCGAAGAGTGCAGTTCCTGATCAGACTGTGCCGGTGCAAAGCCAACATTTTATAGTTTGTTGTACATACTATAATTGATATTACCGTGTTAGTTGTTACAATCCTATTATTAGTACCTATACTATCTCATGTTCCACTGCCCATTCCCCGTTTTCTGTCAAGTGTCGATGTGTCCTATTTACAGCTACACACGCGGCTGTGACTGGAGAAATGGGGCTTATGGGATTAACGAGTGTACATTTAGATCAGCCTGTGCATCCGCACATTGTGATCAGGATCTGCACTGTTCGCTATTCCATCAATGAAACACCCGCCATGATTCTAATCAGCAGTATATACAGCTATCAGGCTATGTACAGTAGTGTGCTATTTGATCCGGATCTACACTGATTGCATATCCCATAATCCCCATTTATCCCGTCAACACAGTGCGTATGTGCCGTGAAACATTTTTGATATTCTGTCAATACGACCAAATCATTGCGCATGAATATGTGCGGTGACTGGGGCTATTTTTTGAATTTTAAAGCCATTTGTAGGTGTTGACGTAATAAATAGAATAATAGGTTAGTGCTGTGAATGGGAAACATTTCTGGCGCGGCACGGAAACGGGATGTGCTCGGCAGAGCCTCGCCCATCCCGTTTCCAAAGCCTTGCCAGATATTTTTTCCCATTCACGGCACTAACCTACTATTCTCTATTTATCCAGTCACAGCCGCATGTGTGTACGCGATCATGCACTATAATATACACTTCTGTCATTTGTGCAGATTGATTACATGTCAACTAAAATGTACATTTCGAGTAGTAAACTACTGTCTGTTTCACTTCGATAAAATTATCAAAATTTAAGAATGAGACTTCTTTTTATTTCGTGACATTTGGTCAAATAGTGATTCTATTACCAAAAATGAGTTCTCTATGGGAATTTAACATGTAGAAAAAAGAGGTGGAGAACCTGGAAGGGGAGTCGAAAAATAAAAGAATTTGGAAATTGATTATGAAACATACATGTAGCTAGAGAGCTTGGCAATGATCTAGCTAAGAAAACAAAAGTTGCATTTTGAAAATCTGTCCACTATTTCTGAAATTCGAAAAATGTCCCCATGTTAAATCCTCATTGACATCTTCACTCTGTGGAGATGTCTATGGGGATTCAACATGTGGACATTGTTGTTTCACAATAAAATCAATATTGGACCAAATTTCACGAAATAAAAATTAATCTCATTCTTAAATTTTGCTATAATTGTATATTATCGAAATTAATATTGTTTTTGCATTGTTTATATAGCCGTAAAATTTGGACAGGTTTCGTGAAACAGACAGTAGTGCGTTTTTTGCTTTACATATGGTACAATATTGTATATAATACATGGTACAATATTGTATATAATACATCCTTAGATGTCATCGTGTATTTATCAATGCGCAGTTACTTACCGGGAGATTGAGAATAACAGACTTAGCCTAATGTCGTTTTGGTATCACGTTTATCAGGCAAGGCTAGGAACGCGTAGGAATTTCGAGGCTTGCCAATGAATTCCTACCGTTTCCGAGCCAAGCCTCCTGATAAACTTGATACAAACAGACACTAGGCTGAATTTCTATTTATCAGGTAACTTTTTATGCTAGGCGATGGTGACATATAAAATATCGTTTGTTGAAATGAACGCGGGCTTGTTTAAGTTGCGTCATAGCACGGAGGTAATTCTGTAACGTCATGTAACATCATTCGACCAATGAAACGTTCGTTTTAAATTCGTAATAACCCGGATATTCATATACGGTCAATGCCTGATACGACATTATGATATATAACGTATATAACGATAAGCCGCGAAACGACAGTAGCTGGTCCTGAAAAGATATTACATCATACTTTGCATAACCCAATATCGATCATTCCCTGCCTGATATGTTTTGCCCTGACCAACCCTCAAATATCATCATCATATAGAACAACACTGTTACGTGTCCATATATCACATGCACTCACACTCAGCCCTTTTCACGGTCTGACATACCGGCTTCGTGCAATAAGAAAATGAACTACCTAAGTTAAATTAACCGCCTCATTGCCTCCTTCATTTAATGTACATATTTCGACTGTATGGCAGAAATTCGAAAACAAACGGGCCATCGGTCATTGGCCTGACACTTTTTGGGATGAAATGCCCGGGTTTGGAAGGTCCTCTAGCCAATTCCTACCATTAAATATAAGATAAAAAAACGACATTATGTTATCAGTCAGCACGTATTGTGTCAATACAAAGCTCGTTATCTGATAAATAGAGGCTCATTTGGAACGTCTTCATTTTGTTTGTAACAATAGGGCATAATACGAATAGGTAATAATGGTGATGCGGTCAGCCAATCACATTCGCTTCAGGTGTTATTACATGTGTATCATGTCACATTTGAAACACGCTATGTGATTTTGTACCTTCAGACATATGTTTAATTTCATGAAATATGTTTACAAAATTTACCATATTTTCTGCAAATGGCGTCAAAAGTTGACACAATTTTCAGAGTACATGCGGAATTATATTTCGCATGTATTCTGAAAACTTTGTGTACTGCTGACTTTATGAAAAATATTATAAATGCTGTCAACGTATTTAATGAAATTACGCAGATGTCCGAAGGTACAAAATCACATAGTGTGTCTTATTTATGAAATGGGTTACAGCACGTCATGACAAGGCTTTCATGTGATAAATAAATGTTTTCGTCAGGTATATTTCATCAACGGCCGACCTGGCAGAAATGGTGTCAGACGCAATGGAAGAGGCGACGAAAGAAATAGAACGTTATGTAGGAGAAGCTGTGGATAATCTAGAAGAAGAGATTGATGAGCGCATTAATGATCTGGATGTAGATTTTGGCGAAGTTGCATTCTTCGGTGCCTTAGAAGAGAAAATGGACGTTGACTTTACGGAGTCTTTGAAAGGGTTCAAAAATCGCTTCAATACGGCTCTGTATGGAAAGAATGGGTAATGTAATTTATTTTGTGGGTTTGAAAACAAAGTATTATATAAATAATCATATATTGTCATTAATATTTTTATAATTCAATGACGAACATTGTGGACCATGATCAGTGGCGCAGTATGATCTTGGTCGACAATGTCTATAATGACGTTTACGTTTATATCATGCATTAACTCACCAACATTGGAAACAAGTATTAAGCAATGCAAAAACAATATTGTTTTTGATAATATTACATTTTAGCAACATTTAAGAAATTAATGAGCCTTCTTATTATTTTGTTTTATTTTGGTCCAATATTGATTTTATTGCGAAAAAGCAATTTCCCCATGTTAAATCCCCATAGACATATCCACAGATTGTCTATAGGGATTTAACATTGGGATTTTTTTCTAATTTCAGAAATATTGGACCGATACTTAAAATCATTTGTTTTCTTAATTAGATCATTTCTAAGTTGTCATTATTTTAATATTTTAGAAAACATTTTGTTTAACATTGTTAATATAGCCGTAACATGTGGGCACTGTGACTGTGATAGTGCAATTATAAACTCTTGTGGCTATCGCATTTCTCTGGTTTGAAAAGGTTCCACTATACTACGTAGCCCCGCAGGGGATATGGATTTTTTTTTATTAATTTCGTTCCCATGAAATAATGTAACAAACGCAAGCGAGCGGTCTTACGGTTTGTTGTTGTGTCAGGATGGCTTATGGAGAGTCAATGGAAGATGTTTATTCAGGTATTACGTTTATTATCTGAGTTTAATTCTACAACAAGACAATGACGGGAACTGGTTACATTCAGGTGACGGCTACTGGTCACTGGCGAGAATACGCCACATAGATGTTAACTTTTGCTCTTATGAGCTGAACCATTGGATACTAGCCAATTGGCTTGTATTTATAGGTTCTGAAACTGTACCACATGACACCATCATGGTGCTGTGGCGTTGGGAAAATCTGTCAAAAATGTCAGCCATCTTACCAGGTTTGCGAGATCACCAGAAATGACGTCATCACCATGAGACTTTTGACAAATTCACACATTAAAACAGCTCCAAACCTTTCTGGCACATCCCAAATATGTAGTTTATATAGTTATTTGGTATTTACACAGGTAATCAAGAGTGATTAGGTGATTTCATAACTTTATGGGACAATTTTGGTGCGAAGACGCTGGCGTTTTTGCATTCAAAATTTAGCGCCACTTCAACTTGATTTTATCCTTAAAATCAACCAAAACGGATTAATTATGATTCAAAAACCAAACCTTGTGAATATCTGATTAAATAGCCTCAATTTAGCGATAATAATGTGCTTCCAAAGATATGTCAGATTAGGCAGATCTGCCAAACATGGCTGCTGTCGGAAATAAATCATTAACATGTCAACTTGCCAGACTTGTAATATAAACAATTATAGGACGTATAGGCATGTTAGATATGGGTCAAGACCCTCATAAGATATTCCTTTTTACAATAAAGCGTGAATTAGTCATTGAAACACTTCCATCATCCTAAGAATAAGACTGCCAGACACTGCCAGCAAGGTTGCCAGCCATGTTTGTCAGTCTTTCCACAATTCTGTCAAGTTGCGAGATTTTTTCTTAGGGTCATACAAGCTACCAGGCATGTTTGTCTTAGTGAAAATGTGAAAGTATATACCTGAATTACCATTAAATAAGCTACAGAATGTAGATATGTCAATAATAATACCATATTTAACTTTTCAAGATTAGTCATACACCACCCACTCACTTTGCAGGTGGGTTATAATTACACTGAGGTTCTATTCTGTTCCCTCGAATTAACAATTTGTTCCCACGATATAACAATTCGTTCCCACGATATAACAATTCGTTCCCGTAGGAACGAATTGTTATTTCGTGGGAACGAATTGTTAAATTGAGGGAACGGATTGTTAATTCGTGGGAATGAATTGTTAAATTGAGGGAACGAATTGTTATTTCCGTACTATACAGTGTTACAGCAGCATTATAAGTTTTGCTCTAATATATCCACTGTTGGAACGGTTCCTCGTACTAAGAAGTTCCATTACGCCGCCATATATTGTTCATTACAGGTCGTTTAAGATGCTAAACATATTCGAAATTATTGACCTAAATGAAAAGAACGTGGATTGGATGCTGAAAAAGCTGGAAGGGACGCCACTTCATACCAGCTTTATCAACACGCTAAAGGTCTAATAGTTTCACTATATAATTTAACCGAATCTCCCAAATATGGCCAGTCTTCTACTTTCACTATTCCTATGGCTGCTAGTGTTTACATTATTTTGCCACTGCTCTGCATTTTGCCACTGTGTTTACATCACGTGACCAACAGGTCCAGTGTTTTATTTGAACCCTTACACCGATATCTTAATGTTTTTATCGTCTGCTGTTTATTTTCTATTTTCCATTTTTATCATCAAAGACATGCTTTGACAGCACTTTATAATAATTTACAACATGCTTTGACAGCACTTCAGAATCATTTCCATTGGAAATGATTCTGAAGTGCTGTCAAACCATGTTTTTATTGAGAAATAAGGTAAGATATAAAAGCAACAGGAGACGACAATTGTTGTGTGTAGCGGTCTACGGGTGAAATTCTACACACATCAGAACATGCTGCAATCTGGTGGTAAAACACCCAACATGTTTCTCAAGTATAATGGGATAGTAAGGGATTAGGATTTGCATGCAAACTGTGTCTGTGACCTCAAAACAAGGACTATTTTTTTAACGGACTACTTTTGCAGTCTAAACTGTGCTAATGGCCACCTCTGAATAACAATTAACTGTCGATAGCAGCCACACCATTATGAACCTGCAAACAAACACCACCTATAAACAAATGCCAGACGTTCTCATGGCTGCCTTGTTTTCACAGGTTTGACTGTATTTAGTGTTTTTTATTCACCTAAAGGACCTGGATTCGGCCCAGATGGCGGTGCCACTTGGTAATCCCATTGTCATGGGGCTTCCATATTTGCGCGGGTGGTAAAACACCCAACATGTTTCTGAAGTATAATGGGATAGTAAGGGATTAGGATTTGCATGCAAACTGTGTCTGTGACCTCAAAACAATGACTATTTTTTAACGGACTACTTTTGCAGTCTAAACTGTGCTAATGGCCACCTCTGAATAACAATTACCTGTCGATAGCAGCCACACCATTATGAACCTGCAAACAAACACCGCCTATAAACAAATGCCAGACGTTCTCATGGCTGGCTTGTTTTCACAGGTTTTACTGTATTTAGTGTGTTTTATTCACCTAAAGGACCTGGATTCGGCTCAGATGGCGGTGCCACTTGGTAATCCCATTGTCATGGGGCTTCCATATTTGCGCGGCGTCCTGGCATCCAGTGGGATAACTGAAGACCTTGGCGATATCTCCGACTTGACCGCAGCGCTATATACAGCGGCAGAAACGAGTATGTATAGATGACAATTAATGCACTTGGTCAATGGAAATAGGGGGCTCAGTTATAAACGGTGGCAGAAGATTGACGGTAGAACAATTTGGGTATCCTTCAGAGTCACCTTGAGACACAGAGAGGATGTTGTTGTAGAGAGGTGGCCGTTCGGGAAGGTCTGACTGTATAGCAAAACATAGAATAAGCAAAACTGCTCCCGCGAATGAAAGGTGATTTGAAGATACAGTCGAACCTCCCTGAACGGCCACCTCTCTACAACAAAACCCTCTCTATAGCAGCCGTTATTTTATATCCCAAATGGATGATTTCCTCTATCTAACCCTTAGACTGTTGAGCACGAAAATTGTCGTCTGCTGTTGCTTTTGCCTTCTTTCTCAATAAAAACATGTTTTGACAGCATTTTAGAATCATTTCCATTGGAAATGATTCTAAAATGCTGTCAAAGCATGTATTTGATGACAATATTATCGAAGAAACTAAATATACAGCAGACGACACATTTAATTCAGCATTAACCTCTCTACATCAGCCACCTCTCTACAGCAGCCTGTTTTGTGTCTTCCCATGGGTGGCTGTTGTAGAGAGGTTGGACTGTACCCAAATTGTTCTACCGCAATGGAAGGGGTCTATGTAAGAAGGGGGCTTATTCCCTCATTGGAACTTAGCTCCTTCTTCCACAGAATGCCCATTAAAACATAGTACTGTATGAGCACAAGTGGGTATGGTAATGGATTTTTATTAATGGGCCTTTGTTTGTGTCACATGTCCGAGTCTTCCACATGTGCCTTCTTCCACTGATCCCTTCAATGTTGAGCGAATTTGCATGTTATTTCATTAGCCCCGTACCGACATCAGGAGGCGATATGGGTAACAACATCCTTCAACATCTCCTGTGCCTTTTACTATAGTGTGCAAATGTAATACAACTTGATTGTCTGAATTTTTTTTTCGAAATATGTGCATAAAGAAAGAAGTTGCAAGCAATATGATGTAACTTGCTTCTCTTGTAGAATGTCCGATGTTCAAAGATAAAATCGCAGCAGGTTGGCACGTTTGTACGGCCCACAGCGATTGTATGGGCATTACGTGCGATATGGCAATGCTGGTAGATGGGCGAATAAAGTACGTAAAGATGGACGCTGTGGTAAACCCAAGTGGCTTCGCGGCAGTCTCCATTGGTAGCGATGTATTTGAGCTGGACACATATAGTGAGTTTTGTTTATTATACCCACTTTTTGAAAAAAAATGGGTACAGTCGAACCTATCTCGGATGTTCCCAGGGTGTCCGGTTCAGAGAGGTTCCACTATATATTGTTTTGTCACGGGTGTACGTCCGTCCGTCCGTCCGTCTGTCCGTCCGGGGGGACTTGAAACTTGAAAATGCGTGTGCCTTCCGTATGGTGTGTAGATGTGCAAAGTGAATTTACATTTTTATTCGACCAACCCCCCCCCCCCCCACCACCCCCCCCCCCTGTCATGGAATGGATGAGCTTCCCCCTTTCGACTTAGAATTAGTGATGGGTGTGCTTTATTTATGGTGTGTAGATGTGCAAAGTGAATTTCTATTTTTGATTTGACCCGCGGTCATGGATTATCTCCCCTTTTCGACTTAACAGTTTGGGAAAAGTGGGTGTATTGCGATAATAACTATTTGCATGCTGGGAAACTTGTGGGTAACATAAAAAGTTCAAAATAACAGACGACAATTAATTATATTTTCTTTCTTTTATGTCTCCGTGTAAATAAATGTACATGTATCATGCAATGTCATTATAATGGCAATTCTAATGAAATTCTAAGACATAGTTACGGAGAGAAACAAGGTGATATTTATTTGTTGGGTGTTATTTTCACTGCTAGCATGCAACGAATTAAGCAGGTCGATGTAATAGGTTTTATGTTGTCCTAACACACATACTAACTGATAACACACATTATCAGGTAACACGCTTTGTAATGTTGCATCAGGCGTTTACCCGGGTTACAGTGAATTTAAAACTTCATTAGTCGAACGGCGTCACATGACGTCAACTTACTGAATCACGCCAGTGTAATGATGCAACGTAAACAAGTCGGTGTTTATGTCAACACAATATATTTAATATTTAACCATTGGCTAGCGTAAAACGTTACCGGATAAATATAATACCTATGCATAGTGTCTGTTGATATATATATTGTGGCGACATGGGATTCACCAATTCTGTATCTTGACACGAATACCCATGACAGTGAGTAATACACACACTGTCCCACTATATTCTCTAATATGAAGCATTAGTTACTTTTCAACTTACATCTCTATAACTGTACAATGATAATTCCATGTATGTTTTAGAATTGTTATGTTTAATTCGCTTAGTCGTCATCATTCCCTATGTTGGTCGTTTCAAGTTGTGGGCGCCGCCATATTGGATTATACCCACTCAATGGTTGGTCGTTGCAACCACAGGCATTGGTCGTACGACAAATGTCTTGGTCGAAACGACCACTTCCATTAAAATGTGACCTCAAAACGACCAACTCGGGCAATATTGGTCGCTACGACCAAGCGACCTCGGTTGAGTCCTTGGAGACAACCAGACAAACCTGTAGATTCTGTTATCCTCTTATTACTAGTATTACCAAGAAAATACGTGATAGTTCCAGATAATAAAATTACCTCACAAGCCGCTCGTATATTGTTATATCTACGCTACCTTGAGGAAAACGTAATCTGCCGCCTATTTCACCAACATTGCAAAGTATACTTATCTAGCAAAGAATACTTTGATGGAGAAATTTTCAATTTTATGATAAATAAATTATTTTTTATTATACTGAATTTATTACATTATCACAGACATTTTGGCTGTGATAATGTAATACATTCAGTATAATAATTCTGCATACTTTTATTCATCAACTATATGCAGTGGTTAGTTCTATATGAAATAATGCATTTCGGGAAACATAAATGATTACTCCCTCAAAGTATACTTTGCTACATGTAGATATTTACAATGTTGGTGAAATAGGCTACTCATCCGTTTGCTGGGCAGCTTACGCGCTGGACGTTAGAAGATGTATCCGGTTCGGCATGGAAACGGTAGGAATTCCTCGACGAGCCTTTGATTTACTACGTGTTTCCTAGTCTTTAATGTATCTGATAAATGTACAAGCATACTTTCTTTATTTATACATTGAGGTATCTGTTGTTACTACTCATTCGAACCATCTCGCAGAGAGGGTCCCAGTGAGTGGTAACAACGTATACTTTTGTGAAGAAATAAAAGCAAAATGGATAAGATGAACATCCCGCACGGAATGGGTTAATGATACAAATATTTTTCATTTTCATTTGTAACAGAAACTGAACACAGCATCGACGTGGGTGTTACTTTGGGCGTATTCAATTTGACGTTAGTGGTCGAGACCAACGTGAGAAGTGATTCGCTATCACTGTCTATCGAGGTGAAATTGTGCAATTCGATGTCAGTTTGTCTAAAGCCCGTGGAAGTCTTCGCGGACGTCGATTTTCCTCTCACAGGTTGGTATACACCATCGCCTGCATTAATCTTGCCAATATTTGGCATATAATATTTGTCACGAAATACTTGAATATTGTGTTTGAAAGCAAGTGGCTTGATTGGCTGTGTCTGAGCTGTGAACTCAGGCACAGCCAATCAAACTGCTTGATTGCGAGCTGATATCGCCAATAAATGTTCAGAAACGTCGATATCTCTCTCTCTCTCTCTCTCTCTCTCACTCTCTCACTCTCTCTCTCTCGAGAGAGAGAGAGAGTGAGAGAGAGAGGGAGAGAGAGGGAGAGAGAGACTGGGAACTATTATAGTTGTCTGCGGTGTATATTTTCGTTAATTCGGGGGAACCTCTCTAAACTGGACACCATGGGAGGTCCCCAGTACATGTGACCCTGGGAGGTCCTCAGGGTGTCCGGTTTATAGAGGTTCCACTGTAATTAAGCACTCGATGATATATGTTTGTCCTTTTCAGTCATGAACAGCATAATTTAAGCATAATGGGGTCCCCAGGGTGTCCGGTTTAGTGTGGTTCCACTGTACTTGTAAAGTTAACTATATCGAGAACCTGAATGCATTAAAGTAGGTTTGTAAGCAGAGCATATGCATTGTACTTGGAACGCAAAGAATAACCATTCTAGCAGTTTGCTGAAATTTCAAGTACATATGGTAATGTTTAACAATAATTTCAAACACAACATATTTTCTTTGCACACGAAAATGAATTTGCCCTATACGTCATGTACGTTTTAGGCTGACCATTACGGAGCCCCACAGGTGATATGGATTTTATTTACTAATTCATTTCCACGAAATAACAATTCGTTCCCTCGATTAACAATTCGTTCCCACAAAATGACAATTCGTTCCCTCAATTTAACAATTCGTTCCCTCTAATTAACAATTCCTTCCCACGTTATAACAATGTTAATTCGAGGGAACGAATTGTTATATCGTGAGAACGAATTGTTATTTCGTTGGAACGAATTGTTAATTCGTGGGAACGAATTGTTAATTCGTGGGAATTGTTAATTCGTGGGAACGAATTGTTAAATTGATGAATAAAAAAGAATTCTACGTCCCTTGCGGGGCTCCGTAGACCATTGCTGATGCCTGTTTTGGATAGTATAATTATACCAAATCTTTGCGGGGGGAAATGGTACATGTACATGTATATTGTTTTCGTCATTGGTGCACATCCGTCCAGCCATCACGTTCCTTGTAAGCCATAGGGCATTAAGACCATAATAAATACATTAATGTTATTGAATAAAATGTGCGCTTGTAGTGTATTAACAGGGTGTAATAAAAATCATATTACACTAGACTAAGTATAATAAATATGCCAATTACCTCGTGACAGAAAACAGCTTCAAGAGGTATGACGATGTGCTTATGCAATAAATATAATCTGACAATTGTTATGATTTAATATGGTATTTATTAAACTCGTTGACTAATTTCATAAGAAACTCGGCATTGCCTCGTTTAATAAATATCATATTAAATAATCACACATGTAAGATTCTCTATGTATATTACTTACATATATACAAATAATTCCAGCACAAAAATATTTACACAATTCCCTAACATTTGATTGGCCCGTAGCAAGTCTCTGTCCAAAATTTATATCCCAGTAAACTCCCACGCCGAACTACTTTCTGTAACCGTGAGGCGCAGTTAAAATAATTCTTAAGAAAACGGAAAATAAACACATTTTCTTGATGAATTTATTTCAAATGCTGGAATTACAAGGAATGAATGGCCTTTTTGTTGAATTTATCTGGGATATAAACTTGGAAAAGTCGCGGGAATTCTGGACGAGGCCTTCCGGCCTTCGTCCAGTATTCCCGCGACTTTTCCGAGTTTATACCCCGATAAATTCCACAAAAAGGCCATTCTTCCTATAATAACCAACAGGATAAAAACAAACAATTGGCATAAAAAATTACAATTTTCGAAAGAAAATATTTATTTTTTTCGAAAATTGTAATTTTTTATCGCCAATTGTTTATTTTTATCGCCAATTGCGAATCTGGCTTTTCCAAGTTTATACCCCGATAAATTCCACAAAAAGGCAATTCATTCCTATAATGTATGATATGTGTAGGCGCAAAGTTGCAGTCATTGTTTTAATTGACCTTATAATTCATGGATTTACTGTTCGATACATACATGTATATTACAAGGTGTATGCTCACGTGGTACTAACAACAACAACAACAGGTACCGATTCAAAGTACGTATTCTTTTATAGTGTCCGTATTATTACGTAACGGATTTTGATGAAATATGGCGCATGAAACGCGTCTTGTTAAGCTGCATTTGGTGGTCTCTGTATTTTCGCCCAAACTTTTGTCATTTGGTCATCTCCGAAACGGAAATCGATTCTTCGCAAAAATGACATTAGTCTGTGACAAACTCCATAAACCACCAAATGCAGCTCATGAAGACGCGTTTTCTGCGCCATATTTCATCAAAATCCGTTGCATATTAAGGAAACTATCAAATAATACTTACTTTGGAGTGGGCGACGTTGTTCTTGTTGTAACCAAGTGATCATGCACCTTGTATTAGTCCCACGTCACACCCCGCGACGTTGATGACTTGTTAAAATGTGTTTGACGGCATTAATATCCAAAACTGCTGGCAATAACGTCATTCTATTGACCGGCAACATCTGTCACTGTTCCATGCATTGCGACTAAGTGACGTAACTCATTATTGTTCTTTAACGCTTAAAGGTACATGCCCACTCAGTAGGCACAAACTGTTCTTTTATCAGGTAACCTGCCCTGTATTGACCGAATACGCACTGACTGATAACATATTGTGGTATCAGGCATTGACCTGATATCAACATCCGGGTTACAACAAAGTGAAAACTAACGTTCCATTGGTCGGTTGACGTCACGTGACGCAACGTACACAAGTCCGCGTTCTGTCAATTGATAATGACGTCATCTGTGGTCATTTTCGAGCATAAAAAAGTTACCTGATAAATAGAATACCAGGCTAGTGTATTTTGATATCAAGTTCATCAGGCTCGGCTCGGAAACGGTAGGAATTCCTCGGCAAGCCTCGGAATTCCTACGCGTTTCCTAGCCTCACCTGATAAACTTGATATCAAAAGACACTAGCATGGTATTCTCTATATATCAGAGACATCATCCGAAACATTTTCTGGCAAAATAAACATTCAATCACCATCACCCCACGTATTGATTGGCATTGGTATACATTTTATATCAGACGTCAATTTCCACACTGATATCAGGGGCGATAACAGTGTTTCATTAAAATGTTAATGGACAGTATTATTTATTATCTGTATTTATTGTTTGATGTGCAATGATCATACTTTATAATCTGTCAAAAATATAATTTTTTCATGGCACGAATTTAATTAGTATAACTAATGAAAAAATATCATGCCTCATTTGCATATGAAAATAGCCTGATATCACCGCGGGCACTCGTAATTTTTAGAAGTAGTGGAATAGTGGCACAATTAAACACTTATTTAATTCCTGTAAAGAACATGTTGTGCCTACTGAGTGGGCATGTACCTTTAAAATGAGGGAACCGAAAATGTTGTCCGGGTATGGAAGGTGTTCGATCCAATTCCCACCCGTAAATATAAGCCCAATTGAATTTATTGTTGTCTGCACTTCAGAATCTTTTCCATTCGAAATGATTTTAAAGTACTGTCAAAGCATTTTCAGCATATAATTCTGCAATGTAAGGGTTAACGCCATATTTCGTACATGTTTGAAACTTTCATAAATTGCAATGTGATGTAATTAATAGTATCATGAGCTGATTCTGCTACACATTTGGTCTGTTTTTTTAGACTGGTTTTAAATTCAGAATACAGTGGGGTCAGCGTGTAAATGCACACACGAACGAACGACAGGTTGGAACCAACCTGTCGTGTTCGTTCGTGTGTGCACTTACACGATGACCCCACTGTATGTGCTTAAAATAGTCTGTCAATAATTGGGGTAATGGACGGTGAAGGACTGTTTTAACATAATTGGAGTATGTTGAATCTGAATAAATCGGTTACCAGGCTTGATTGTTTAGTGTTGACTTTCAAATTTAAAAGAACAAAATGGCCGCCATGAAAAAAATATAATTTATCATTAACTACGGGTTTTCCATATTTTTCCATCTGAATACAACATATACATATGTTTATAACAAGATACATAATTTATAGGATCTTCTTTCATTAATATTTGATATGATTATGACATACAAATTAAATATGACCGCCGATTGAACACCCATTTATTGTCGCGCGTGGCTTAGCCGCTTTTCCCGTCGTCGTCGTTGTCGTCGTCCGCGTCGTCGTCGTCATTCGCGTCGACAATGTCAAAAAGTTTGTACATGTTTTTTCATCATGATATAACTTTAATATTTCTTGATGGATTTCTTTAAGGATTGCTTCAATATTTGGACACTTGATACATGTAAGCATTTTGAAGCATATATATGGAACACACGTACAATGTATACCCCCATAAACATGACCTGGACCTTTTTGACCTTCACAATGTTGCAGTTTTAAGTAAAACAAGTTGTACCAGTTTCTTCATCATCATATACTTGATACATGGGAGAATTTGGAACACACTTATACCCTCATTAACAATGATTAACATGACATTGACCCGTTTGACCTTCACATGGTTGTGGAAACACTTTACAAGTTTCTTCATCATCATATAACTATATTATTACTTGGATGGATTGCTTCAATATTTGGACACTCGATACATGTAAGCATTTTGAACACACTCTTGCTGCCATTAACATGACATTGACTTTTGTCGTGCCCATGCTCATGTTACGGTTAAATGCCTTGGCAGGCGCTATACCGCTTCCGTGGCGGATTCTTGTTGACAGAGACGGCTTATTTTTCCCCATAATAGTCATTGACAGAGGCATTTTGGGTAAGCTCGGTAAGGTCGTATTGATAGGATATAAAAAATGTTTCACGGCACCATTTTTCACGGCACATACGCACTGTGTTGACGGGATAATTAACATTATTCGAGTATGGTGAATCCAAATCAATCAGGCTGCAGTATTTAGTTTTGACCTTCACAATTTAAAAGCAAAATGGCCGCCATTTAAACATATAGTTTTGAACGACATTTGATTTTATAAAATAATTTGGCATGGGGAATTTTGCATTAAAAACGAGGTATGTTATTATAATAACAATGTCTTGTTAGATTGTTTTTATATTTATACGATGCATTACTTTTCAAGATGACCGCCACATTTTGTTTATTGACACATTGTTTAAGGAAAACGTGGTGAAATTTGCCAAAAAATAGTAAAATTATTGTCCATGTTTAATATATGATTTGAACACATATCATCGGTTTCTGTAATCAAAAAACTCATTTGCGACGCTGACATAGTTATTAAGTGGTATGAATTTGTAATAATTGTATTGACACATTGTTTAAGGAAAATGTGGTGAAATTTGCAAAAATATAGTAAAATAATTGTCCATGGCGTTTAATACATGATGTGAACAATTATCGGGTTCTGAAATCAACAAACACATTTGCGACGCTAACATTATTATTAAGTGGTATTATTTGGTACTATTATCTCCAAGTATGTGGTATAATGTAACGTAATAATGTCACTTGCAGTCTAACTATATTTACTCCTCTCGGATGAGTATATTGCCTGCTTTAATGTACAGTGGAACCTCTCTAAACAGGACACCCTGGGAGGTCCCCAGGATGTCCGGTTTAGAGAGGTTACACTGTACATCAGACATATGACTATGCCAAGGTATGCGGCGGTGTTTTGCGAACTTGAACAGGCATTATTATCATGAATGAATGAAACTAATGAAACCCATACAATTAAGGATACACACACTGCCTCGTGTCAGATTTAGAGGGGTTCTACTGTATATTATTTAACGCTTTAGTGTCCTACTCATTGTCACCTGGGTCCCGTTTCACTAAGCTTCGTACGACTAAAATGTTCGTAAGTGCAAATTTAGGATCGTCTGTAAATTTCAATGGATGGATTTATAGTTATTGAGAATAGGCTGCATATGCAGCCTATGCTCAATAAATGTAAATCCAATACCTGTTTACAAGAAAACATTGTTAATGTGAAATTTACACAATATCATGATTTTGCACTTACGAACATTTTAGTGGTACAAAGTTTAGTGAAACGGACCCCAGTATACTAGTTTCTACGAGATGTGGTACGGTACACTATCTTGTAACAATCACTAGAATATGCTGTTATACATGGGCTTTAACTAGACAAATCATTATGTATTTCAGGTTATGCTGACTGACATCAGATGTCGAACATAGTTATGGTTATGAGGACCAATTACAGTCCATATTCTGTTTTCTGGTTTCACAAACGAACGGGTGTCTATCGTTTACACATCGTTTTGACGTTTCTATTTTTATAATTAACAATCGATGTATTCGTTGGTGTAAACGTGTCAACACAAACATCATTTTTTTAATTAAAAACGATGCATTGAAGGAAACGACAGGCATTTGCATAGTTGAATAGTCGGGTATTAAACGAAAATATCGTTTTCACGTACAGAAGCCCAAAGGATAATGATCGGTTCTATGCATATCGTTGTGCAAAACAATAATTTTCACTTTGTTTTCCATTCGTTTTCGTTAGTTTCTAACAGCTCAGGCTCAGACAATCAAATTACTTGCTTGTTGAGTTATTATTGCCAAGCACAGGTGATTGAAAAAAATCACATGAACATATGTAGTATGTTATTATTATTAGGATTTATACGATCAGAGATTATCAGGCTATTTTTCCCATCACCTGTGTTGCCAATATATGTTCTGGGGCCGTTTCACTAAATAATAAATTTCGTACGACTAAAATGTTCGTAAGTGCAAATTTAGGATCGTCTGAAAATTTCAATTCATGAATTTACATTTATTGAGCATAGGCTACATATGCAGCCTATGCTTAATAAATGTAAATCCAATAATTGTTTACAAGACAACATTGTTAATGTGAAATTTACAGACTATCATAAGTTTGCACTTACTGTACGAACATTTTAATCGTACGAAGTTTAGTGACACGGACCCCTGGTCAAGGCGGTTGTGTTCGTATATGCTATATTATCCCGTCAACACAGTGCGTATGTGCCGTGAAACACGGTGCCGTGAAACATTTTTGATATCCAGTCAATACAATTTTTGCATTTTACAGCCATTTGTAGGTGTTGACGGGATAAATAGAATGGTAGGTTAGTGCCGTGAATGGGAAAAAATATCTGGCGCGGCACGGAAACGGGATGTGCTCGGCAGAGCCTCGCCCATCCCGTTTCCTGAGCCTTGCCAGATATTGTTTCCCATTCACGGCACTAACCTACTATTCTCTATCTATTTTCCTTATTTCTGAACCAAAGTATATGTTGTGACCACTTATTTGAACAGTCTCGGCGAGACGGTTCAAATGAGTGGTCACAACATATACTTCTTATGAGAAATAAAGAAATTCCTGAGCCTTGCCGGATATTTTTTCCCATTCACGGCACTAACCTACTATTCTCTATTTATTTTGTTAAACAGAAAGAGAAATGAACATACCAAGTACAAGAACTGACGGGGAGGAGTTCCAGAAATTTACGCTTCAGAAATTAATCGTCGACTTGGGAGAATTTGATCTTCTGGACACAGAAATGCTAAACACTATTAACCAAGTTCGAATATTTGTTTTGAATGAAGTAAGTACAAAACAAACATAGCAGGGGGTAGTTTCAGTAAACTTTGTACGACAAAAATGTTCGTACGTGCAAATTGTATTAAATTTCACATTAACAATGCTTTCTTACATTCACAATTACTGGATTTAAATGTATTGATGTTCAATAAATGTAAATCCATCAATTAACATTTCCAGACGATCCTAAATCTGCACTTACGAACATTTTAGTCGTACGACGTTTAGTGAAACGGCCCCCAGAAACCTATCTAAAATGTGCTTTATTGCAACTTTTGAAAGTGAAAGTAGAATCTCTGTTGAATGTTATGGGAATCCATGTTTTTTTTTAAATATAATGTCAGATGATCACCAGGTCACCGATGCGACACCATGTCAGACCATAAGACAACAACATTACGTCAGACAGTACTGAGACTTTGACGCAGACACTGTCACGTGAGTTGTGATGTGACATATTCGCGCCAAAATGTCAAAACGTAAATAAATCTGTATAAGTATACACATGATACAGGCTTAATTATTCTTGTGACACCCCTTGTTTTCTATGCTACTGTATGCTATCTACATGTATCCTATATATCTATGTTACGCTAATAATGTATTCTTTTTGTTTCGACATTGATATTAGCCCGGCAAATCGTCAACGTGTTCCTTTCAGACAATTCTGTTTCAAGCACGTTTCAAACGCATTACTTCAAGCTAGTTCAGCATTGTTCTCTTCTATATAGTCATGGGCGTAGTTAGGGGAGGTTCGATGGGTTCGTGCGAACACCCCTTTTTGGGAGCCAGCGGGATTTATTTTATACAAATGAGGTCCACGATAGCCATTTTCAGTGCATGAATTATCAGACATTATATTATTCACATGTACTAAATTAAAAAAAAAAGAAACGTCTTGAAAGATGTCAATTTTCAGAAATTAGTTTGTTCAATTGACTCAAAACTCTGCACAGGAGCTAGTTGTTGTTCAAACATACCCAAATGCAGCATTTGGCTTCTGGAAATGAAATTTCGGTTGCTTCACAGCTAAAAGTCGAACCCCCTTTTCAAAATGCTGGTGACGCCCATGATAATCACCATATAATGCACACAGTGTAATAAGCATGCATGATAATAAGCAAAACAAGACTGACTATAATCGTTAACGTAATCAATAACATACTATCCAGCACAGGCAATGTAACGTGACTACTAATGTGCTAATGTAGCCAAATAGTCGTTGTTCGAAGCAAGACCGGTGTCTCTGTGATGGAATGGTAACAATACATAACCTGATCAGTGCCAATGCACATGGTGATCTGGATCTTTACTCGTCGCAAAACTCATAAGATCCATTTCTCAAGACATAGCCATAAATAATAAACATGACTGGTTTGCAAATTGGTCTAATACTATACGTGTATAGCTTGTTATTCTATACAATGTTACCTGACAAATACTACCCGTTTTCTTTTAAATTCGTCACAATCAATTTAAATACGATATAATCTACCTACGTGTTTTCTAGCCTTTTCGAAAAACATATAATACCAAAAGATGCTCCTAATCCAAGATGGCGTCCAAAATGGCTGCTCAAAACAACAACGTTTGAGATTTAGTGACATACGTATCAGTCATATATGAAAATAAATATGCTCACCACTCTTGATCAATAATGCCTTAACCTCAATCAATGATGTGACAATTGTATTGAGTCAGGAGAGGCTGGTCTATTATTGGATAGGGCAAAACTGTCCAACATGTACATAATGGATGTTTGGTAACATACTTGATTACATAGGTTATTTTCATTTACTACCCAATTCGGTGAACCAAACATAACGCGATACCTTTGTTTAGGCGTGTGTTTGGTATACACAATATATCACAAATGTAATACATACTATATGAAATAAGAGCAACGCATGTTATCTTAATAATATCATACGTGACAGAAATCCTGCCCTGGGCAAGGATTACAACTGCTATTCTTATATGTGTTTGGCAGAGCAGTAGGATGTGTTCCATGGTAAATGCGCTGTGACATTGAACATGTTGAATACACCATGGATGCGGCACACCTTTGAGCATATGCGAATGCGTTAGTCGTTTATGTCTAATGCGTAACCGACTAAGGACAACTTCATCCCGACGTACATGTCTGTAGCCAGGAGTCCATTCGCCCTGAGTCCGTTTCACAGCATGACATGTATTATCTGTGAGCAGATCCAACCGGCACCGGGGCGGGATCAACTGATCCTGAGAATAGTGCTGCAGTAGCCATTGCTTGTCGTAAAAGGCGACTAAACTGGCTTAACGATTGGGTTCATACTTTCCGGAACCCACTATACCGGATTTGGCCCTCATGTACATTTTTGGCTTTCTTGTATGTGAGAGTTGAGTCGGGCTATGCCCCATATATAAAAGTAAGATTAGCGCTAATCCTATTACTTTTAGGGGATGGGATAAATGATGCTGGTGTGGCGAGGGCCTGGCACCAGATCAGGTTGTTCTAATTTCAGGACTGAATATATATTTTGATTGTAAATATTGAGTTCTGAAGTTGGGATTTACCCCCCTTGGACAGGTGGATATGGGACTCGACCCCGTTGACCCGTCTGCGTGTAGACTCCCTGAGGCTTGTACCTCTATGTCAGAAAAGCGGACGTTAAACCCTATTCACTCACTCACTCACTCCAACCGGGTCTGCATTGTATCGGAGATGAATTAGTTGATGAATGATTTAAAATCAGGATAACAAACAGGAATACTAGAAGTCGGTAGCTCCAGGGCGGCATTGGAAGCACTATCTGCCCTGTCATTGACCTTGATACCAGTATGACTGGGGAGCCAACAACAAATATTGTCATTGCCAGACGAAATTAAAAGATGATGTAGCTCAATGATTTGGCGGATAAGTGGATGCTCAAGTTTCACGTTTTACATAGATAGTGAATCGGAAAATAAAATGAATTGGTTTTGCAAAATCAAGAGCAAGCAATATTGCCCTCAATTCCGCAGAGTTTGGATTGAATATCTACATCGGGGACAGAGGCAGCAGGAGCTACCCGGTCCCCGTCCTTCAATGAAAAGTGGGGTGTATTTTTTGTACCTGTCTTTAACTTCAAGAAAAAGTGATTTAAAAATTGATGGATCAGTTGCGTCTTTCGTGTGCTGAATAAGATCGAATATCACATTCGCTCCAACAGCCACGGTGGAATATCCGGGACAGCGTATTTGGCAATGTGATGCCATCATCGTGTATCAAAGGATTATTTACCGTGAAACATATCCTACTGGACTGTATCTACTTTGTTGATATTCGGCGAAAATAGGTCAATGTTACTTCATTTGTGGAGATTTTCTGGGTGGAGAACATTGAAGGTTTGCTTAGCTTTCTCCATGAGACCAGCCTGTTTATCGGAAGATCTAATGTTTATCAGTGTATACATTTTACTCATTTCTATTGCTCATTATATTTTTATTGTTACCTTAATCGTCAGATTGGCTACCACATCTAACATACTATTTTACTATTATTTTAAGCACCATTCCATTCCATTGGCAGAGCATAGCTAAAGAGTGTGCCAGTGTGAATATATTCAATGATACTACCACTATAGTATCACAAACGCTTACACAGTTAAACCATTCAACAGTTATTACTCTCCATTTGGGATTCGATTCAGATCACTGTGAGACATCAAGTTTGTTTAATGTAATGGTTGCCATTTTGGAATAAATTTAGACAATGCAAGACATCCGCGACGTTGTAGAGAGTTCAGAAACACGAGGAATGTATGATTTATTTCATTGAAATTGAGCATGAGAGAGCGGTGTTTAGAACTGTATATATAGTCCACAGACGACAACTTGCTACTTGTTTACAAACAAACCGAGTTCGATATATACATATATTGTTATTTGCTTATATTTGATTATATATTTCTTTTTTATTATGTGGTGCTCTTACAAATTACATTAACTAAGCACGAGAGTTTACACTTTCTTTGAAGATAACTAATAACTAAATGCATATTTCATATGTGTCTACATGAAGAATCTGCATGTGAGAATGTTCTCGCCGATCATGCCACATTGAGGTCATACAGCAATAGGGATAACGCTCGCCGTTCCCTCTCCAGCAACCAGTCATAAACAGAACACAATAATATCAACTAATGCGTTTTGTGAGGTTCGAACTCTTAACCAGATAGAATGAACAAAAGTTCTGCAAAGGTATTGTTATCCCGTCAACACAGTGCGTATGTGCTGTGAAACACGGTGCCGTGAAACATTTTTGATATCCTGTCAATACGACCTAATCACTGCGTATGAATATGTGCGGTTGTCATACTAGTCGATTCACAGAGTTTGAGGATGCGGCTGGGTTATTTGTTTTGCATTATAAAGCTATTTGTAAGTGTTGATGGGAAATATATCTGGGGCGGCACGGAAACGGGATGGGCTCGGCTGAGCCTCGCCCATCCCGTTTCCTAAGCCTTGCCAGATATTTTGTCCCATTCACGACACTAACCTACTATTCTCTATTTATTGTCCCCGCTTCGATACCACTGAGCTAGAGTACATGCCTATTTTGAGCACCAAGATACACCATTATAATGACATACATGCGCGTGCACTCCATCGTGTATTTAGTATACACGAAAACGAGGCTATGATATGATAATACACCTGTAGCCGATTAGTATACTTTGAAGGGGAAATTTTCAATTTTAGGATAAATTTATTAATTTTTATTATACTGAATTTATTACTTTATCACAGCCATTTTGGCTGTGATGATGTAATACATTCAGTATAATAATTATGCATACCTTTACCTTTAATCGTCAAATATATGCAGTCGTTCGTTCTATATAAAATAATGCATTTCATGAAAAATAAATGATAGAAAATTATACTTTGCAATGTTGGTGAAATCGGTTACTGATTTACCTATTTTTGGACTCATCGATTGACCTCCAGCAACTTATTATCGTCTGTCATTTATAGTTGAATGATTAGTAATCAAACACATAATACTAACCGTATAATGAAACAGAAGAGTGATTGTAATGAACACAATTAATTTTCAATTGGTGGTTGAAAAAATAACTATTTCACACCATTAAGCAGCAAATACCTGGTTTTGCTGTTTGAGGTAGCCATCTTGGACGCCATCTTGGATTTTGGAAAATGCTCAAGGGGGACAGAGTGTCATCCGTCGGATTCCAATAATATATTATATATGGTTTATAGATGCAAACTCACCAACAATATATACACCATGTCCGTGTTCAGTCAAAAATGGCCAAATATCGGCAGGACTACTATTTGATCCGGAGCTACACTGCTCACAGTTTCCATACGCCCCATTTCTTCAGTCACAGACACATTTACACATTGTATTCTCTATTTGAGACTAGTCATGTGATTTTGTACCTAATGAGATGAGTGATTCTTCACGAAATATATTTACAGAAACTATTTTCTGTCAATGACGTCGAAAGTTGACTAATTTTATTCCACACTTGCTCTGAGAATTTCGTCAAATGTTTGTGTCATCAGGCTATCCAGGCTATTCGTAAATGAGGCCAAAAGTTGACCAATTTGTCATAGCAAATATTTGCGCAGAGAATATCGTCAACATTTGATGTCATTTACGAAAGAAATAACACTGTTTTTGAAAATATTTTTCATGAAAAATTGAACATCTACTTAAGTACATAATCACATGGCTTGACTGTGGAAATGCGGCTCACGGGTTTTGTCGCCAGTGTATGTCCAGATCAGCCTGTGTACCGGCACAGACTGATCAGGATATGCACTGTTCGCCATTCTTAGGTACAAACTCACATGGCTTGTCTCATTTACCAAGCTCCTGGCGGAAGAGGAAGAAAAGATCGAGGCGGTTATTCAGGAGTTCCAGGATATATTCGACTTCTGCGAGGGCGGCTACATCCCAGTTGACCCTCTCCATATTCCATTTTTCGGACCGTTGACATACTTGTTCATGGCCGGGCCTATACCTTTCTTCCTCAGTAAGTACAGTTGAGCCTCACTAAACCGGACCTCCGGGTATATATGAATGTTTAACTTAGATGCGTTTCGCTGTTATGTATCTCTGATTACAATTACTTTTCTTGATTGCAAAACACTAGAATATGTCATGAAGCGCTTATATGTCCGATTTACAGTGGAACGTCTCAAAACCGGACTCCCTGGGGACCTCCCAGGGTGTCCGGTTTGGAGAGGTTCCGCTGTACAGGAAATATTGTATGTATCAGTAGCCGAGTTCACCAAAATTGCTGAGTATACTTACAATGTACATGTATCTAGCTAAGTATATTTGAGGGAGTAATTATTAATTGTTTTACTGAAATGCTGTATTATCCCCTCGCCGAGAGGCAAGAGGGGGTATATCGTTAGTTCATGTACGTACATGTACGTGCGTACGTGCGCTAGTAACACATTTCATTTTTCAACAACTCGATTCACCTATTTTGACAATATTTGGCCACAATGTGTGTCTAGGTGCTTCGTTTGTCGCGTCTGTGGCCAGTCACGTTCTTGCTCTAATATTGAATTCCAACGGCCTGTAATTAATTATTCTGGGCCCGGTTGCTCAAAGCTTCTGTTAGCTTAACAGACTGTTAAATCTTTAGCAATGCTAAGGATTTAACTATCTGTTAAGCTAACAGAAGCTTTGAGCAACCGGGCCCTGTCTGCTAGACACATTACTGGGGCCCGTTTCATTAAACTTCGTACAACTAAAATGTTCGTAAGTGCAAATTTAGGATCGTCTGTAAATTTCAATTGTTGGATTTACATTTATTGAGCCTATGCTCAATATATGTAAATCCAATAATTGTTTGCAATAAAACAGTGTTAATGTGAAATTTACATGCTATAATCAGTTTGCACGTACGAACATTTTAGTCGTACGAAGTTTAGTGAAACGGCCCCCAGATCTAGGGCTACTCTGATCGCAAATGTCGTAAGCCATTGGTGTATCATATATTATTATTCACTTTTAGAATTCGGCGGAGGTGGCGCTTTGGGATTTAGCGCTGGCGTTGATTTCTGCATCCTTAGCATGTCAACAAAGGTAAGTAAGGCCACAAGTAAGGTCTGATCGGCTCCACATGTTTGTTATTTATAGATACAAAATATATATAAATAAACGGGTTGACCACTGACAATTAAAAAAAAAATAAAAGGTACGTACTTTGTTTCACAGATACGGGTTTGCGGAATGTGAAGCTGGACGGTGGAGGTTTTAAGTATTTTATTTTGTTTGTTTGAGATGTTCGTCTCTAATTTTGTTCAAGTTGCCAGATGCATATATGAATCTGGCAACTTGAGAACAAAAACAGAGACGAACATACTACACTCCCGCCTGCGATTCGCTTACCAAGAATTGCAATCCAGCGGTCCTTGAATTTCAATTCTTTCCCTCTGGAATTGCAGTCTAATTGCGGTCCAAACGCGGTCCCGTTTTTGCGGTCATTCTTTCGCGATACCGTTTGTGCGGTCATTCTTTCGTGGTCCAGTTTGTGCGGTCATTCTTTCGCGATACCGTTTGTGCGGTCATTCTTTCGCTATTTGCGGTAAAAACTTACCGTATCATCGTATAGTACAGTTTGTTTACATTATCAGTGATTATACAAACGTACTATACGAATATTATACAAACATACGATATCCGTTCGTATATACATGATATACGATATATCCGTACGGATATGGTATGAATATAAAGTGGGTCATCCTGTGGTTAAAATATACCGATGCACCGGTTGATTTCGAATGTAAACATCCGGTTTTCAAGTGGATCATTTGCCACAATTTTAAGTTTTTCAAAATGAATATATTTTCAGTTTTACGATACAGAAACAATATTTAAAACTGAGGATTGTGAAGTACTGTATCACAGTACATATACATGTGTGTTCAATATACAGTAATTCATCACTGTACTCCGCACCACCGCCGGGGACACAAAACAATGATCCCCCACGCACACCAGCCATCTACATTTGGCGTCCTAAAAGTTCCGGTCTATATCCCACAGTGGGAACAATGTGTATCACCACCACCACCAGTTTTTGTCTATTACTACACTACACACCCCCCCCCCCCCCCCCCCACCCCGGACCACCACTTCTGTCTGTAACGCAGGATGATGTGGCCGACAGATCAAGTGCTAAACTATAGTCCTGGTGCGATGACCGACTGATCAAGTGCTATACTAGTCTTGGTGCGATGGCCGACTGATCAAGTTCTAAACTAGTCATGGTGCGATGGCCGACTGATCGAGTGCTATACTAGTCCAGGTACGATGGCCGACTGAGCAAGGGCTAAACTAGTCTTGGAGCGATGGCCGACTGATCAAGTTCTAAACTAGTCGTGGTGCGATGGCCGACTGATCAAGTTCTAAACTAGTCCTGGTGCGATGGCCGACTGAGCAAGGGCAAAACTAGTCTTGGTGCGATGGCCGACTGATCAAGTTCTAAACTAGTCCTGGTGCGATGGCCGACTGATCAAGGGCTAAACTAGTCTTGGTGCGATGGCCGACTGATCAAGTTCTAAACTAGTCGTGGTGCGATGGCCGACTGATCAAGTTCTAAACTAGTCCTGGTGCGATGGCCGACTGATCGAGTGCTATACAAGTCCTGGTGCCATGGCCGACTAATTAAGGGCTAAACTAGTCTCAGTGCGATGGCCGACTGATCAAGGGCTAAGCTATTCCTGGTGCGATGGTCGACTGATCAAGTTCTAAACTAGTCCTGGTGCGATGGCCGACTGATCAAGTTATAAACTAGTCCTGATGCGATGGCCGACTGATCGAGTGCTATACTAGTCCTGGTGCGATGGCCGACTGATCAAGTGCTAAAGTAGTACTGGTGTGATGGCCGACTGATCAAGTTCTAAACTAGTCCTGGTGTGATGGCCGACTGATTGAGTGCTATACTAGTCCTGGTGCGATGGTCGACTGATCAAGTGCTAAAGTAGTCCTGGTGTGATTGCCGAATGATCTAGTGCTATACTCGGCATGGCCGACTGATCACGTGCTATACTGGGCATGGTGAGATGGCCAACTGATCAAGTGCTATACTGGGCATGGTGCAATGGGCGACTGATCGAGCGCTATACTAGTTATATGGTGCGATGGCAGACTGATCAAATGCTCTACTAGTCCTGGTGCGATGGCCAACTAATCAAGTGCTATACGTACTTGGCATGGTGAAATACTACACTCCCGCCTGCGATTCACTTACCAAGAATTGCAATCCAGCGGTCGTTGAATTGCAATTCGTCCGCTCTGAAATTGCAGTCTAATTGCGGTCCAATCGCGGTCCCGTTGTTGCGGTCATTCTTTCGCGATACCGTTTGTGCGGTAATTCTTTCACGGTCCAGTTTGTGCGGTCATTCTTTCACGATACCGTTTGTGCGGTCATTCTTTCGCTATTTCCGTTAAAAACTTACCGTATCATCGTATAGTACAGTTTGTTTACATTATACAAACGTACTATACGAATATTATACAAAAACATACGACATCCGTTCGTATATACGATATATCCGCACGGATATGGTATGAATATACAGTGGGTCATCGTGCAGTTAAAATATACCGATGCACTAGTTCATTTCGCATGTAAACATCCGGTTTTCATTTCGATCATCTGCCACAATTTTAAGTTTTTCAAAATGAATAAATGTTCAGTTTTACGATACAGAAACAATTTAAAACTGAGGATTGTGAAGTACGGTATCACAGTGCATATACATGTGTGTTCAATACAGTAATTCATCAGTAATTCATCATTGTACTCCGCACCACCGCCGGGGACACAAAACAATGATCCCCCACACACACCAGCCATCTACATTTGGCGTCCTAAAAGTTCCGGTCTATATCCCACAGTGGGAACAATGTGTATCACCACCACCACCAGTTTTTGTCTATGACTACACTAAACACCCCCCCCCCCCCCCCCGACCACCACTTCTGTCTGTAACGCAGGATGACATGGCCGACTAATCAAGTGCTAAACTAGTCCTGGTGCGATGGCCGACTGATCAAGTGCTATACTAGTCTTGGTGCGATGGCCGACTGATAAAGTTCTAAACTATAGTCTTGGTGCGATGGCCGACTGATCGAGTGCTAAACTAGTCGTGGTGCGATGGCCGACTGATCAAGTTCTAAACTAGTCATGGTGCGATAGCCGACTGATCGAGTGCTATACTAGTCCTGGTGCGATGGCAGACTGATCAAGGGCTAAACTAGTCTCGGTGCGATGGCTGACTGATCAAGGGCTAAACTATTCCTGGTGCGATGGTCGACTGATCAAGTTCTAAACTAGTCCTGGTGTGATGGCCGACTGATCAAGTGCTATACTCGGCATGGCCGAATGATCACGTGCTATACTGGGCATGGTGAGATGGCCAATTGATCAAGTCCTATGCTGGGCATGGTGCAATGGGCGACTGATCAAGCGCTATACTAGTTATGGTGCGATGGCAGACTGATCAAGTGCTCTACTAGTCCTGGTGCGATGGCCGACTGATCAAGTGCTATACTCGGCATGGCCGACTGATCACGTGCTATACTGGGCATGGTGAGATGGCCAACTGATCAAGTGCTATACTGGGCATGGTGCAATGGGCGACTAATCAAGCGCTATACTACTTATGGTGCGATGGCAGACTGATCAAGTGCTCTACTAGTCCTGGTGCGATGACCGACTGATCAAGAGCTAAACTAGTCCTGGTGCGATGGCCGACTGATCAAGTTCTATACTAGTCCTGGTGCGATGGCCGACTGATCAAGGGCTACACTAGTCCTGGTGCGATGGCCGACTGATCAAGGGCTAAACTAGTCCTGGTGTGATGGCCGACTGACCAAGGGCTAAACTAGTCCTGGAGCGATGGCCGACTGATCTAGTTCTATACTAGTCATGGTGAGATTGCCGACTGATCAAGTGCTAAACTAGTCCTGGTGGCTGGTGTGATGGCCGACTGATCAAGTTCTAAACTAGTCCTGGAGCAATGGCCGACTGATCTAGTTCTAAACTAGTCCTGGTGCGATGGCCGACTGATCAAGATCTAAACTAGTCCTGGTGCGATGGCCGACTGATCGAGTGCTATACTTGTCCTGGTGCGATGGCCGACTGATCAAGGGCTAAACTAGTCCCGGTGCGATAGCCGACTGATCAAGTGCTATACTAGTCCTGGTGTGATGGCCGACTGAACAAGTTCTAAATTAGTCGCGGTGCGATGGCCGACTGATCAAGTGCTTTACTAGTCCTGGTGAGATGGGAAACTGATCAAGTTTTAAGCTAGTCCTGGTGCGATGGCCGACTGATCAAGTTCTAAACTAGTCCTGGAGCGATGTCTGGACTGATCAAGTGTAACTCTGGTGAATGATGCGACTGATCAAGTTCTAAACTAGTCCTGGTGTGATGGCCTACTGATCATGTGCTAAACTAGTCCTGGTGCGATGGCCGACTGATCAAGTGCTACACTAGTCATGGTGCGATGGCCGACTGATCAAATCGCATGCCATAACTAGAAATGGACGCTTGTCGACAAGCGCATGTGTATCCCCCTCCCCAGATACACAAGTAGTTTGAAAAAAGGGTGTTCAAGTTATGCTCCGGAGACAAAATCAGTGACGGAAAAACAAAGGGAGATAACTAAAGAATTAGTGATGCAAGAGTTGTCATTCTTGCGGGACACACCTTTAGGGTCGTGGTCTATGCATGTGTGAAGTTTCATGAAAATATTCCAAAGGGTGTTCGAGTTATGCTCCAGACACGAAATCAGTGCACGAAACAACAAAGGGAGATAACTAAGAAATTAACGATGCAAGAGTTGTCATTCTACGTGCGACACACCTTTGGGTCGTCTTCTATGCATGTGTGAGTTTAATAAAACTAGAAAATGTGTTCATAGAACACGGATGTCCCACATATCGCTTTGATAATAAATGAGGCCAAATTGCAAGTCAAAATTTTCTTTTACCTGAGCGTTAAATTTTTTGAAGCACCAAGTATGTGACCTTGACCCTGGGCTTGGCGGGGGCAGGACAAACGTGGATTTGGCACAGGGCGGTACAGGACCATTAGAGCAATGCATATATGAAATATGAAGCTGATCCGTGAAAGAAAACAGAAATTATAAGATATTTACCTGAGCGTTAAAGTTTTTGAAGCACTAAGTATATGATGTTAACCCTGGGCTTGGCGGGGGCGGGACGAACGTGGATTTGGCACAGGGCGGTAGAGGACCATTAGAGCAACGCATATATGAAATATGAAGTTGATCCGTGAATGGAAAGAAAAATTATAAGATATTTACCTGAGCATTAAAGTTTTTGAAGCACCAAGTATGTGACCTTGACCCTGATTGGCGGGGGCAGGACGAACGTGGATTTGGCACAGGGCGGTAGACGACCATTAGAGCAACGCGTATATGAAATATGAAGTTGATCCGTGAATGGAAATAAAAATTATAAGATATTTACCCGAGCGTTAAAGTTTTTGAAGCACTAAGTATGTGACCTTGACCCTGGGCTTGGCGGGGGCAGGACGAACGTGGATTTGGCACAGGGCGGTAGACGACCATTAGAGCAACGCGTATATGATATGAAGTTGATCCGTGAATGGAAATAAAAATTATAAGATATTTACCTGAGCGTTAAAGTTTTTGAAGCACCAAGTATGTGACCTTGACCCTGGGATTGGTGGGGCAGGACGAACGTGGATTTGGCACAGGGCGGTAGAGGACCATTAGAGCAATGCATATATGAAATATGAAGATGATCCATGATCCATGAAAGAAAACAGAAAGTATAAGATATTTACCCAAGCGTTAATGTTTTTGAAGCACTAAGTATGTGACCTTGACCCTGGGCTTGACGGGGGCATGAACGAACGTGGATTTGGCACAGGGCGGTAGAGGACCATTAGAGCAATGCGTATATGCGTGTTCGAGTTATGCTCTGGATACAAAATCAGACCACGAAACAACAAAGGGAGATAAGTAAACAAGAATTCCGCGGAATCAGATGCCTCGCTTTGTCCCGCCTTGACCTCGAGCCTGGGCCCGAAAGCAATTTCACTGGCCCGAACATATACAATTATTGACTAGTGAACCATAGAATATCAGATTATATTCTATGGCTCACTAGTCAATAATTGTTTTATTATATGATAATAGTCTGTATATAGCACTTACGACCTTATGCTACTATACAAAAATTGAAAAAGAATTTGAAGAAAAAAAATTAAAAAAAAAAATGGAAAAAAAGTTTAAAAATTAAAAATAATAATGCTTGCTACTGGAGCCCAGAATTTTTTTTAATAGTCCTATATTTATCTACATATATCTGCACAGGTCCACATAATGCCACAATATTTTCAACACAGTTTACGGAAATGTAATATAATCATTTACCTGTATAAATTACCTGTAAGTGGTCAGTGGTCAGTTACACATGCTAGCATATGCACAGGTGAATAGTCTGTATATAGCACTTACGACCTTATGCTACTGGACAAAAATTGAAAAATAATTTGAAGAAAAAAAAATGAAAAAAAAAAACGAAAAAAAAAACATGGAAAAAAAAAGTTTAAAAATAATAATGCTTGCTACTGGAGCCCAGATTTTTTTCTTCAGTCAAATTGAAAAATAATTTGAAAAAAATTGAAAAAAAAATAATGAAAAAAAAAAAAAAAAAGAAATGACAAAAAAAAGTTTAAAAATAATAATGCTTGCTATTGGAGACCAGATTTTTTTTTAATAGTCCTATATTTATCTAAATATATCTGCAGAGGTCCACATATTGCCACAATATTTTCAACACAGTACCCAATGTAGTGATTTACCTGTATAAATTACCTGGTCAGCAGTGGTCAAGCACTGGACATCTGCACATGCTAGCCCATGCTTAGCACATGGTTCTCCCAGTTTCTATTGTTCTCTCTACAGGTAAGGTGTACAGAGCACACGAGAAAACAGGTCTTCATGCATTATTGTCCAGTTTGTAGAGTGCACAAAACAAAAAAGGGAGATAACTGAAAAATTAGCTACGCAAGAGTTGTCATTCTTGTGCGCGACACACCTCTGGGTCGTGGTCTATGCATGTGTGAAGTTTCATGAAAATATTCCAAAGGGTGGTCGAGTTATGCTCCGGACAGGAAATCAGTGAGCGAAAACAAAAAAGGGAGATAACTAAAAAATTAGCTATGCAAGAGTTGTCATTCTTGTGCACGACACACCTTCGGTTCGTGGTCTAATTGAATGTGTTAAGTTTCATAAAAATATTCCAAAGGGTGGTCGAGTTATGGTCAATCAGTGCGCGAAACAAAAAAGGGAGATAACTAAAAAATTAGCTATGCAAGAGTTGTCATTCTTGTGCGCGACACACCTTCGGGTCGTGGTCTATGCATGTGTGAAGTTTCATGAAAATATTCGAAAGGGTGGTGGAGTTATGCTCCGGACACGAAATCAGTGCGAGAAACAAAAAAGGGAGATAACTCAAAAATTAGCTATGCAAGAGTTGTCATTCTTGTTGTGCGCGACACACCTTCGGGTCGTGGTCTATGCATGTGTGAAGTTTCATGAAAATATTCCAAAGGGTGTTCGAGTTATGCTCCGGACAAGAAGTGTCTGTGGCGGACGCGGACCGCGGACCGCGGACGCGGCGCGCTGTCAAATCCATAGTATCCCCCAACGGAGTCCGGGGGATACAATAACTAGATGGCCATGGCCTGCATGTCGTGCCCGCCGAGGCATTTGATAGTACAAAATTTTTTTTTTATTGCAACAAAGCTTTAGCCCGTCGACGTAAAAACGGGCCGCACCCGCCGAGGCTTTGATAGTATATCCAAAAACTTTAACTAAAAAACACTTTAACCAAAAACTTTATCCTGAATGCACACCAATGTGCCAACTATATCGCTCTGTCTGCAAGCGGGCCCAACAAAAACTTTAAGGGAAATTTCAAAGTAATTTGACCGTGACATTGGTCACATATAAATAATAATGAAAATGTGGGTGACAAATACACCGTATGTGAAGTTTCGAGTGAATTGGTGAAGCGGTTTCAGAGATATAGTGTTCTTAAAGGTACATGCCCACTCAGTAGGCACAAAATGTTCTTTATATCAGAGACATCATCTGAGACATTTTCGGGCAAAATAAACATTAATTCACCATTAATACACATATTTATTGGCATTATTATACATTTTATATCAGACGTAAATTTCCACACTGCTATCAGGGGCGATAACCGTGTTTCCTTAAAATGTTACCAAGACATTACTACGGTATTTATTTTTTAATTTTTTGATGTGCAATGATCATACATGTACTTTATAATCTGTCGAAAACATTATTTTTTCAGGGAAACACATTTAATTAGTATAAGTAATTAAAAAATATCATGCCCCATTTGCCTATGATAATAGCCTGATATCAACGCGTGTCACTATCAGTGAAATAAACATTACTAAATGATTATATCCATATAACGGGCACTCGTAATGTTTAGAACTGGTGGAATAGTGACAAAATTATACACTTATTTAATTCCTACAAATAACTGAGAATACACATAACTTTAATTGTTGTGCCTACTGAGTGGGTATGTACCTTTAATTAGCATAAATTATTAAAAACAAGAAATGCGTCTGTCGAACGCGGATGCCACCTGCAGCATATTTGAGAAACTGTGACAAAGTGGTTAACCGAAAAGTGTGACGGACGGACAGACGGACGTTCTTACTTTCAGGTAACTATGTGGCTTATCGCATGTTAAATATTAGCCACATAAAACCACTTTTAGCCACATAAAACGATATCTTAGGTGGCTAATTGTAACCAACCCTATCCTTTAACAAGTCCATAACCCTGTGGGGCTAGCCACATAAGTACCTGAATGTCTGCCCGGACGGACGGAAGGACGGTCCAAACACTATATGCCACCCGTTTCTTCGAAACCCGCACAAACTATATCGCACTGTCCACATGCAGGCATTTCAAAAACTTTGAGGTAAATTTCAAAGTAATTTTACCTTGATATTGGGCACAGGGGTTGCAGGGGTTGAGCATAGAATGAAAATATGGATGATGATAAACACACATGTGAAGCTTCGAGTGAATTGGCGAAGCTGTTTCTGAGATATAGTGTTCTTAAAAACTTTAACCTACGGTAAATAAAAACCAGATGGCCATGGCCCGCATGTTGAGCCCACCGAGGCATTTGATGGTGTCTGAGTATATTTATTTGAAGTTTGAATTAACGTATGTAAAAGCTTTAACGCAAATTTGAAAGTCATTTGACCTTGATCTTGGGCATGTGGGTCGCATGTGTGGGCTATAATATAGAAAATATGGATGATAATAAAGAATTATCTGAAGTTTGAAGCAAATCTGGGTAAGTGTTGTGGAGATATAAGGTATGCAAAAATGTTAACAAAAATTTCAAAGTCATTTGACCTTGACCTTGGGGCACAGGGGCCGCATGAGTGGGACACAGAATGAATATATGGATGATGACTAATAAGCATTTGATGTTTCAAGTCAATGTGACTTTAAAAGGATATGGTATTTAAAAACATACACCGATTTCGAACGGACTGACGCTCGGACGTCATTGTGATCACTAAGTCTCTCTTTCCGCAAGCAGGCTCGGCAAAAAAAATACAGATGGACGTCAATGTGCAGACTATATCGCACTGTCCGCAGGCGGTCGCGACAACAATTGTCCAACCCCTTTTTAAAGGTGCAAGCCCACTCAGTAGGCTAAAAATGCTCTTTATGGGAATTAAATAAGTGTATAATTGTCACTATTCCACTAGTTATAAACATGTATTTTACGATACAAGGAGCATTTTCAGTGCCCGCTTTACAGATATAATCATTTGGTAATATTTATTTTACTGATAGTGACGCGCGGTGGTATCGGTATTTTCATGTGCAAATGGGGCATGATATTTTATAATTATTTATACTATTAAATTAAATGCATCAACTGAAAACAAAATTGACAGATTATAAAGTATGATCATTGCACATCAAAAAATAAATACAGAGAATAAATAGTAATGTCCGTTAACATTTTAAGGAAACACGGTTATCGTCCCTGATATCAATGTGGAAATTTTCTTCTGATATAAAATGTATAATAATGCCAAACAATACGTGGGTAATGGTAAATGATTGTTTATCTGGCCAGAAAATGTCTCCGATGATGTCTCTGACATAAAGAACATTTTGTGACTACTGAGTGGGCATGTACCTTTAACGCTAGCTCCGCCCTGTCCAGTGAGACCTATGCATGTGTTAAGTTTCATAAAAAATATTGCAAAGGGTGTTCGCGTTATGCTCCGGACAAATCAGTGCGCGAAAAAACAAAGGGAGATAACTAAACTAGAAAATGTGTTCATAGAACACGGATACCCCACATATCGCTTTGATAGTAAACAAGGCAAAATTACAGTGTCCAAAAGGGAGAGATAATCCATGACACGGGGTTCGAATCAAAAATCAAAATAAACTTTCCGCATCTACTCATCATAAGGAAGCTACATATCAAATTTCAGTGCTGTAGCTATTACAAAAGTTTTACGAGTTACAAGGCAAAATTTTCAAATTCTAATTAAAAAAGAGGGAGATAATCCATGACTCGGGGGTCGAATGTAAATAAACTTTGCAAATCTACTCATCATAAGGACATACCAAGTTTCAGGTGTGTAGCTATTAGGGTTTAAAAGTTTTACGAGCTACAAGACAAAATTGGAAAATTCTAACTTGAAAAGGGGGAGATAATCCATGACCATGGGGTCGAATCAAACATGCATGTACCAAGTTTCAGGTATGTAGCTATTACGGTTTAAAAGTTTTTCGAGTTACTAGGTTGGTAACGGACGGAAGAACGGACAAGGTCAAGGGTAACACAAAATGCCCCCTCCACTATCGTGGTGAGGCAAAAGTTGTCATATACAAGTAATTTACCTTAATTCATCAGTTACACATCAGACGATGAATGAACTTTAATTCTGGTGTAGAATATTAAAGTTATTCATTATATTCAATAGTGCTGCTTTGACATGACGTGAAATTAAAACATGCATGACATGATCTGGAAGAAAAACCACAGACCAAGCACGCATATTCAGAATCACGTCTGTCGGTTCTTATCCAGCTCCGATTTCTGTCACCTGTCCACAAAATCCAGAATCCAACATTGTCGCAAATTTAATCCTCTATGTTGGTGTACGTTAGAACAAAATGTCACTTAGTATATTATCCAATCCATTGTAATCTCTTGTTTCTCTAAATAAATGAGTCCAACAATCCCTGTAGCTGCTATCGTGATAAAAAATGTTAAAGGTTCCGTCAGCGCCTCACATATTGATCTTAATATCCACCATTTTGATCCCAAGTACCAGAATAATGATGTTTCCATGCGCGTCGTAGTGTTATCTGTCGGATTCCGTTGTTTATTTGATCAAATTGATGGACAAATTTGTGTCCGCTAATGTCGCCAAGAGCATAATCTGTGACGTTGACTGTAATAATTTGGCAAAACTTCTAGCTTGTGAATTTTTGGTTGAATGAAGTGATCACTATGGTGAATAAGTGTGTATTTGTGCCCAGTTTGCTCAGCAGGTAGAGCGATGGTGTGGTAAACCAGAGATCCCCGGTTCGATTCCGGGCTGGTGCACATCTTTCTCACCCTGTGACATTTAGCGCCCAACGTAGTTGCGGGAAGTAACTCTGCAGAATACTCCCGCATCGTCCGTACCGAGAGTTTATAATGGTGCTCTCCGTAGGTTTCCCCTGCAAAGTACCAAATCACATCTGATTTGCACTTCCAACTGTTAATTGCGACTTATTTTCTGTATTTTTCAATTGAAAGAAATGTCAGTATTATACTTATTCATTTCTGTGTAATAAGTACAGAAAAATATGTCACAATTAACAGCTAAAGCGCGAATGAGATCCGATTCGGTACTCTGCAGGAAAAACCTATGGAGCACCGGAACTCTGGGTACGGACAATAATTGAGTATTCTGTTGCCCAACAAAGGACCGCGACTGATAAATACTCCCAAATTGTACCCAAACATATGGAATTTGGAGACAAAAATTAAACATAGAATTCGAGGACGAATTTCAATTTGGCGGAGAAGAATGTCACAGTACGCAACTGACCATGGGGATGAAGTGTGTATGATCTGTGCCTTGTTAGCTTGCTCGGTAGAGTCATGGGCATGGTACGGTAAACATGAGGTCCCTGGTTCGATTCCGGGCCGTTATTTATCTTTCTCACTCTGTGACACAAGTAAACCGTTTTATTTTAAAGAAATGGCTATCACCGGAATAAATATTATCTTCACAAAATTTGAACGTTTGCAGTAATATAAATCTAATTCCAAAATAAATTTTTAATATTTTTTTTATGACCATGTTTCGAAAATTAAAATATGCTTTTCTTTTAAAATTATTATCAATATGTTCACCATGCTATTATGGTTACTATGCAATTCACAGTCTCCTTGCAGCTTGAAATTGAAAGACATTATGAAAAGTTGACTTGTGTTTTTCTCAGAAATTGTCATGTCGACTATAGGATCGCGTTGAAATAATGTCAACATAATAGGAAAACGTAATTTGATACCGACAAAAAAGTAAACAAAAGCAAAATTGATGCTTTGTTTTGCTATATTATACCGTAGACCACATATTATCATTTGATTTTATATGAAAATAAATATATTGTCAGCATGGTGGTGTCTATTAATTTGTTCTTGATATTCGGAACGGCAGTGAGTGACGACATTTTGTTTTGTCCAAGAAATTGTCAAGGTCAATGTTTCACTGTTTGTCTAGAAATAACCCAGTCACATGATTGCAGTCCGATTGCGGTCCAATTGCAATTAATGGGAACGCGAATTGCAATCCTGTGCTCCAGGAATTGCAATTCGGCTGGTAAGAGAACCGCAGGCCACTCTGTAGTATATACATCTGGCAACTTGAAAACAATCAGAGACGGCGAACATCTCAAACAAAAATAATATATTCTATAAAGATACTATAACATCTTTAGACGTGAAAAATCACAGGATTTTCGTCAGGCATAATTGGATTTAACATATGTCTGCATGGTAGTGGTTTTTATTGATCATGTGGCGAATTTATAGTAGACATTTATTTATCCATGACGATAAAATACTTGACGCGCAGGGATTATTCAGACGCGGCGATATCTGAGAACCAAATTACTTTTTGTGTATGGCCTAAGACAGATTGTTGTTATGCCCCCGCCATGAAATTACGGATGGTATATACATATGAGACACGCCATGTGATTTTGTACCTTCGGACATCTGCGTAATTTCATGAAATACACTATATTCCGCATGTACTCTGAAATTTGTCATATATGTAGATATTTCGACAAATGTCGCTGTGAATGGAGAAATGGGGCTTATGGGGCTTTCGACTAGTGTAGATCCAGATCCGTCTGATCAGGATCTGCATTGGACACGATTCCATCAATGATACACCATGCTTCTAACAAGGAATATAGACATTCAGACGGGAACACACGTATTCAGCATAACTAGTAGCGCACTTAAAATACAAAGTTACGGCACTGAAACACGGTGGCCTGATCTGGGGGCCGTTTCACTAAACTTCGTACGACTAAAATGTTCGTAAGTGCAAAAGTATGATAGTCTGTAAATTTCACAGTAACAATGTTTTCTTGTAAATAATTATTGGATTTATATTCATTTAGCATAGGCTGCATATGCAGTCTAAGCTCAATAACTGTAAATCCATAATTTGAACTTACGAACATTTTAGTCGTAAGAAGTTTAGTGAAACGGGCCCCTGGGCCCCAGAATCGAATTGGTTCACCGTACAGGCTCTACGCTATGTCACCAAATTGACGTGCCGTCACTGGCTGGGACAGAATTCGCAGTGTAAACTTGCGTTCTGAGTTGATCATAAGAGAGGCTGAATGTCCGACCGCCAGAATATGGATATGAGAGTTTATATACATACATGTACTCTAGCGCATTAGACGCATATTAGACGCGCATTAGACGTCTACGTGTCAATATAAGAACTACGTGCCAACATTTGGCTTACAATTCTAACGTTCTAAAAGTCAGTCTAGCTCATGCGATATCTGGCGAGTTAATCTGAAATAATTCCGTCATCAATATATATGACCTACTCGGTATTCAGGCTAGCACCCAAGTCTGCATAAACAGTGTAAATCACTCAGACATAACCGGTGCACAATCCAATACTGGTGGTACGTGCACGGAAGGATAAAGCTTTATTCTATACAGCGGTGTATTCCACGGGAGTGATATTTCACACACGGAGACCTATTTGATTGTCGTTATATGGATATTCGAGTATTGTGTAACCCGAGTTGCAAATAATGGATGATAAAGAAGACAGTCGGCTACAATTCGTGACATTGGCCTCACGGGTAAATACCGATAATTGTCACTTACTGTCTGTTTCACGAAACCTAGTCCAAATGTTACGGCTATATAAATAATGCAAAACATTTGTTTCGATACTATTAAATTGTAGCAACATCTAAGAATCAGCCTTCTTTTTAGCTCGTGAGGTTTTGTCCAATATTGATTTTTTTGTGAAAAAGAAAAATTCCCCAAGTTAAATCCCCATATACATCTTCATATAGTGAGTGAAGATGAAAACACCATTTCAGTCATTAAGAAAATGTAACAAATTACTACCAAATCAACTGGCATTCGTAAGAACAATGCAACGAAATCATTATATGTGTTATTCACCTGTCTAAAGGTGTGTTACAACATATTGAAATAAACCATACACGAGTGTCTATATACAAAGGCATCTTACTACGATAAGGCTTAAGAAATCAATATCATCTCAAATCAGATTTGAAATGAACTGATTAGCAGTAAATATACAACCGAGCTTAAGAGGGATGTAAACGGTACGTGTAATACAAATATTTGTATTATTTACACATAAACACATATCTTCACATCTCATACTATCGTATGAAACACTCATTTGTATAACAATACAGATCTTCTATTCAGAATGAAATGAAGGGTTTTGGTACAAAATCGTAGCATATTTTCATTTGAGAACAGTAAAATGAATTTAGCAGCATTCTTCATATTTGTAAAGGCAGGTTCGATTCTATAAGCGTGTTCAAATAGTGAAGATCTTAGATCATCGTACTCAGGGCAAGTAAAGAACACAGGTATTTATCTTCAACTTGATTACTACAGAATGGACATAATCTCTCTCCGATTGGAAATCCTTGCAGCCTGGAGTAAATTAAATTTAAATCATAGATACTCCAGAAAATATATCAAATATATAGCTTCATATACAGTGCATTGCAGGCAACGTTGACATCTTCTTGATTGTCTATATAAAGGGTTCAGCCCAATAAAGGGGCTACCGGGACGGAGTATGGAATGTTCTTTGAACAATTCCCACCTTTAAGGATTGACTTTATAGAACATGGCATGTTGTTTCAAATATAGTAGAATCATACATGTCACTGAATATAGCTATAAAGTATATCTGACCCTGTTCTTCTCAAGAGTATATTATACAGAGCATTGAGTTGCCATCTCCGCACGTACAACCAATGATATGGCAGCAAATCTAATAAAATTGGTTGCCGTACGTCCCAGATAAATAGGACGACAACGTCATTATTTCAGCAGACTACACAAAAAGATAGATATCTGAGCTTTTCTACCATCACTTATACAAAATATACAAGGGCCACTTTTCCAATGTCTAAAATGTCAAACCGGCGCACTGTATTATTAGAACCACATATGCCACGGGTAAAAGCCGTATTGACTCGCATAGCTGCAAGTAGACAGTAGTGACAATACACTCAGATACACTCAGATAACTGCTTACAAGTCACTGGATTCGATACATAAACAATGGTAATACAGGTATATATCTACAGCACTGTGTATTGTTCTTCCTGTTACATGTATTTACTATTCTCAAACAGTTTAACAAAGGGTCAACAAACCCTTCAGATATCAGTCTTTGTATCTAAATGTGATGAAAACGAGACATAGCACGCTGTAGTCTGATGAATCCCCATCATGTTGCATCAAAACTTATTCAAGTGTTTACCCTATTATTAGTGGTATGTGTCAAACGCAATAAGAGGTTATACTGGGCGATGGCTTGTAGAGACTAAGATCGCCGACATGGCATCTCCACGCACTATGTATGATATAGTAAGAAGAGAATGTTCACATGTATGTTATGCATATATCCCATCACAGTTACGAAGCAAATATGCATGCATCATTGGATGATTAGGGGCCCCACGGGTCCTTAAATATAAGACAACCAACTGTAAGGGGCCTAACTCATTTATGGATTTAGCTAGGTTGGCGCTGGGATTTTGAAATTAGTACCCAAAATGTAGTGTTGGCAGGAAAACGAAAGAAAATAGTATTTAACGTTTCTTCCAATATTTGTCAAACATAGTACTTTCTTCAAATAAAATCTGAAGTTTTGAGTAGAAAAATGGCCATTTCCGAAATATCAGTAGCCAAATGGTCAGTTCAGTAACCAAATGGCTATTGATTCAGGAGAAGAATTCACATAAGTGTAAACAATTGTTTTATAATCCTGTTCTCAATTAGCTTCATACATGTATGCAGTATAATACCTTCATAATTTGAGACACGCCATGTGGTTGTGTACCTTCGGACATCTGCGTAATTTCATTGAATACGTTTACAAAACAAATTACAATATTTTTCTTAAATAAAATCAAAAGTTGACAACATTTTCAGTACATGTACATGCGTAATATAATTTGTTTTATCATTTAAGTTTTGTGTCGCCCTTGTTTTAGCAGAAGGCGCGACTATAGTCGCCGCTTTTTCCGCCGTCGTCCTCCGCGTCGTCGTCGTCCGAAATGTCACAAACTTTGTACAAGCTTCGTCATCATGCTATAACTTTCATATTACTTTACGGATTGCTTCAATATTTGGTAACTTGATACATGTAAGCATTAGCAACACACTCATGCCGCCAATTCACATGATCTTGACGTTATTTACCTTCAAATCTGTGCTGAAACACTTAGCCATTTTTGTGCGTCAAAAACTTTGCACAAGCTTCGTCATCATGCTATAACTTTAATATTACTTTACGGATTGCTTCAATATTTGGACACTTGCTACATGTAAGCATTATGAACACACGTCAGCCGCCAATTCACATGACTATCACCTTTTTCACCTTCAAATGTTTGTTGAAACACTTAGCCATTATTTTAGTCAAAAACTTTGTACAAGCTTCATCATGGTATAACTTTAATATTACTTGATGGATTGATTCAATATTTGGACACATGATATATGTGAGCATTTCGAATACACTCATGCCGCCATTAACATGACCTTGACCTTTTTACCTCACATTTTTGCGGAAACACTTTACAAACTTTTGTGTCAAAAACTTTGTACAAGCTTCCTCATCATGGTATAACATTAATATTACTTGACAGATTGCTTCAATATTTGGACACTTGATACATGTGAGCATTTGGAACACACTCGTGCCCCCATTAACATGACCTTGACCTCTTGTACCTTCACATTTATGCGGAAACACTTAGCCATTTTGTTATGTTAAAACGTTTCTTCAACCTTGACCTTTTTCGTATTTTAAACATGCACTTCTCGACGGTTTTTGTGATGCTTTCTTTAGCACATGCCCTTGATCATTACGATCCAATGCATCGGCAGGCGCGACACCGCGATGCTTACATCAGTACATGTCCATGATTATGTTACGGTTAAATGCCTCGGCAGGCGCGACACCGCTTCTGTGGCGGAATTCTTGTTTATTTCTCTTTGTTGCATCATAATATACAACTATACATGCATGCAATACATGATTACTAATTTTTTCTACAAGTATTTACCAATCGGTATGGTTTTGTCGGAGTACCTCCCTCAGCAATGTAAATGGCATGCACACAATGAACTATGTCCTGTGGCAAATAACAATGAGTGGTATATTATAGGATATATAGGTAAATAGGTTGGGGTGTATATTATAGGACACATTATGATATATCGATGGTCTTCTATTAACATAAGGTCGTAACTGCTATGCTAAAGCATAGCAGTTACGACCTTATGTTACTAGTCCATCGATATAGTGAGTTATGTTTGGAAAGTCATTATTACGAATAAAAAAAGCGATATGTATGTATTAGGGGAAGGTAAACAAGTTTATACAAGGTTCTTCATCATGGGATAACTTTAATATTACTTGACGGATTGCTACAATAGTTCGACACTTGATACATGTGAGCATTTGGAACACACTCCTCATGCCGCCATTATCATGACATTGACCTTATATGTTTACCTTCATATATTTGCGGAAACACTTAGCCCTGTTTTATGCGTCAACAAGTTTATACAAGTTTCTTCATCATCGTATAACATTAATATTACTTAATGGATTGCTTCAATATTTGGACACTTGATACATGTAAGCATTTGGAACACATTGATGCTGCTATTTACATGACCTTGACCATTTTGACCTTCAAATGGTTGTGGAAACGCTTAGCCATTTGTTTTATGTCAAAAAGTTTCTTCAACCGTGATCCTTTTCATATTTTAAACATGCACTTATGGACGGTTTTCGTGATGCTTACTTTATCACATGTCCATGATCATTACGGTCAAATGCGTCGGCAGGCACGATACCGTTACCGTTGCGGAATTCTTGTGTTTCTAGAAAATGTTTGTTGGAATCGACTGCCATATGACAGAACTCGCAAAAGTCAGATGGTTTAATATTACATTGGAATAGAAAATAATTGTTTGGAATGATTTTCATTATATATCTATACTGAAATTCTCTCAGTTATGGTACTTATGGTACATATGACAGAACTCGCACAAGTTAGATGGTGTAATATTACACTTGAATAGAAAATAATTGTTTGGAATGATTTTCATTAGATATTTATACTGAAATTCTCTCAGTTTGGTAAGGTAAAGAACAAATGTTTGCCCATGCAATATCTTGAACGTTTCATTTTCCAATTTTTCAACATGTTTTAATGTGTGTAATCGCATCGATTTTATTTGTAGATTGTATACTGTATTATTAAATTGTTTTGCTGTTGTGATTTTTGAAATTAGGTACTCCGGTGTATCAGTGTTTATAGTTTCTGTTTTAAGTTTTTCTTTCCATTCATTTTTAATATTACCTATCAATGTATAATATCTAACAAAATCTACATTATTTAGATTATATAATTTGTTAATTCGTTAAAGTTATAGAGGTCTTTACATGTAGTTCTATTATCATATATGTTTTTAATATATAATATGCCTTTATTGCACCAATTCTTATAGAATAGTATGGTGTTATTATTTTCTTTTATGTTGGTATTGTGCCTTAAAATTTCATTCGAAACAAGCGGGCATGTATGTTTAAAATGTACTTTACTCCATGGAATAATAATTTCACTCAAAAAGACACAATATTAAACGTTTTGAGTCACTCTGATTAAAATTGCTTTTAAACACTAAGTCACCACCGTGCTTATGAAGTTCGTTGTTATACACTGTTTTCCACTGATTCTGTGAACCTTTCAATCTCTTTATCTATGATATTTTTAATGAGTGCATAAATGCATGAATAGTGCAGATGCTGATCAGACTGTGCGGATGCACAGGCTGATCTGCATCTACACTGGTCGCATATCCCGTAAGCTCCATTTCTCCAGTCACAGCCACATATACATTGAATTGCAGGTAACGTTGACCCCTCGGTATCAGGCTACGTATGGGGCTCGTTAACCGTCGACATTGGATTTGCTTATGGCGGCATCAGGCTTACTGGTTATCTACTGGAAACAAAGTTCCCCATAACGATAGAGCTGGTGTTTGCAAAGTTTCCATTGGATATAGGGTAAGCAGTGATGAATAAATTATGATGTTTATCAATGCACCAGGACAAAATAGTCTGTGTATTAACATGATTATGCGATAAAATGACGCTTCTATATTTGAGCCTGTAACTGGAGAAATGGGGCTTACAGGTTTTGTGGCCAGTGTAGCTCCTGATCATATAACACACTCCCGTCGCCTGATAACAATCGATATTGCTTGTTGGAAGCATGACGAGTGTTTCATTGATGGAACGGCGAACAGTGCAGATCCTGATCAGACTGTGCGAATGGTCTGGATCTGCACTGGACGCAAACCCCATAAGCCCCGTTGCTTCAGTCACAGCCACATACAGTTAAGTGTTCGATATGATGAACATAATTACATTGTACAGTCTTAACTATACTCCAGCTGGCCCGAAATGAAACACAAACACATATATCTGCTATCTTTACTGCATGAGTCGAGATGAACAGTACAAAACCCACAGTGGTCCCTGCTGTAAATCTAGAGACAAACTATAGGGCCAAATCCACTCTAGAAAGCACGGGACCCACACATCTGTACATGTACACTAACATACATTACATTTACATTATCTAATCATATCATTGATATGAGAAACTTGCCTGTTTATGCAGTGACTGCAATCGCAAGAATGACAGCACACCACGTGATAACAACCGGCACTGCTCGCTTCACGTGCTACTCTTCCGTGTATTGAAGACAACAGCTTTCCGCTATGCTTGAGCGCACCGCAGAAAACTGTTAGTCACAGTCACCTTTATGTCCCCGGTCTCGGTAAAGCCGGGAGGCTATTAATGTTTTATCTGTGTCTCCATATGTCCGTCCAGTTAAGAAGTTTGCCGGAGTTTTTCCAATCTGTCATAACATTTCTATCCACAGAATAATTACTTCAATATTTCAATAAACAGTAGAACCGCTCTAAACCGGACACCCAGGGGACGCCATTGTGTTCAATTTAGATGGGATTCACTGTATTCATTGTCATGTTCGTTCGTGATTGAAAATGACAAGTAAAATGTTCATTGAATGCTGAATTACAGTGGAACCTCTCTAAACCGGACACCCTGAGGACCTCCCAGGGTGTCCGGTTTAGAGAGGTTTCACTGTTGTATCCATGTGTACAAATCATGCACATCGACTTGTATACCGCCCTGAATATCACATTGATCGTTTAACCTTGACCGTTTGACCTTCATGACTTAAACACTTACTAGCCGTTCTTCTAGCCTGTTACTGGGGACATTTATGTAAAGACAGGCCACACTTTTTCTTGTTTTGTCGCGAGCAGGGTTTTTATGATCTTTTCTGACCACGTTTTCCAATTTTTCACTCTAAATCACAGCTCATTCCCAAACATAGTTTGGCTTATGGGTTATGCGACCAGTGTTTATCAAGATCAGCATGTGCATCCGCAGGATATGTATTTTTCGCCATTTCATCAATTAAACACCCGTCATGTTCCTAACAAGGACTAGAGATAATTCTAATGCAATATGAGTGTGTTATTTGATCAAGAGCTACACTGATCAAGGTCAGACACCCTCTAAGCCATTTAATTCCAGTCACATCCCCTAATCAAGGTGTATGATCACGTGGTACTAACAACAACAACAAGTACTCAAACTTCCAGAATCCATTCGATTCAAAGTACGTATTATTTTATATTGTCCTTATTACGTAACGGATTTTGATGAAATTGGCGCATCAAACGCGTAAGCTGCATTTGGAGGTCTGTGTATTTCGCTCAAACTTCTGTCGTTTTTGCGATAATCGATGTCCGTGTCTACCGACACGGAAATCGATTCTTCGCAAAAAACGACATAAGTCTGTGTCAAACTCAAATGCAGCTCATGAAGATGCGTTTGCTGCTCCATACATGTATTTCATCATAATCCGTTTCATATTTAGGAAAATTTCAAATCATACTTTCTTTGGAGTGGACGAACTTTCAACACTTTTAGCCGTTGTTGTTGTTTTTATAACCACGTGATCATGCACCTTGCTAATTATACAATCAAAATAAATCGATTTATGCCATTCCACGACTCAGGCCTCGCTCTTCCTACAGGTCCAAGATGGACATAGTGCTGACACCACTTCGGCTCGTGCTATCCGCGTTCGCCAAGATTCGGCTCATATTTAAAACTATAAAAGTATTCGATGCAAACCTATGGGAATATAGAACCCCATCTATCTCCAGGAACATCTTTAATAAAATTAAACGAGATGAAGACAAGTCTCCACCTGAACTAACAGATAATGTGATAAGCGCGAGAAGAAAGCGAACTGGTGACAACAGGGGGTGCATTGTACAACAGATCCCGGGTCTAAATCCTGATGACACCGCCTTCAGTCTAGAGGTGCATGTGGAAGACGCGGTGAGCGACGTCAAACTGTTCTACGCCATCGGTACCTATAGAGGTGGCACGAACGTGGTTGACTGGACAGACATGGGTGGATCTAATCTGTTGGCTCCGTCTAATCTACCGGGAGGGATACCATTGTTCTGGACTGTTAAAGCAGAAAATAGTCAAGGACTAAGCACGACTACACAATGTTTCTTGGCAACATTTGACTCCACTATTCCCGATGGACGGGTAGAGCATTCCTATAAATTCTCGAGCCATCCAAATAAACTATCAGCCTCGGTTATAGTATTTGAGGATAGTCTTCTAGATAAATCACATTATGTGTCTCTCGGGTATAGTCCTGGCAGGTTTGGTTCGGAGTTTGTAGGCTGGGAGTCATTCCAGCTCGGTTATTCGAAGGACAGAGACGGAATTACCGGAATACTCGGTCGCTTTGCCGTTCCACGAACAGGAAAACTCATCGTGTTTATCCTGAAGTCACTGAGCGTACGGACAGTCGACCTCTGCGCAGAGGCATGCGTTGATTACGGACTGAACTGTGTCTCGTTCGATTACGAGACGCACTCGGAGACGTGTGACTTGCACGATGTGGTTCAGGGGCCCAGCGCTGTGTTGGCCATCAGTGGCACCTACAGCAACTACGAGAGACTCGGCGTCGGCTATAACACCCTCGTGGAATACATCGACCTGCCTCTCTCACACGGAACGGTGTACTTCATCAACGCGCGCGTTCGAAACGTACTCGGGTATGTAGCCCACCTTGTGGGAGAAGGGACGATGGTTGACTTCACACCGCCGAAACCCGGCTTGATCCTCAATAATGCATCGGATGTGCTGCAAGCGGATCAATGTAATGCAGCTATCACGCAGAGATGCATCGATGTCACATGGAACGAGAATCACAGGTATTTCATGCAGTAATGGGAATTATAGAACTGAACTGGTACATGTATTTTCGACTAGTAATCGCTTAATATTCGTTCACTACTCTCGCTCGAAATCAAAATTAATTAGATAAAAATGAAATATATGAAGTATATATAACATATAACATACCATCATACGTACCGTTACATGCATGTATACCTATATGTAAAGTGTATTGTACATGAGTGTGGATTGAGAATGATAGTTATTGAGCGTTTACTGAATTCTTAAGAAGCGAGACTGTGGCTCGTTTGTTAAGAGAAATCCGTCAACGAGTTTTAATAAACATCAATATAAATAAACACAAATGTTAGATTCAATTAAATATTAGTGCCCAAACCTTTCATCCCTAAGTAACTGGAATGGATTTGTATATATTAATTTTGCAACCAATCCAATCGTCACAAAATGATTTTCAGACTCATCCATTTATGAAAAGGGGGAGTTTTTGTTTCTTAAAACTATTTGCAAAAAAGTGCAGATCCTGATAAGACGGTTCATACTCCGGCATGTGAGTATCTAACAGTTACATGTACAGTCCAGAATTGTTCCTGGCTCCACAAACGTACGATTGTTTACACATTGTTTTGACATTGTTTTCAAAATTATAATTAACAAACGATGTTTTCGTTAGTTTAAACGTATCAAACGACGTAAACGATGTCAAAGCGATGCGTTGAAAGAAACGACATACATTTGAATAGTTGAAAGCCGGGTATTAAACGAAGTATCGTATTCACGTACAGACAAACACAGGATATGCGTTGCATGCATATCTTCGTACAAAACGATCGTTTTAACTTCCTTTCCCATTCATTTGCGTTCGTTTCGTTTGGAAACCTTTAGGAAATCTTCGCTGTACGTTTCTGCCACAATTTTTTTACTATGTATAATAACAACGATGACGTTCTTGCAGAATCATCATAGATGGACCTGGATCTGGGACCGTCTTCAATGGACTTGAAGCACTATATGATGCGCTCTATACACTGGCAAATCACTACCTCTCGGGTAACACTACACTACCATCTGCGCTAATCTTGCCGATATTTGTCCATTTCGTTTTTAACTTATTGCATAATACATAGTACTTGAATGTTTTGCTTGGAATCAAGCACCTTGATTGTCTGAGCCCGTTCTGTGCTACAGCTCGGTCTCAGACAATCAAATTGCTTGATTGCGAACTGATATTTTTCTACGGATGTTCAGAAACGTTGATAACCTGGTCAATATTAATGCAAGGGGTTGTGTATCTATATATTAGTATACCCATGTTTTAACACGGGTGTCCACCTGCCCGTCCGTCAGTATGTTGGGGTACATGTTCGGGTCTTAGGTTGTTGGAGATGTGGTCTTAGACAAAAACAAATAATATAACTTATCGCGTAAACGCCTAAACCTGTTGTGTCTTTGGCGGTCATTTGTATTCCTTTGTTGAAATCAAGTTTCGATTATTTACTCGACTTCCGGGTTATAGATTATCTCCCCCTTTCGGACTTACAAAATGGAATCTATGGGTATACTGGGATGGCGCACCATCGTCTTCCCTCTAGTTTATATTTAAGGAACAAAACCATGGGCTGTTTACTGGTTTCACAATACAGTTGGTCTGTTTAAAGTGCCTGGAGTCCGAAGGACCAAACACACCAACTGTATTATTTAACCACAGTAAACGCAACGTGACGTTATTGACACAGATGATGAACGTCATGTATTTTAACTTTAACGAATCAACAACGTCGCGCGACGTATCGTGGGGCTAATTTCATGTACTGGTATATACACGCAATACGTTGAATGGGCGTTTCCATTATGAATGTAAGGCAGGCCCGTAGCGGTGTGTAAAATAATGCCACGGCAGGCTTTTTAGCGGGAAAAATTCCACTTAGACCCTCGAAATAGCATTTCCTACATACAAAAAAAAACAAAAACAGGCCAAAATAATGCCACGGCAGCGCCGTGCTGCCGTGGTGGCCGCTACGGCCATGTAAGGACAGTTTAAATATATACATGTATAAACTATAAAGTAATCTCCCGCTTGGCAAAGTGTTATGTATTAACAATGCAAATAAATATTGCAAACACTCGTGACGATCATCATCAAAGTTGTGAAACTAATGTCTGTTCCACGTTTTGCTGCCGACGAACTTTTGGCTATTAAACACATTAAATCTGAAAAAATATTTAAAAATAAGTACTTTTTTATCAATAACAAAAAAGTCACCCACACAAAAAAATATTATTTGATGAAAGTCCATGAAATATTTATTTTATTACGAAAAAACGATTTTCCTATGGGAATTTAACATGGGGAGTCAATTTCCAAAAAAATTCGTTTTTTGATCGTAACGAAAACATTTGGAAATTGACCTGGCGAGATAGCTTGAAAATGATGTAACTAAGAAAACAAAAGTTAGATTTTGAAAACCGGTCCACAAATAAAAAAAATATTTAAAAAAAATCTATTTTTAGCCCCCCATGTTAAATTTCCATAGGAAAATCGTTTTTTCGCAATAAAATCAAGACGTGCAACAGACAGTAATTATGGACGCCTATGTCACGTTCTATTCCTACGTCATGCATCGATCAAATGAAATTTTTTCACGAACATCGCACTAATCTTTATCACAATAGTTAGAAGCTGTATTGGTAGTTATACGTGCCGTCCATATTGTAGATACTGTATTGATACGTCATGTAGTTCTATTATGAATATGGGCGTTACATGGGACTGCCAATACATGTACAATGTATTTTGATAAAAACCATGTGGTTGAGAGTTTAATACAAAGAGAGATTATTAAAATAACATGGATTAATTAAATCCATGTTATTTTAATAGTCACTCTTTTTATTAAATTCTCGACCACATGGTCTTTATGAACATACATTGTACATGAAGTTAGACATTTTGGTTTTCAGCTAACTGGAATGGCTTCCATGACGACGAGAGTGGTATCTGGGGCTACACGTGGGCCGTCGGTACATACGTCTGTGGTGTGGATGTCCTTCCCTACACGGACCCGTACACACACCTCTCCAGCAAGAAGTTCTGGACGGACTCCGGCTTCCATAAGGTTAGAGAATACTAAAGGGCACGAAATCGCCCAGGGGGTATGCATAAGTAGTCCGGTATAAGAAAATATGGCGGGCGTTTTGATTTCACAGACACAGTTTGCTTGCAAATCTTGATCCATTACTACCCTGTTTCACTTGAGGAACATTTTGTGGTGCTTTTAACACCAGTTTTCAGCATATTTGTAGCATTTAAAAGAAAACAATGAACCTGTTGGTCACGTGATGTAAACAGAGTTTGCGTGGCCAAAAAATGTAAACACTATTATTGGGGGACATACTGAAGGATTTTTCTTAATTATAAATTAACATATTGTTTAGTTCATGCAGAACCAGTACAGACGGGCTGCATGTCGTGTACACGAGATCACCAAAAGACATTTAATTTATCATCTGAGATACATGACCAAGAAACTCATCAAAATAAGATCACATGTGTTTCTAAGACTTGTTGTCTGGTTTAGAGAGATTCCATTGTAAAACTATTTGGTTTGTTCTAACCACAAGGGGATTCACCTCCCAGACGGGACCTACTACGTCACGGTGCAAGCACTGAATGGCGCTGAGCTGGGCGGGTCCTTGGTGACAACAGTCTGTCACATCGTGCCGTTCCTGGTGGACACAAGCGCGCCATTATTCCTTGGAGTCACCGATATCATATACGATGAAGACTTTGACTTGATTGCCATATACTATGACGCTGAAGACGACCTGTCTAAGATTGCGCTCGCAGAGTTCGGGCTGGGGAAGACAAAGTATGACGTGCAGTTGAAGGCGTACAGCCAGCATGAGTCTATGGAGAGGGACGAGCCGTTTCTGTCGCTCGAGGAGTTGGGCCTGAGGGAGGGAATACCTGCATGGATTCGTGTTCGAGTTACCAATCATGGTAAGTAGTAACCAGAAAGTCCTGTCTGTAACGCAGGACGACTTACAAGTAAGTAAGTCGCCCTGTGTTACAGAAACACACGCTGTGACAGACTTGTCACTTTTCCATTGGCCATTTCAATTACACCATACTTAAATGTGGTGCAGTATCTAGTTACTGTAAGTAAGTCGTCCTGCGTTACAGACAGAACTTTCGGGTTAGGTAAGTAGTTACTGCACAACATGTATGTATGGTGTAATTGAAATGGTCAATGGTCACTAAGTCCCCTATGCAAGTGTACACAATGTGTATGTATATGTGCAAAATGGTAACTTTAGTTAACCACGTTAATGTGAGAAGCAAATTAATAAAAATCTTCGTACAAACATTTTTATCGTAAGAAGTTTAGTGAAACGGGACCCAGGGGTCCGCTTCACTAAACTTCTTACAACTAAGATGTTCGTAAGTTCTTAAGATTGTCTGTAAATGTCAATTGATGGATTTTCATTTATTGAGCATAGGCTGCATAGGCAGCCTATGCTCAATAAATGTAAATCCAATAAATATCTACAATAAAATATTGTTAATGTGAAATTTACATACTATCATAATTTTGCAATTACGAACATTTTAGTCGTACGAAGTTTAGTGAAACGGTGCCCTGGTGTGCCAACGATTTTCATCCCAAAATATTTTTATAAGACAACGTCCGGTTACGGACCTGATTGTTTCAGCGATGCTCACATCAGGAAATGTACGTGCATATTGATTTGTGATTTTGTACCCAAGAAGATATGCCACATCTCATGACAAATATTTACAAACTTTACGGTATTTGCCTTACATGACGTCGAAAGTTGACGATATTTTCACGAAACATGCGGAATCTATTCCGCATCTGCCAGGTCATTTCGTCAACTTTCGATATATTATTACAATTTCTGTAAATATTTTTCATGAAAATTCGCGCAACTTCTTAGGTACATCATCAAATGGCTGGTCCAATATATTTCTTCAGTTGGTCTATTCACCACGGGCCATGGTACCGAGCCTATCCTGATTGACCGGTCGCCTCCATTGGCCGGGGACGTGTTGGATGGTCCAGTGTTTCAACAAGACCTAACCTACCAGTCCAATGACAGACAGATATGTGCCCAGTGGAGATATTTCTACGACCCCGAATCAGGAATTGACAGGTATGTATGTGAAATGGGGCTTATGGGTTTTCCGACCAGTGTAGATCCAGATCGGCCTGTGCATCCGCACAGTCTGATCAGGATCTGCACTGTTTGCCATTCCACCAATGAAACACCCGTCATGCTTGTAACAAGTATTATATATCGTTATTATGGTTGTAGCGTGCTATTTGATCAGAAACTACGCTGGTCACAAATCCCATAAGCCCCAATTATCCAGTCACAGCAATACGTAGATGATCGTACATGAGTGATGATATGCTATTAATTAAACGAGTTTACTGATTTCGTAAGAAACGAGGCCCTTCAACAATATCATAATATGTTAAATTATATGCATTGCATATACGCGCCGTTAATTATATTTATTGCACTGTAGTTAGGTAGTATTCGTCAAAGATGTACTGCTAAAGGACTCAGAAAACGCTGGTTAGACAATACCAAATCATGAAATGGCGCGAAATCGCCCAGTGGGCAGAAGTAGTCCGGTATAAAACAAATAGTGCGGGCGTTAGAGGTCTCAGACCTACATGTAGTTTGCTTGCAAATCTTAATATATTCCTACCCAGTTTCATTTGAAGAACATTTTGGGGTACTTTTAACACCAGTTTTCAGCATATTTGTAGCATTTAAAATAAAACACTGATTGCAGAACACGTGGTGTAAAGAGAGTTTCCGTGGTCAAGATGTGTAAACAATATTGGGGGATATGACGAGGTTGGATTTTCTTTCGTAGGAGTAAGTGGACCTATTGTTTAATTAATGCAGAACCAGTACAGACTGACTGCAGGTCATGTATAAGTAGCACCCACAGTATCCATCTGAATAGTGAAAGTAGGAGACCGGCCTTAATGGATGGCATTCAGTTAAATTATATAGTAAAACTATTTGGTGGGGTCTAACCTAAACTAGAATTTAAGTCTAAATGGTGCGAAATCGCCAAAGGGGTAAAGGTAGTCCGGTATACAAAAAATAGTGCGGGTGTTTTGATGTCACAGACACAGTTGCAAATATTGATCCAGTAATACCGACTTTATTTTTGAGGAACATTTCAAATAAAACACTGAACATGTTGGTCACGTGATGTAAATAGAGTTTCCGTGGCCCAAACATGTAAATAATATTGGAGGACATGATGAGGTTGGATTTTTCTTTCTTAGGAGTAAATGAACCTATTGTTTAATTCATGCAGAACCAGTACAGACCGGCTGCATGTCATTTACAAGTAGGTCCCACAGTATCCATACGAATAGTGAAAGTAGGAGAGACTGGCCTTATTGGATGTGATTCGGTTAACTTATATAGTAAAACTATTTGACGTAGTCTAACCTCTAAGACTAGCGGTGTATGCCTGCCTACCCCACCTACCGAAAAATAAAATAAATAAAAACGTATATGTACTCGGTAACGTATAACTAGAGCTCCAGAAGTTGCGTATTTGCTTAAATACCCAATTAAAATTGCCAAAAACCTAATTGAACTCATAAGTAGCGAGTATCAAAAAGCAATACAAAATTGTGGTACCTTTATCATGCTGCAGAAAACAATAAACAGACCACAAATACGGCATATTTTTCTTATTTTCCATCAAAACACATCTTGGTATTTCATTAGAATTATCTCCAAGGAGACAATTCTAATGAAATGCCAACATATGTTTTCATTTCGAAGCAAACTATTCAATAATTGCTGTCTGTTGATGTGTAAACAGTAGTGTGATTTTATTTTACACAATTAACATTTTGAAATACCCAATTGCTTCAGAAATGATGGAGTGACAATACTCAATTACTAATTCCTTATCTTGAGTCCTGTATAACATCATTTCAGTTCACATTTGTGTTATCCTCTCATGCTGATTGTATTTACAGATATACATGGAGCGTCGGCACGAGACCAGGCGGCGATGACGTTGTTCCCGTGAAGAACCTGACACATTATGAGAAATCGGCGTGCGCAGATGTCACCCTGCAACATAATCATACATATTACAGCACAGTATACACCTACAACAATGCCCTAAATTCCAAGGGGAACCACAGCGTGTCAAACGGAGGTTGGTTAATTTAATGAAGGATCGAAGTCAGTTATTTCACTTTGAAAATCTATTTTTAGAGATTCGGTCCTATTTTGTTGTTTAGCGTTTATTTCTTACTTAATGGTACTAACATTGAGTTTGCGAACAGAGTAGACCAATGACAGTAGACTACAATGTTTGCAGTAAATTAATAATAAGTGTGAAAATATGAATGTGACAAATACCACAGTCCCGGATCACATTGCGCAGATATATAGGATGATCCGGATCAACGCTAGTAGAAAACATTGTAGTGGCTCCTTTTCAGAACAAATCCAGCTCCATTCGCCCTTGTTACAAACAATAATGCCATAACATATATATATTTGAATATATTCAAAGGCAGATAACTAACTTTATCCCGTCAACACAGTGCGTATGTGCCGTGAAACACGGTGCCGTGAAACATTTTTGATATCCACTAAATACAATTTTTGCTTTTTACAGCCATTTGTAGGTGTTGACGGGATAAATAGAATAGTAGGTTAGTGCCGTGAATGGGAAAAAATATCTGGCGCGGCACGGAAACGGGATGTGCTCGGCAGAGCCTCGCCCATCCCGTTTCCTGAGCCTTGCCAGATATTTTTTCCCATTCACGGCACTAACCTACTATTCTCTATATATTTTCCTTATTTCTGAACCAAAATATATGTTGTGACCACTCATTTGAACCGTCTCGGCGAGACGGTTCAAATGAGTGGTCACAACATATACTTCTGATGAGAAATAAAGAAATTCTTGAGCCTTGCCGGATATTTTTTCCCATTCACGGCACTAACCTACTATTCTCTATACGATCCCTCATTGAAGGAGTCATTAAAACGAAAACTATTTGATCATCAGCTAGCATAAACATAAATGTGAAATAGGAGTGATAAACCATAATATAGCATGTACATGTACAAGTATATGGCAATACAAACAACAGGGGGCCGTTTCACTAAACTTCGTATGACTGAAATGTTCGTAAGTTCAAATTTGGAATCGTCACTAAATTTCAATTGATGGATTTACATTTATTGAGCATAGGCTATGCTCAATAAATATAAATTCAATAATTGTTAAAGGAAAACATTGTTCATGTGAAATTTACAGACTATCGTAGGTTTGCACTTACGAACATTTTAATCGTAAGAAGTTTAGTGAAACGGCCCCCTGGTGTGTAATATATTGTGAAAATACATGTAAAGCGCCGTGAGAAAAGGGGCTCCATTCGGATTCCGACCAGTGCAGCATCAGTAGCCTATTTCATCAACATTGCAAAGTATACTTTAGTAGCAAAGTATACTTTGAGGGAGAAATTTTAAATTTTATGATAAATTTATAATTTTTCTTATACTGAATTTATTACATTATCACAGCCAATTTGGCTGTGATAATGTAATAAATTCAGTATAATAATTCTGCATACTTTTAATCATGAAATATATGCATTTGTTAGTTCTATATGAAATAATGCATTTCAGGAAAAATAAATGATTTCTCCCTCAAAGTATACTTTGCTAGTAAAGTATACTTTGCAATGTTGATGAAATAGGCTACAGATCATACCCCGCTTCCGACCAGTATGATCGCAACTCACAAAATACAATTATAGTAATAGAAATACTAATAGTGTAGAATACATACTTGTATTTAGACTTGTAGAATGGATTGTCTTTTCTCAAACGCTAGAAAAATGAACGTTGCAATATTCTGTATATCAGATACACGTAAACTCGCCATCAATCTATTAAAGGAATCAACATTTCTATTTCTGAGAAGGTCGTTATCGAAATATTCATAAGCAGAAATGATATTCAGACTCGACAACCTGTATGCCATTTTGTCTGCAACTTGGGCCATATCGTAAATGTCTATCAATACCTACATGACGGCAGGTGTCAATAAGTAAACAGTGCGTCGAGCATCTGAATTTAGGTAAGACCTGTTTATACTGAAACGATAAAACGACCGATAGATACTTTTCAGGCGTTAGCGCAGACTTACAACCGCTATACGTGTCAGCTTTACTAGTTGTATTTATTAATTCATGCCATTTTTGTATATAGCAATCGGACACCCTTTGCTTAAAGACAGCCTAGTGTCTGTCAATATCAGGTTTATCAGGTTGGGCTCGGAAACCGTTTCCGAAACAATCCTGATAAACCTGAGATCAACAGACACCAGCCCGATATTCTATACTGTCATTTCGGCTAATTATGCGCATCGGCTAATGCGCAATTCAAGTCAAATTTAGCCTAGCGTACGTCATAATAAAATATGTCGATTTTGAAATAAACAAGCTGATTAATTGCTACACTGTGGCACAATTCTATCACATTCCGATAGTTTTGTAAAAAGATATTCCGAATATAGTCAAAATGTGTAAACTCCTCAGACCCTGCGGATGGAATAGCTGTCTTATTTACTAAATTAACTGTTCAACTAAGAAACAGACCTGTCATTATGTGACTGGATAGTTCTGCTTCAAGTTTAATACCAATTTTGCTATGCTGATCCAGTATGCTGTTCGCCATTTTGTTTACACTACCAGATGCGCAGCATTAGTAGAAACAAATGTGACGTTGCAAACACTCATGTGATGTCATACATCACACAATTTACGTCACTTACTGACGTCAGAACGTTATGACATTTTACCAGCACAGACGTCTTTGAACTGCATTGAATATGCAGGAAAATTTAACTGAATATGGGCATGTTAATAATACATAAATTTGTTTGGAAAGCCTTAATTAGCCGACACCATTGTATGTCCTGACGACCGCTTATTACACAGTCACCGCTTCAATTTCAGTTTTGATTGACATTACCCCGCCCCTCGGTGGTCACGTGAGTGACGGCATTGTTGGGACGCCAGAGCTCGGCTACACATCAGAGACGGTCAGTAAGCACTGTCACTGGGACGGCTATCACGACCCGGAGAGTGGCATAGACCGCTACCAGGTGGACGTCTACGTGAACACCGAACACAAAACTACATTTGACGTCGGCAGAGACACGTCCTTGGATGACCATACCGTGTCCATGGAACACATGGACAACGTTTACTTCATCGTGCATGCAATCAACGGCGCGGAACTGGAAATTAGCGCGGAAAGCGACGGCTTCTTAGTGGATCACACGTCCCCCATTATGACATACATAGCTGATCATGACACCGAATCCCCGTATCAAAGCGAGAATAACCTGATGCGCCTCAGATGGAGTTATTACGATTCTGAATCCGGGATCAAGGAATACCGGACGATGATCTACGAAAGTAAATACGGTGTTAAACAAATATTCTGGCCAACGACTGCTGATTATAACGTCACATTGCCGAGTTCGCCGTATTTCGCTGAGATGAGTGTGGTGTTGGACGGTTTAGCACTCATGGACGGTGCGACGTATTCCCTCCACGTGATCGCAATTAACCAGGCAATGATGTCGATGTCACACGAGTCTCCTGGTGTCACAGTCGACACAACACCGCCCGAGCAGCCGTATGTAAGTATGTCCGCCATGTTATTGTAGCAATTTCTGTATGTGGCCCTGACTGGAGAAATGGGGCGTATGGCAGTTGTGACCAGTCTGTATCCTGGTCTCCTACGATACTCGTACATAGAGAATACCAGGCTATGGTCTTTTGATATCAAGTTTATCCGAAGGAAATCCGAATTCCTACCGTTTCCGAGCCGAGCCGGATAAACTTGATATCAAAATACAGTAGCCTGATATTCTATTTATCCGGTGACGTTTTATGCTTGAAAATATGACATACCACATATGACGTCGTTATCGATGGACAGAACGAGGACTTGTTTACGTTCTTTCATTACACTGACGTCATTCGGTAACGTAACGTGACGTCATCCGACCAATGGAACATCAGTTTTAACATCGTTGTAACCCGGATGTTTGTATCAGGTCAATGGCTGATACAACAATATGTTATTAGTCAGTACATATTCGGTCAATACAGGCCAGGTTATCAATGCGGCAGCAGTGTGTTTTGTAGGAACTTGACTGGTGTTTGCCTGGAAAAATGAAGTTAACATGCCCGCATCCATTGTGGACACTACCGAATATTACAAGGTTCGACAATTTCCAGCCGTGGGTAAATGTTTGCCGTGGCACAAGGGAACTGTTTCAACCCCAAGGTCGTAGACCGCAGATTCAAACAGACACATCATTATTCCGGGGCCACAGTTCACGTCGCGTGATGCAATATATATTGTTACATGACTGCCGTTGTATGACACCGCTGACAGCCGTGTGCAAACGTACAGCACGTGCTGTAGACAATGATCATTTCGGGGCCAAGCCAACTACGTAATACATGTGTCTCGTGACGTTACTAGACGCACCATTACGTCACCAGACCAGTTCCCAACGGTCGCACTGAAATTTTGAAATTGATGCGGAGGATGGGACACCTGTCTACGGCTTGGGGTTAAAACTGTTCCAGAGTGCACAGCAAATGTTTACCCACGGCTGGACATTGTCAAACCTTATAGTATTGTTACTACAGTAGGAATAGCAAGGATTTTGGATTCACATACAATGTTAATGTATGGGGCTATTTAAAGATTATAGCGCGACACGGTCGTCGTACCGGTATTGTCCGAGTGGTCAATTTTGTTTACATAGGGATTACTAGTGGTTAGTTTTCGTGTATACGTCATAGTATATGGGTATTCGTCCATTCGTATACCGGTAGCTCCATAGCCGCGTTACCACTAGTTGTCCGTTTATCCGTCGTAGTTTACGGGGACATGTCCGTCCGTGCATCCAGCATACGAGACGGTAATCAATGAATATGGCGAATATGATCCGATTGCGATGACGGCATTAGTCGCACGTAAGTGCTGTGTTCAAATTGTATACGGTACTAGCGAAAATGACTGGCGAGCAGCGTAGCTCCTGATCATACGTTTTAAGAGGCTCATCGTATAGTGTGAAGGTCGATCGTTATAGCCTCGCATCAGATTGTACTAACCTCAGTGCATGTCCATCCGACGGCCTAGGATGTGATCTCTCGTCCATCCGTCCGTCCGTTCAAGCAATACGCGTCTGCTTTACTGACAACTAATGTAGTCCCGCATCTCACTGCGCTAACATGTCCGTTGGTACAGAGACTGCAACCGTCCGTCCGTCCGTACGTTCGTACATCAAACACGGGTTAAGTGTATCACGTACCATCGGTATTGCCGCCATTGAAATTAATTTATATTTAACGTAAACGTTATAAAAATTATGTGGTGTGTTTTATTATTATTTATTATGGATAAGAAATATTGTCATAATTATTTCAGTATATTTTAAAATGGCGGCAATGTTATTTTTAAAATGGCCGCCATTTTAACTTGGCAATCTAATATGTATTAAACATGTTTATTGCATTGTATGTTTCTTCTGCTTATACTCATAATACAATTGGGATTACTGCCAACTAGTACTGTGGTACCAGACACCATTATCTTTAAAATGGCCGCTGGGAATAAGTGTGTCACATACATTGCCACTTCAAGGATTTACATCTATTACGTATTGTTGTATTACGTATTTACATGTATTGCGTATTGTTGTGGCTTATAGTTATTGTTTCTTAAAATGATATATTGGTCCTTTAAAGTAATAAGATGAAAATATGGCAAATCATCTATGTTATCCAATAAAGTGTATATTATGGTATTGTATATTGTATTGCAATGGTAAATACTCGTGTTCTCCATTGATTCATGAGAAAGCTTTTGTTGCAGCAATATGATGCACCATCTACAGTCTGTCAGATATGACATTTCGCTAGCTGACCGCAACTGGTCTCAACAGTTTGTAGTCTTTATGGAGTCCAACTTGGTCGCCAAATTTTAGCTCTTTTAATTTGAAAGCTACTATGTTTTTATCATAGCGTTTCTTGCTCTGTTGATGATTGGATCTGATCTTGTCACAAATCGAAACATGTATTGGAAATACCTGCTCACAAGTGGCCAGTAAACTGGATAGAAGCCGCTGTCCAATCAATAACTGTGCAGGTGACCATTCTGTGCCGGTTATGTGGTACACTATGCTTACTGTAAATCCCTTCTAACTGTCTAATTGCAATTTTGGATTTCATGCTGTGTCACTGTCGTTGTTAACAGTTACCAGAATTTTTTTTCATTCCATGTCGAAATGTTTGCAGCAACAGTTTGTCATGGGTGGCCTGGTACATAGTGTGATATCAGAGTTTCTTTGGCATTTCAGTTTCTATCTTCAATTGAACATCTTCCTACCATTTCACCGAGATGGCCATTGTGCACGGCTTGTAACATTTTGGTCTCGAGAGGAGTCAGACTTATTATTATCATAGATCATTTCAGTTTATCTCTGTAAACCCATAACGCCACTATTTTCTGCGGACATTGCGTTCTGAAATTGAGCTATCTCTTTACAACCGTTTTTTTAGCAGAATCAGTTTTGCATCTTACTCAGTCAAGTTTGTAATTTCTTAAGTTCGCTAATATTACATGTACCTGTGAATTCATACCCTTAATAAAGTTAGAATATATGTCTGTTACTGACTCGTGGGATAGGGTATCAGTAACTAGTATGTTTTTGCCAGAAACGTGTTTCACTGACGGGCAATATTGCTTCAGCAGTGTAAAATGTATAGAGTATTTATTTCTTGGATGTGAGAGGCAAGTGATCTTACTCCGCTTGAACAGTCAGTCCGTACACATAACGAAACCTTTTCCGGCCAAATAACATGTCTCATTGTTCATGTTCAATCAGAGCATATTAGTTAACTGCGGGATTCAATGATGTGGAAGCATTATACACTGGCTTGCCTTTGTGGCACACCATAATGCAGTGTCTCTGGCTTTGTCAAGTTATAATATGATAATTTCAACAAGGCACTGATCACGTTTATATTGACACAGGAGTTGTGATCTCTTATGACCATATGGTAATCGTAAATAATGATATTGACCATGGAACAATACTGCCTTTTCAACGTGGCCATTTTTCTACAGTTTCCTGCATACAATTCTGTATTATGTATAGACTGTATTCAACCTCTCCAACAGTGTTTTGACAAAATATATCTGACATTTTACACACGTCGTCTACACATACTGAGCACATGGCGTTTTAATGCCGAAAAAGTCATTTAATCACACACACACTGCCTTTTCGACAGTTCTTCTACACTTTCCTGCATACACGTTTTTATAGGGTATATATTTTATGTAAGCAACTCCTTTGACCGCATGTTGAATGTGATTGTGCCAGCACTGCCTTTCAGGAACACCATCAAGATGAAGACTAATGCAGATCGTGATGAAGCTGATTGAAAGCACTGTATCCATATTTAAGAAAATTCCTGCATACACATAGTGGCCATTTTTAAATCTAAAATGTTTGTTATAAACAGTGACTTGGAATTGCCTTTAGTCATATATAATTTATTTGTAATAATGATTATAGTCTGGGAAAAAATCAGTACAAATGGTTTGTGCATGATTATATCAGAATTATATGTTTCACATCAGCCATTTTGAAAATTAGAAGACAATAGGAACAACTCATGATTTCATTGATGATACAAAGAACGTTTGTTCCGAGAACGTAGCAAAACAGTCAACACAACCTAACTATAAATAAACTTTACTAAAGACGGTACGTAGTGAATACATAAGAAATATTATATGCATAGAAGCCATTTCGAAAACAAAATGTCCACCATACCTGTTAACAGAAAAAAATGGAACCAACCCCAGTTTTATTATTTAAAGTATGTAGATGGCATAGCCGAAAAACACATTCCATGTGCGTTATAAATGTAGATATGAATATTACAATATATTGTATACGATTTCAGGGCGGCCATTTTTAAATCTAAGATGGCCGCCATGGGGGTTGTTACAAATGAAGATAACATTTGTGTTATTGTTTGTGGTCAAAAGATGATTATCACCAAGAAACGAATCAATATTCTACCTGTATTAGAAGTGTATATATAATGAATATAGCATTTTAGGGCAGCCATTTTTAAATACAAGATGGCGGCAAAATGGATCGTCGAACAAAAATGGAACCAACCCCAGTTTTGTTGTTCGTGCTCTAAAGATGACAAAACAGATTGGTTACCAGAATGGAGCAAATAAATGCAAATCTACATAACAGTATACACTAACTAGTAGGTATTCATTCTCGTGTGTATTTCAGGTACATATAGGTCTTCTTAATGAAGAGGAAGAAGAGGACGACTATGGTCGTATTCTCCATCACGACCAGAATGGTATCAGAGTTAGCTGGAGAGGGCGCGACGCACAGAGTGGAATCGCGCGCTTTCTCGTAGCCGTTGGCTTACAAGGCAGCCATACCTATCTCACCGACTTTACAGAATACGGCAAGGAAACTACGACATACATTCAGCATGTTCACTTCCAGCTAAGCGCGGACACAAACATAATGTACGTCGTGTATGTTAAAGCGATTAATGGCGCAGGCTTAGAATCCCCGGTTGGTGAGTCTGGAGCGATTTATATTTTGAAAGCGAATGTACCTGGGGTTGTGTTTGACGGGCGGACGTTATATGAAGATGCGGATTTCTCCAACGATGACACATCGATAGCTGCCTCGTTTTATGGTTTCGCAAGCGAAGGTTGTAATATAACTGGCTACCACTGGGGGATAGGGACAGAGGAATATTCTACGGACTTGTTGTCATTCACAAATTACGGAATGGTCATGCATAACATAACACATGGGTTTGCTCAAATTAACACGGACCTTATGCAGGATACGACCTACTACGTGACGATTAGGGCAGTTACAGGGTGTCACGGAGAGTATATCGTGTCTTCGTCGGATGGAATTAAGATTGACAATGCACCTCCGGACATTTACTTCTCTGCGGGCAAAGACACGGAGGTAACAGTGAGCGGTGGTGTGGTCTATCAGACTTCAAATGATGTTCTGGCCATCATGTCAAACGTCACAGACACACAACCAATCACCATCGTGCAGCGGGCGTTAGGAAGTCTCCCATTCGAAGAAGACATGCATCCGTTTACCGCAGGTATTCACCCGTTCACAAGTAACATTCAGCTGGTGCCTGGCAATCCCGTCTTCATGACAACGTACGCCGTCGATGCGGCAGGTAATGACAACACAGCCTCGTCGTCTGCGTTCATAGCCGACACGACCACTCCCGTGATTCATGGCTTCTCCTGCACACCGTACATATCGATACGGAAGAGTGTTGTGGTCTGTGATTGGTCAACGGTGGAGGAGTTTGAGAGCGTGGTCAGCAATGTGACATTCGCAGTGGGAACTCAGCCGCTGCTCGGTGACATTGTATCCCAGTACCTGGTCCCATATGGCAGCCGCCAATTTAGGTTCGACGTGATCAGTTCATTGAGGATGGAACCTAACAATACAGTCCTCTACGTAGACGTATCTGTCGTGAACATTATCGGACAACGTAACGACTACGAAGCGCGGATTGGCGTGGACATCACCCCGCCATCGGCGACGTCTGTCACAGTAGTTACAAGGGCGGGTAACGTCGTTTCCAGTACTCATCAGCCGTGTCAAACAGCGTCGACATACATGGAGTTGTCTCTCGATGGTCTTGTTGACGACGAGTCGCAGATAGATCCGGACAGGTAACTATTCAAATCACATTTTCTTTATTACTTATGTAATATGAAGTTGAATGTTTCATTGTTTATTTGCAAAACATCGCTCTGTAAAATTCGCATCAGCTTTAGAGCCTGACTGTTTTTTTGTTACATATGTGGTTGTGATTGGAGAAATGAGGCGTATATTGTATATTGTTTCACGACACCTGCTCAAATGTTACGGATATACAAACAGTGCAAAAACAATATTTGTTTCGATAACCTTAAATTTTATCTTTGACCAAATTTCACGAAATAAAAAAGGCTTATTCTTAATTTTTTATAAAATTTAATATTATCGAAAATAATAATGTTTTTGCGTTGTTTATATGGCCGTAAAATTTGGGCATGTTTCGTGAAACAGACAGTAGGTTTTGTGACCGGTGTAGATCCAGATCAACAGGATCTGCACTGTTCGCAATTCCATCAAATGAAACATACGTCGTGTTCAATTTGATCAGGAGCTAGCTTCTCATAAATCCCATAAGCTCCATTTATCCAGTCACAGCCATAGTAATGCTTAGCTGGGCTTTTCGTTTTGCTTTTGATACATAGTTTATATTATGTATGTTTTATATTGCCGGTGTTTACCCTTCGCATGCTCGCTTATGTATTTCTGTATGACCTCGTATTGTTTTCAGAATAAGGTATATGGACCCAAGTTGTGAAGTTGTTTGTTGTTAAGTTGAATACTTTAATATATACTAATGATAATCATTAACAAACAAAATGATACCGCTTGTTATTAGTCAATACGTGAAGTTTCCACTATAAATATTAGTAATTTAAGGATAAAAACCTGATAGTGGACACATTCACACATCCATTTCACTACGCTTTTAATAGTTGTATATTTTTTCTCTTTTGAATAAGTTATGCAAAGCAGTTAACTGTGTACACATATTATCAATTGCTGACAATAATGATTTTCAATAATTCCCAGAATTTCAAATTGTGTTATGTGCGTTTGAATGATTGTACAATAGAAATAGCATAGACCGAGATGTGCAGGTCAATCAAACTGTAACCATCTAAGGTTATAAAAGATAGGCAAACGTACAGTGGTTGTTATGACGGGGTACCATATAAAATATGATGTACTATTTAAAATACCAAAGTACTGACAACATGGGCTTACGCATTACGACATTTTAGGTTTGAGGTATGTGTGGGCTCCAAACGATTTGGCTCCGATCTACTACGATACACTGCTGTGAGCAAAGGGACAGACGGCCTGTTCTTCGTGAATGGGTTCCAGCTTCTATCCGGCAGTGTGTTTTATGCAACAATTCGTGCCTACAACAAAGCCGGGTTGTCCATTGATGTAACATCGAACCGTGTTGTAGTCAGTCCTTCTCCGTATCTAAGCGTATTCGACGGTCCTGGGACAATAGACATTGACTTTCAGTCTCGCCCGAACGTTATTCAAGGTCACTGGGAATATTCCGATAGATGTCCAATTCAACTGGTCTATTGGCAAATACGAGACATATTAGATACAGTTATCGTTGATTTCACGGAAATACCCGATGCCTCTACATTATTCTACAACGATGAACTGAAAATGGACAACGGTGTAAAATATATTTCGGTAATCAAAACGATAGACGCCACTAACAGAACAAGAATTGCCAGGTCTGACGGACTTACTGTTCGCATACAACCACCCTCTCCAGGGTTTGTGCGAGACGGCTTGGATGATGACATAACTTACCAATTTTCAACGACTGAACTTTCCGCAAACTGGGATGACTTTGGCGATACATCAGATGACCCCACCCAACGTATACATCATTACGAACTGGCTGTGGGGAATGACAGACGTTATGCTAATACGAGAACTAATGTTCATTATTTTGTCAACGTTGGCCTGAACACGTCTTATACCTTCACGCATCTCAACCTCACAGCAAAGTTAGTAAAGTATTACCTAACAGTCCGTGCTGTAAGTATGTCAAGTGGGTTTTCAGAAGGTTATTCCAATGGAATACGCGTAGGATTCAATGGCGAAATTATACATGGCACAATAACTGCCAATAAATTCCAATCATCAACGCATACTATAGCATTTACATGGAATGGTTTCTACTCCGATATCGGCATCGGGCACTATAAAGCAGCAGTCAGTAGCCACAACAACTTTATCACAAACGATACATTTGATTGCAAGGTTATAGAACGAAATTCAAGTGTCTTTGACGTAAGCCCAATGATAGATATTGGATCGGATGAATACATTAAAATACCGCAATTGCAGCTACATCAGAACCAGTCATATTATCCAACAGTGATTGCGGCAGATGATGCGGGAATGTGCACCGCCGTGACGGGTACAGCTATCAAAATCGATACAACTCCGCCGTTAACTGGGGATCTTTTCATAAACGGCATTACGAATAGCAGCATCATTTTTGCCGAATCAGAATCGCAGTTGACTGTGAGCTGGGATGGATTTAATGATCTGGAATCCGGCATACAACAAGTAATAGTTGATTTATATCAATGTCCATATTGTACAGACATGACTGAGGCGTTATCAGACTGTATATCTATCGCTAGATCTGAAGTTCAAAGAGATTCGACTGCTACATTCTATGAACTGCAGTTGTCTACTAATAATGCATATATTATTAGGATCGTCGTCAACAATGGGGCATCCTTAAATACAATACAATACAGCCCAGCTATTCTACTGGACACATCCAAACCATTGGCAGGAACTGTAAAAATTACGGATGATTGGGAAGTATCGAGTGAGTTCCAATATTCCGCATCTACCATTCATGGACTGGTCGCACTTGCAACAACATCAGCTGCTTACACGTGTTCTCAAGATAGAAAATACTTTCCATCAGAAATTAGTAAATGGGAAACAATGAACAATGGTTTCAGCTCGGAATATAAAACAATGAATCAGTCCGGTGCATACCTGGGTATCGGATACAATGCTGACCTTTCAAACATTATACGAGCAGGCGTTACTGGGAAACAATTGCAGTTACGCACGGGTACGTACTCATTCAATTTAAAGGCTGCTCACGGTGATAACATAATCACGACAGTTGCTTTGTTAACGGATACAAAGACAATACCATTCATTCTGAATGACAAACCAATAGAAACTGTATTCGATTATGGAGAGTTTGACAATGTACCAGGACTAACTGGGTCTGGCAATTCTACGCATAGTAACGAAACGAATAATGTTGACGTCACACAACCACCACAAAATGAAAGTTTATCAAACAACACCGGCTATGACCAGACAAACTCCACACTACAGGATACTGATTTCGGAATCGGCGTAAATATACTTGGCTATAAAAGCCAGAACAACAAAGCATGGCATCATCTATTTTGGGCACGTAGCAAGTCGGTGACGATACAACAATGGTTTCGAATGAAAAACGATCCAACTGCGTCCAATAATATTTATTCATTCCAAATAAATCAGCCACGTTTAGGTCTCGATAAATATTTAGATATTTCACTTCTGGTTAATGGAAACGAAGTAGTTACATTAACGGGGTTCCAGTTTCCATCGTCCTTCAGATTTGCAATGCTTACTTGGAATGAGGACAACTACAAACCACGAATTGATAACATATATCAGCCCTTCTACTCGGAGGCTATAATTAGCAGCATACATGTGCCAGAGAGCCGAGATTTGGCATGCCAGGACGGACGCGGATTTTATGACGGTGAAAGCAAAATAAAGGAAGTATGGGCAGGTGTTTCCGATACAGAAGTTGGTGTTGGAACCATTTCACCTTTAGAACGTTTTTATAGGTTCTGCTACCCATGTCAAATTGACTGTGAAGCATTTTGTCAGGAACGATGTGAAGATGATAATCTGACAAACGAGTATGAAATTCTTCCGCTAACAATCACGGGATTAAACCTTAAGACAATCACGATAGACAATGAATGCTTAAATATTTCATCCGGTATAAAATGCAACGCAAATTACTACTTAAACGTGAAGGTAGTCAATTTTGCAGGACAGACCACGGTTGTACATTCAAACGCTATTCGTGTTGACGGCACACCGCCAGCTTGTCAGTACGTGGAATGTGTGGATCCAGAATACAGCGAAGACGCGCCAACCAGCTACTTAGGCTCTAGCTCCACCATAGGGGCATTCTGGAATTGCACTGAAGATGTTAGCCAGATCCATCACTACAATGTTTCCATCACCACCGCTGACAATACGTCGATTATAATGAATTCCACGGATGTTGGAACAAAATCGAAAGTTCGTTTTTCCTTTGGCGATGGCACATTCATTGGCGGTCAGGTGTATCGAGTCCATACTACGGCAGTGAATACGGCTGGTATGACTACCACTTCCGCGTGCAGTGTTCGTGTCCTCTTGAAGCCACCGCGTGTCGACGGTAGTTCGTCCATACCTATACACGTCACTGGTACGGGAGATGATGCGGCGTTCAAAACTGACTCACAGGACACGATAGGTATAAGCTGGACAGGTGGAGAGAATGACACGGAGTTTTATGGTGAGTACTTGATCATGCACAACACAATGTGACATGTGAGGTTTCAATAAGTTTAGTTGCAAACAGTAACTCTTGCAATTTACGCATGTACCGTCCGCTGCTATTGACGGTACAGGAGTAGATTTCAAGAGTTACTGTTCGCAACTACAATATCTTTAGCTCAATAGTAGCTACCTCGTCCATGCAGTAGTATGTACAATTGAGGTTTTTGTTTGATTCATCGGAAATGTATCCCTGGCTAAATCAGAATGATCACACTGTGCTGATGATCGGATTCGGGCTACACTGATCGGAAATAAAAGCGAAGCCATATTTTATCTTAGCAAGTAATACAGATGAACTCGTTTATTTTGAATTCGGTTATCAAACTTAGAAAATCAGGAACAACATCTCTTAGAAGAACGTATAAATAAGCAGCGTGCCGTCAATGTTATATATTTAATATGCCCCAGATTTATTTCCAAGGGGAGTTACTGATGAATATCCATGTTTAATAACCTATATATATATATACATATATATTATATACGTGCATAAGCTTTCAATTGATGTTTAATAGGCTAACAACTTGAACAACATTGTTACATAGTGCCTTTCCTATTTTCAATGCCAAACAGCATCATAAACAACCTACAGCATCCACGCATTGGACGTAATCATCATGAAATTACTTTTGTCAGTATGCGACTAAATTTGGACAGGTTTATAGACGTAAGACGGATGGTCGCAAGAAAAATGAGGCGAGTAAAATACATGTACATTGGAACCTCTCTAAACCGGACACCCTGTGAGGTCACTAGGGTGTCCGGTTTAGATATGTTCCAATGTAAAACAGACAGATGACTACTTCAAGATAAGCGTGGGTGCTTTGTAATCATGACTATACATGATCATCGGAGATGAAGGGCAATGAAACCTATCAAAATGAAGCACAGCTAACGTTTATATGTGTCCGGTTTAGAGAGCTGTTACTGTAATATATAATTATAGTGAGAAATAGCAATAATTAACGCCGTTGTATGTCTAATAAGATCATGTTGCGTATTGTCGGAATCCGTGGATTCAGTAGTTGCTACATGCATTGTCTACGAACTTTAGAATGGAAAGTTGGCACGAAGCCGGGGTCCCATGACATATTACCACCGGTAATGGTGGGCGTCAACTCCAGCGGCAGTGCAGCGATAATCGACGGGAAACTGCACCTCGATGAGGAGGCTGCGTACACAGCGGTGTCGGAATTCCGCGTAACAACCAACATAACTGGCGCCGAGTGGGAGGAGAGGCAGCAGGCCGCCGAGAGCGAGAAGACATTCTTCTCCATGGAGCCAGGCCGCTGTGTGTACCAGACACTGAACGCTATAGGATACTCTCATCTGAGAAGCAAACTGGAAACTAGGACAGTTTGTATCAAACGTAAGTTATTGGATTTAATATGTACAATGTATAGATCAGAGCTCCAGATAAGCCGCGTATTTGCTTAAATACCCAATTAAAATTGCCAAAAACCCAATTGAAATCAGAAGTAGCGAGTATCAAAAAGCAGTACAAATGTTATGGTACCTTTATCATGCTGTAGAAAACAATAAACAGACCACAAATATAGCATATTTGTCTTATTTTCCATGAAAACACATGTTGGTATTTCATTAGAATTGTCTCCAATGAGACAATTCTAATGAAATGTCAAGGCATGTTTTCATTTCGAAGCAAACTATTCAATGTATGTTGATATGTAAACAGGAGTGTGATTTTATTTTACCCAATTAAAATTTGGAAATACCCAATTGCTTCAGAACTGATGGAGTGTGACAATACTCAATTACCAATTCCTTATCTGGAGCCCTGATAGATTATTTGATTTGCCTGTTGTACTTCTTAATATATTACGCAGTGGATACGAATATGTATCAATCAATGAACTGTGTATATCGAGCCATAATAATAACAATACATGTACATGCATACGGATACTCTAGTCATGATAATAGTAGTCTGAATTCGTTTTTAGTAACCTCTTTAATGCATTTCCCTAATGGGAGTCTGACTATGGTATTGATGCCGTTCACAAATCGACTCCAGGTTAAAATCAAGTATCTTACATTAGCGATCAGTGCCCACATTAGCCACCATTCAGTTAATCTAATATGTAGTTCAATAGCCTACATGTATATGTATTTCACCAAAATTGTTAATTGCCAATCAGGGCCCGGTTGCTCAAAACATCCGTTAGCTTAACGGACTGTTAAATCCTTAACTGAATGGTTAAAATCTCTGTTTTAACAGAGATTTTAACCATTCAGTTAAGGATTTAACAGTCCGTTAAGGATTTAACAGTCCGTTAAGCTAACTGGTGTTTTGAACAACCGGGCCCTGGCTAAGATACATTTATTATTTGTTATTATACTGAATTTATTCCATTATCACATCCATTTTGGCTGTGATAATGTAATAAATTGAGTATGCTAATTATGCATACATTTAATCATCAAATATATGCAGTCGTTAGTTCTATGCATTTCGGGAAAAGTAAATGATTATTCCCTCAACGTACACTTTACTAGATCAGTATGCTTCGCAATTTTGGTGAAATCGGCTACTGATATTCACGAATAACTTTTGTGATCAATAACCCAATATTATTTCTGAAGCAGACATGCATGTTCGCTGTCAACTTATGGTATTCATTTTTATCCCGTCAACTATGTCGCTACTAGACGTGAAAAGCAGGTACGTGTATTTATTATCGTTCACGTCTAGTAGATACGTCATTATGTATGACGTTACGTCATTATGTGAATGACGTAACACGATAATCTTGTCGCTTCAGAAGACAAACTTATGAGGCCACAAATGCATTTTTAGAGACATTTGAACAACTTTGATGTGGTTAACGGGATAAATAGAATATTATTATAGTGTCATGAACGTGAATAAATATCTGACTCGGCTCGAAATCAGGATGTGCTCGGCAAGCCTCGCCCATCCTGATTTCTCAGCCTCGACAGATATTTATTCACGTTCATGACACTATACTAATATTCTCTATATGCTCGCATTCATGATCAAAGTACATGATAGTGTGTGTAAGCAAGCTACATGATAGTGTGTGTAAGCAAGCTACATGATAGTGTGTGTAAGCAAGCTACATGATAGTGTGTGTAAGCAAGCTACATGATAGTGTGTGTAAGCAAGCTACATGATAGTGTGTGTAAGCAAGCTACATGATAATGTGCTAACCTACAGGAACAGATGATGTACAAGTAGATGGACAAGCTGGGGAAAAGGTGATTTCCAAACGGCTTAACTCAAACATATGGCAGGAGGGTGCAGTAGAAGGTGCTGAAATAAGCATGGATGCTGAGGGTAAGCGTATTGGAATTTCAATTGAATATTCCAATAATTGAAGTATGTATATTACTGTGTTTCATATGAAAGCTGAAATTTTACCGCTATATAAACATGATAAACAATTCAAAAACACGTTTTGCTTCCGACGAATTTTTGGTTATTAAACACTTTAAATCTAAAAGATATTTAAATATAAGTAGTTTTTAATCAATAACAAAAAACACCCCTCCCAAAAAAAAAGTATTTGATGAAATTCCATATTGGTTTTATTTGGAAAAAATGATTTTCCTATGTGAATTTAACATGGGGGCTAAAAATAGATTTGTTTTAAATATTTGTTTTATTTGTGGACCGATTTTCAAAATCTAACTTTTGTTTTCTTATTTACGTCATTTCCAAGCTATCTAGAGAGGTTTCGGAGTCAATTGCCAAATTTTTTATTTTTGTTTTGCTCCTTTCCCACTGCTTCCACCTCATTTTCCCCTATGTTAAATTCCCATTTCAATATTTGATGGAATTTCACCAAACACAAACATTTGGGGAGGGTGACTTTTTTTTTTTATTATTGTTGAAAAAGTAATTACATTTAAATAGTTTTTGAATTTAATGTCTTTAATAGCCAAATGTTCGTCGGCAGAAAAACGTGGAACAGACAGTAATGATTTCTTCTGGTATGCCTACAATGATATGTGGTTGTCACTGGAGAGATGGGGCTTATTGATAAATCAGATACAGACCGGCTTGTGCATCCACACCACTAGGATCTGTACTGTTCGCCATTCCATCAATGAAACACCCGTTACGCCTATAAAAAGCAACATATACCAATACAGTGGAACCTCTCTAAACCGGACACCCTTGGAAAACTCAATGTTTGTGCTATTCATATTATAAGAAATAAACGCTGAAATACAGTATAGGACCGGTAGCCGATTTCACCAACATTGCAAAGTATACTTTACTAGCAAAGTATACTTTGAGGGAGTAATCATTTATTTTTCCTGAAATGCATTATTTCATATAGAACTAACAAATGCATATATTTCATGATTAAAAGTATGCAGAATTATTATACTGAATTTATTACATTATCACAGCCATAATGGCTGTGATAATGTAATAAATTCAGTATTATAAAAATTAATAAATTTATCATAAAATTGAAAATTTCTCCCTCAAAGTATACTTTGCTACTAAAGTATACTTTGCAATGTTGATGAAATGGGCTACTGATCTCTATAAAGGGAAATAACTAGCTAGGATCCCCCAATGATGCACACTCCATAATGATAGTCTGCATCCCACACAAACATATGAGACACGCCATGTGATTTGTGCCGAAGCATATTAGGGCCACATCGCTTTTTATTTATTTCCGTTTATTCAAGATCATATCTTGAATTTTGAAGATATTTCTTGAATTTTGAAGATATTTCTTGAATTTTCAAGATCTTTTCTTGAATATTGAAGATAATTTCTTGAATTTTCAACATCTTTTCTTGAATTTTCAACGAAACAAATCATCGAGAGCCATGCTCTTGAATAAATGGAAATAAACAAAGCGAAGCGGCCCTAATGGGCTTCCGTAGATTTGTACCTTCGGATATCTGCGTAATTTCATGAAATACGTTTACAATATTTTTCATAAATAAAGTCCAAATTTGGCAACATTTTCAGATTACATGCGGAATATAGATTCCGCTTGTACTCTGATAATTTTGTCAACTTTTAACGCTATTTACGGAAAATATTGTAAACGTTTTTCATGAAATTACGCATATGTCCAAAGGTACAAAATAACATGACGTGTCTCATAACATTCATAACATTCATAATGTTCACTTTACCTGCAGTGCTGGATGGCGAGATCCAAGCTGGATCTCTGGCATTGGACGACAAACACAAGGACTACGGCTCTGCAGCATCCCACGACTTCGTGCCGTACATATCAGACCCGCAATTCACTGGTTCCCAGACGTCGAGAATGTTAAGAAACAGGCACGTACAGTGGAACCTCTAAACCGGACACCGAGATAATATAATTATTTGATCTCATTTTGAGAGGTTTCTTTGTAACGCATCCGATAATAATACATGATCATGATTGCAAATTACATAAGTATCTCACAGGTGGTCATATGTCTGATTTACAGTGTGAATATCTTTAAACTGGACACCCTGTGGACCTCCCAGGGCGTTCGGTTTAGATAGGTCTCACTGTCCATACACGGCCGCCTGCGGTAAGGTAGTTGTACCTGTCTTATGACACCATGTAGAGTCTATGGAAATATATTAACAAAAAAACTACTAATAAAACAATAGAAATTTACATAGATAAACCACATGAATGTGATCTGTAAGTCTTTATGCAAATAAAAATGCACACACACCTGCACTATGCAAATATCAGACGAATTTTGATGTAGCACAATGTATATTTGTGTCTATTCACAGGTACATGTATGTAGAAGCCAAATTATACACCAACATGTGATTATTATGTTCTAACTACAGCATATGGTGTGATTTCCTTGCTGGGATCGTCTGCATAATGACTTATTGAACACGTATATATGGTTTACTGGTGTAAGTAGCTATTGGTTTATGAGTAGGTTGTTTTATTAGATTTCCATAAACTTTACATGGGGCCACACAAGAAGGGTACAATAACCTTAACTATGCCCAGAGTATCAACGTTTCTGAGCATCTATTACCAATGTAAACTCGCAATAAAGCAGCTTGATTGTCTGAGCCTGAGCTGTTGCACAGCTCAGGCTCAGACAATCAAGCTTCTTGATTTCAAGCAGAACATTCAAGTGTTTGACATGACAATATTCTGCAAGATTAACGCAGGCGGTAATGTATGCATTCACACAGTAAGATGAATTGCTTTCTATTTTCTATCCATGGTTATTGTTTAACGGGCATATCAGGACTTTTTTGAAAACATAATATAACAAAATAAAAACGTGTTTTCATCATGGCTCTGTGTAACGTGGTTTGATTGAAGACATATGACGATACCAGGACCGGTGAATTTTATTTTTTTTCCGGGATTTCAAAAAAAATAAATGTGTTTTCATCATGACCCTGTGTAAAGTGGTTTAATTGAAGATATATGTCGATACTAGGACTACTGTGTTGTTTAAACTGTTACCGATATCGGTAGATAAGTGTCAGGTTTTCTATCTTGTTGAACGCAGCAAGATATGACATCTGATATTTATGTACCTATGGGTGAAGATAAAAGCAAACCAGCGGTCCTAGTATCGTCATTTATCTTCAATTAAACCACTTTACACAGGACCATGATGAAAACACGGTTTGTATATAGTATCGTATTTAAGCCAAGCATGATTTGTCATGCTACTGACATATACATGTATAGTCATATACCGTTTCAGTCCCTGATGGAAAAATAGTTCAGTTGATACATGTGGCTTGTTATCATCAGTCGGCAACAATTACAAAATGCGCGTACTAATAATTCTGCCAGTTGGCATTATAGGAACGTATTATAATGCAGATGGCCCGTTTTCTGATAAAGGTATGTTACAAAGTGTGCGACCCAGCGCGAGCAGGGACTACACTGTTCTCTATTTAGTCACGGACTGTCTTTCGTTTCCCCAGCCACTCGATTGTACTCTATTCCAGTTATGAGAATGTTCAAGTTTGTCATACTGACACATGTTGAAAATATTATAGGAATGAATGGCCTTTTTGTGGAATTTATCGGGGTATAAACTTGGAAAAGTCGCGGGAATACTGGACGAAGGCCGGAAGGCCTTGTCCAGTATTCCCGCGACTTTTCCAAGTTTATATCCCGATAAATTCCACAAAAAGGCCATTCATTCCTTATAATTCCAGCATTTGATATAAATTCATCAAGAAAATGTGTTTATTTCCGTTTTCTTAAGAATTATTTTAACTGCGCCTAACGGTTACGGAAAGTAGTTCGGCATTGAGTTTACTGGGATATACATTTTGGACGGAGACTTGCAACGGACCAATCAAATGTTAGGGAATTGTGTAAATATGTTTGTGCTGAAATTATACTACGGCACCTTTATTGAGCTGGGGTCCGTTTCACTAAACTTCGTACGACTAAAATGTTCGTACATGTAAGTCCAAATTTAGGACCGTCTGGAAATTTCAATTGATGGATTTACATGTATTGAGCATAGGCTGCATATGCAGCCTATGCTCAATACATGTAGATCCAATAATTGTTTACAAGAAAATATTTTTCATGTGAAATCATAATTTTTCACTTACGAACATTTTAGTCGTACGAGGTTTAGTGAAACGGCCGCCATGTGTACAGTGTACCCGAGGGGTGTAATATAAGTCTATTTTAGGCAGCCACTTATCCATAAGCATTTGTTCGCGTCACTGGATCTTTCCGACTCACAGTGTGATGAATAGAACATCGGGAATATCTCTCATATTAAACGCGATTTATTTCCCATTTCAACTTAGCTAGTTGGCGTTTTACATGGGGGTGCATGTCAGCTACATGTACGCGTATGTTGATTTTACATGATGACCCGGTGGGGAATAGTAAGGAAGCCTCCTGGTGCCGATGCTGAAATATGTTATATCCTAATTAGTAGAAACGTCCTAATTAAGAGACACTAAGTCCTAAGTACTTAGGATATAGTCAGTCCTAATTAGGAGATACTACGTCCTAATTAATTAGGAGATAGTAAGTCCTACTTAGAAACAATACATCCTAATTAGGAGATACTAACTCCTAATTAGGAGATGCTAACTCCTAATTAGGGGATATTAAGTCCTAATTAGGAGATAGTAAGTCCTACTTAGGAGATACTAACTCCTAACTAGGAGATAACTAAGGTATCTCCTAATTAGTAGTTAGTATCACATAATTAGGAGTTATTACTAACTCATGATTAATATCTCCTGATTACTTATGATGAGTTAAGTCGTAATTAGGAGATAAATAGTCCTTATTAGGAGTTACTAAGATCTAGTTAGGAGACAATATCTTATAATTAGGACTTAACAATATTTCAGCATCTGGCACCAGGACTCTTCCATACCATAGAATAAGGAATAACCATGATCATGATTATTATTAACAGGATTGTGAAGTTTTGCGACGTCTCCTTCTACGTATCACCTACCCCAGTGGTCACGTTTGAGACCGTGTACATCAACGTCACTGTCCCCACCGGTTGCCAAAAGGATGTCGAGACACAACCGGCACTCATTTACTGGGATCTCGGTACGACTTGTCATGATAGCATTGAGGTTTATTTATACAATACAATAAGGGAGGCCCCAAAAATGATGGTCGCTTAAAACAATGGCCTCTTAACACAAAAAAAATAAAAATAAAGGTCGACATCCGGGTATTGGCACGCCGTCCGGTTATATGGTCGCTTAATACACATCAGGGGCGGATCTGGAGGAGGGGGGGGGGTTCCGGGGTTTCAACCGCCCCGTCCAGCCACGGAGTTTACATAGATCACAGTTTACCACCAGTTGGAGTGAAACATGCGGCATCGGGCTTTTTAAAAACTACCGTTGTCTTTCTCTGATAATCAAATTGAATTGATGAGGAAATTAACTAACTAATGGAGTGGTTACTGCATATGTTCTTAGGCTTGTCGGTGAGAAATGAACAAGGGCATTGACATCGATACATGTAGAGTAAGCATTGCTAGTATCATGTCAGCCAAGGCTAGGAAACGCGTAGGAATTTCCAGGTTGGTCGAGGAATTCCTACCGATTCCAAGCCACCTTGATAAACCTGATATCAAAATACATTAGCCTTGTATTATAATGATCATGCAACCTTTTATGCAACTGAATGAGCAAATAGAATGTGGGTTTCGTAGAAAAGAACGCAGACTTCGAAACGTTGCTCCATTATACACAGGGGCGGATCTGGAGAGGTGGAGAGGGGGGGGGGGGGGGGTGGGGGGGGGGGGGGGGGGGGTCGGGGGTTGCAAACCCCCACCGTTCAGCCACGGAGTTTACATAGATCACAGTTTACCATCAGTTGGAGTCTGAATTTAAATGCCGTAAAAGACAGGAAAGTGCATTTCGAAGAGCTCGAAAATAGGACAACGCCCTTGTTGCGAACGGTAACTCTTGCAATTACTCCCGTACCGTCCGGACGATACGGGAGTAGATTGCAAGAGTTACCTTCGCAACTAGCCCCCTCCCCGTTCCCCAAATGCTTGATCCGCCCCTGCACATGGTTGATACATCTCAGGCTCAGCCAATCAAACTGCTTGAACGTGCATTAGAATTGCCAATATATGTATGTTCAGCAACGTCGACCTTTTGGCAAGATTAACACATGCAGTTGTGTACCATCTGGGGCCCGTTTCACTAAACTCCGTACGACTAAAATGTTCGTAAGTGCAAATTTAGAATCGTCTGGAAATTTAAATTGAAGGATTTACATTTATTGAGCATATGCATATGTTTAATAAATGCAAATCCAATAATTGTTTACAAGAAAACATTGTTAATGTGACATTAATTTTACAGACTATCATAATTTTGCACGTACGAACATTTTAGTCTTCAGACGTTTAGTGAAACGGCCCCCAAATCGGCTACCGCAGTCCTGCAGCTTATCTAACTTCAGTCTGAAATGAATTCCCACATATTTAAGGAATAATACCGTGGGCTGTTGCGTTTACTGTATTATGAACAACAATTGATATGTTTAAAGTGCGTGGAGTCCGAAGGACTCTTCGCAAACTTTAAACAGATCAACTGTTGTTCATAATACAGTAACCGCAACTGCCTGTGGTTTTATTATATATTTACACTGCATTTTCGGATAGTTTCAACGATGTAAATAACCATATATAAATGTTAGGAATCTTATTGTTTTACATCGTTTTGTCGCAATTCATGGAACAGCGACGTTGCCGGTCAGTTGCGTGACGTTATTGACAACGATGAACGTCACGTAATCTAATGACGTCAAACACACTTTAACGAATCAACAACGTCGCGCGACGTCACGTGTGGCTAATGTAATGTACTGGGATATGAACGCAATACGTTGAATGGGCGTTTCCATTATGAATTCAGGGTCAGTGTAAATATTATTGGATGCAGCTTTGTTGGGCTAGCCTACTAACACAGTAACCGTGGGTGGCAGGTGGGAGCATGCTATCGGTATTTAACGATCGGAATTCATTATCACTTGAATTCCGACTGGAGACCTGGTTTGGCTCTCAGCTACGTCTTTGGCATTCTTGTATGTGAAAGTGGAATCTGGTTATACCCCTTATATGAGTAATATGATTATTCCTAATCCTGCTAAGTTTTGGGGAAGGGGCCAAGTGATGTTGGTGTGGTATGGACCTTGCAAAAGGTCAGGTTATTCTAATATCAGGGCTGTATATGTTTTTTCTGGATGTAAATATTCCGTTCTGATTTGAAATTCCCGCCCCCCATGCAGCAGGTTAAATACGGGATCGAACCCGTTGGCCCGGCCTTAAATGACTTAGCTGTCGATAGGCCGTTAAACACCAATAAAAAACAAACAATCTAGCCTACTAACCATTACCGACTAACCATACATGCTAGAAAGCTAAGATGTGCAAACAATGTAGATCCAGATGAGCCGTCTCTTCAGGATCAGCAGCATTTGTCACTATGACCCATGTCCGACCGTCCAAGGTCAAGGTCATTGAGGAATTATGTTCACCTTGTTTGTAAGACAAAACTGTTTGTGTGTTGCTTTTTTACTATCAAGGCTGACACGATGCCCTTGTTCACCTCTAAACACCCACATTGTGTCGTTAATGGAATAGGAATAGTCCACGACATAGTATGACAAGCCTATGTAGGATATACAGGGTTGAAAGGCGAATAACTGAACCACTAATTCGGTACATTGTAAATGCCTCTATATGTACCTGTCGGTATAGCAGGGTATATATCAGGGGCGCCGGAAGCATCATAAGATTGGTCCGGCGAATCTAGTGGGTGCCCTCGCTACCCACCTAAAGTGTATGTTGTTACCACTCAGGTGAACCATCTCGCCTAGACGGTTCAACTGAGTGGTAACAACATACGCTTTTGATGAGAAATGAGAAAAATGCAGAAAAAATATTTACATTCCGTTTTTTTTCTATATAATTTATGTGAATTCCAAATATGTCAAAATGATTGATCCGGCATTAGCCTGACCTGCCGGACCTGTTCCAACGCCACTGTATTTAATTTTACGCTCAAATTAGCATATTAAATATACGTTGCTATTTAGTGGACACATACACTACTGTTCATGTCCTCTGCCTGTCATCTTGTTTGCATTGTCATCTTGCTTGCATGTTTGTTATTACTATTGTGCTCAAGAGCAATACACTATTATTATATTCTATTCTATTCTACGTGTATATATAGTAATTTCAATTAAACTACTTTATGTCTTGAATTAGGGGCCTATGCACGTGGATAAAACATTCAATATCTCGACAGCATGCCATCCATTATGCTTGTGATGTGTTAGATAAGTATATGTACTGAATGTGCAGTGAAATATACGGTTTTATTTATTTGTATTTCAGACAAGCAGGAATGGACCCATAACGATGAAGGATGCAATACTTACATGACCGCAGTTATGACGGACAACGTATATAACGCAAAGGTCAGCACGAATTAGTATCGCACATTCATCACATACATGAAATAAAAATATACAGTGGAACCTCTCTAAACCGGACACTCTGGGAGATCCACAGGGTGTCCGGTTTAGCGATTCCACTGTTAAACAGATAGAAAACTACTCCAAGACACGCGTGAGTTCTTTGCGATCACGAACAAACATACCATAGCACTGAATCCGATTGCTATTAAGTAGAGCTAGCTTTTATTAGTGTACAGTTTAGAGTGGTGTATTGACACTGTTGTCTACTCGCCTACTATGTGAGTTGATATGGCTTGTTCATTAACAATAAACTGTGCATCAGATCGAACAGTTTACACATGGAAATGTATTTGAGATTGATGGGAGAAATTCTCAGATATATCGTCTTTTGTATACATGTAGTTTGCTGAAATAATATTTATATCACGCAGTTGTCACATCTGTCTATGCTGTATTACACCACATATCAGTTTTACTGTCATATTATTTGCTGACTGAGACAAACGCTCGAAGTGGTGAAACTGTACGATGGATGACGAAGATGGCAACTCAACGTACCATAATTATATAATACAGTAACAAGACAATATTCACATAATTATTATTATCTTATATTCATATATCACATCACTCTTATGAAGCAATTATCATTACAGCCTCGAATATTTTTTATAGCCTATTTCCTTCAAACATATCAGATTGCATACGTTTACTAATATGTGGCTGTCACTGGAGACATGGAACTATGGGGTTTGCGGCTGGTGTAGATCCAGATCGGCCTGTGATTCACCAGCGGGGAAAATATTGCATGCGAGTATTTCATTTCTTTCAGTTGTGTATACCTACTGAACATTCGTATAAGCGGTCAACAGTCCAGACTATGTCCAGTCCGCGGCAGATGGAAGTGGTACAGATCTACCAGGCCTTGCCAAACCACGCCCCCAGCATCACACACACCGTCATACAAACAACGGAAGATAGTTTCACAGCAGTGGAGGTTGAAACATACGACGAGGAGTCTGACAAGCTGTTGTATGAAGTCGTCAATCAGCCCAGTCATGCTAACTGTACTATTTCAGAAGTTGGAATCCTGGACTGCATTTTCGAGAAAGATTATTATGGTTACGATGACATAGAGATTCAGGTCACCGAATACGACTTACCACCTTACCTGGAGCCGTTATCTAGCAGTAAAGTGATAACAATACACGTCGAAGAAGCACCAGACCAAACAGAGCGCCTGTATGTCGATCCGGACGGTTGGATTCATAGTGAAGTTCGTCCTCAACTGTCGCATACGCTGATAGTCGAGGCAAACAGGACATCGAGCGTATTTGTGGGTACAATCATCCTCATGGACATGGATGGCAGTGAAGAATTCACTTTGATGACAAACATCACAGGGATTGAGCAAACATCGTATACGCTGACTGATGTTGATATTACAGATATCTACAGCCGTGGCACTCTGCCAGATTTCTACAATACTATCAAAGCTAAAAAGATTGATATTCAATTTTCGCCGACTACAAACGGAGAGATCAATTTCCGATTCATTGCCCAGACCGGGGACATGACGTACACACCGAGCATATCTATCGACGTATACCTGCTGCTAAACCCGTGTGTCGATGGCACGTGTCGTCACCCGACGCAGTTATCGGGGTGCGACGACATATACCGCGCCCAGTCATTTGCCGAATACGAGTGCGTTTGTCGGCCCGGCTACGTGGGTCAGTGGTGCGAGGTGGACGTGAATGAATGCGAGGCGTCACCCTGTGCTGCACTGTACGACTGTGAGGACCTGGAGAATACGTACAGCTGTGTGATCAACATCCCATTGTTGATGGTGGTTCTTATCTGCTCCCTCCTAGCAGCTGTCGGCGCCGTTTTCATAGCGTATCTACTGTTCAGACGCTGGAATATCAAGAAAGAGGCACAGCGCCAGTAAATGTCAACTTTCATTAAATAATGCGGTGTTGTACAATAGTTGATCACGATATCACATACACCCTTAATATTAGTGTTGTTGCTAAAGGACACAATAATGCTGATAATACATTGTGTTTATAATAATTGAGACGGCATGTGATGTAACTTCCGACATCTGCGTAATTTCATTAAATACGTTTACACAATTTACAATATTTTTCATAAATAAAGTCAAAAGTTGACAATGTTCTCAGAGTCCATAATTCCGCATGTACTCTGAACATTTTGTCCACTTTTGACGCCAATTACGGAACATATTGTAAATTTTGTAAACGTATTTCATGAAATTACGCAGATGTCCGAAGGTACATAATCACGTTGTGTGTCTCGTATGTCATATCGCTGGCATACCTTATCATTTAGAATGAACACATCAAAACTCCTCTGATAACATTACCGAATCCACTAATCACATATAAATAACTAATCGCCTGTACACGCCCCTTTAAACGTCATATCTGTAGAATGCACTATTTAAACAACTTACTACCTGTAGCCGATTTCATAAAAATTTCAAAGTATACTACTTATCTATCAAAGTATACTTTGAGGGAGTAATCATTTATATTTTCCCGAAATGCATGATTTCATATAGAACTTAGAACTAACGACTGCATATATTTGATGATTAAAAGTATGCAGAATTATTATACTAAAGTTATTACATTATCACAGCCAAAATGGATGTGATAATGTAATACATTTAGTATAATAAAAATTAATATATTTATCCTTAAATTGAACATGTCTCCTTTGCTAGATAAGTATACTTTGCAATGTTGGTGAAATAGGCTACAGGTATCAGTTATATTCAAAACAAAGCATGTGGTATTGTACCTAAGAATATGTGCGAATGATACAGCATATAATGAGTATTATCAGATAATGAACATTGTATTGGCCGAATACGTACTAACTGATACCATATTACTGTATCAGACATTGGCCTGATACGAATATCCGGGCTAGAACGAAATTGAAATTGACGTTTCATTGGTCGAACGGCGTCACATGACGTTACGGAATGACATCAATGGAATGACGTCATTGAAACAATTCCGCGTTCTTTTCAACGAAAACAACGTCATAATGTTCATTATGTAGCCTAAAACGTTACCTGATAAATATAACACATTGCTAGTGTCTTTGGATATCAAGTTTATCAGGCTCAGCTTGAAAACGGTAGGAATCCTTCGGCGAGCATCGGACTTATTACGCGTTTCTTCGCCTTGCCTGATAAACTTGGTATCAAAAGACACCAGCCTGGTATTCTCTATAAGTAGGTATATTATGTGTTGTCTTTTATCGGCTAGATGTACCTCCATTACATGTTTGATTATTTTCAGAATGTCGTTAATGGATTCCACCGAAGTAACAGAACTAGACCAGTCGGACGAAGGTACAGGCTCTACCAAAAAAGAGCACTCCATGCTAACGTTACACACCATTGAGGAGGACACAGCGACCACCAATCTACGCTGGCCGATGAATGAAAAGTACGTCGGTGCAGGTGACTACGACGCGGGCGACAATGAACCGCCGCCACTCGTGTTTAACCGGGTATGGCATCAACCACCACACCACAAGGGTCTGCATACGCCAGTACAGAATATTCAGCCATTCGTCAGAACCATGAAGCACCCGTCCACCACCACTGCGTTAGCCTCTGCAAAGCATCCATCCGCAAAACCTTCTGTGAAGATTGATGTCCTCCCGGAAAGGTCTGGCACATCGCTATCCATGGCATCTGTGGCATCGGAGCGATCGGAGACCGTGTCTCTGGCGGCCGTGTGCCTCAGTGACGTGACCAATGATGACATCAATATCTGATTGACATTTAAACTTGACTGTTTATTTATAATATAAACTGTCATACCGCAGATAAATTTCTCGCGTTTTGATTGGTCAGCTTGACGGGTAATACGAGCCCATATTACCTGTCAGGCGCATCAATATGACTACGAAATATTTTGGAAATCACTTCCGAAACATAGTCATATCGATTGGTAATAACTTAACTAAGAAAACAAAAGTTAGATTTTGAAAATCGGTCCAGAAATAACCAAGTTATTAACGAATTCTACTCGTTTATGTCTGGATGACGTAAAACGTGCAGACACCAAATTCTACGGTATGACAAATACGTTATTGTGATTCTACAAGGCCAATATGGTGTCATATTGTCCGTCTAAAACTATATTCCCCCTCCGCTGCGCCTCTGGTGAATATAGATACAGACGGGCAATATGACATCATATCGACAGTGTAGAATCACAATAACTTATATGAGTTTGACTCTACACATATTACCCGTCAAGCTGAACAATCGTAACGCGAGAAATTTATATACGGTACATGTATGACAATTATAATTATGCGTCCCGCCACGACTAAATTAAGCTTACTGAGTTCATTGGCCATGACAATATAGACTGCTTCGAGTATTTGTTTATCATATCCGTATGTACGTTTTGTTATGTTGTATACTTTTATCCAACGTGGACGACAGTGCATATTGTTTGCTTGCTTAACAACTACTGTCGATTTCACGAAACCTATCCAAATCTTACGGCTATATATAAACAATGCAAAAACAATATTTTGTTGACAATGTTAAATTTTATACAAATTTAAGAATGGGCCTTATTTCGTCAAATTTGATCAAATATTGATTTTATTACGAAAAATTGATTTGTCTATGAGAATTTAACAAAGAAGGTGGAGAGCTGAGCTGATGGGGGAGTCAAAAACGAAAAATTGACTCCGAAACCTGGCTAGATAGCTTGGAAATGATCTAACTAAGAAAACAAGTTAAATTTTGAAAATCGGTCCAGCACATGTATTTCTGAAATTCTAAACAAAATCCCAATGTTAATGTGAAGATGTCTATAAGGATTTAACATGGGGACATTTTTTTTTTCGTAATAAAATCAATATTGGACCAAATTTCACAAAATAAAAAGAAGGCTTTTTCTGATTTTTTTTTATAAATTTTAACATTTAATTAATTTATCTAAAATAATATTGTTTTTGCATTGTTTATATAGCCGTAAATTTTCGGCAGGTTTCGCTATTAAAACAGACAGTAGTTGAGACATTTTTATCCTTGTGCGGTATGCTTGTCTTACCCTGCATGCGCTTGCTCCACATTGAACAACGAGACATTTTATAATAGGGCAATATTTCGGCTAATGTGTACGTTGGAATTATAACACCGCAGATATAGTATACTTTATTATATTTACACCTTCCATAAATTCATAATGCAAACGCCCATCGTTTATATCCCAGTACATTAAATTAGTTTCACTAAACTTCGTACAACTAAATTGTTCATAAGGATCATCTGTAAATTTCAATTTATGGATTTACATTTATTGAATAAATGTAAATCCAATAATTGTTTACAAGAAAACATTGTTAATGTGTGAAATTTACAGACTATCATAATGTTGCACTTACGAACAATTTAGTCTTACGAAGTTTAGTGAAACGGCCCCCAGGTATGGCAGTTTTTCACTAAAGATTAACATCAGCTAAAGACAATAATGCACGCCCATGATCATCACAGGATCTACTGTCTGTTTCTGCGCAAATTTCGCGGCGATCAAATGCCTCGGCAGGTGCGACACCTCTTCCGTGGCGGTATTATTGTTATCCTTCATATGCTTCTCTCGTGTCCTTTAGGCTTAACCACGCTAAATCATCATATATTCATACGTATTTAAAAGTAGTACGTTAAAATAATAAGCCAGATGTGTTATGCCATAGACGCTCTTTGCTTGCAGAAGCCAGTCAGTTGATGCAATAATCGAATTCACAGGCATGTTAATGTATTATTTACATCAGTTGTACGTATATGCTTTGGGATTATTTTGCAAGTTGGAACATGTTTGTCATGTGAGGCGGTTTCAATTCCAGCCGCTGACTTTTTGCGCAACCACCAGCGTGGTAACAGGAATTTGAATTCATCTTTCTTAACAATAATTAAACCTATATTTTAATTTGTGAACATCCAGAGCAGAATGGGTGCAAGTTATGGGAAAATAGGTCCCACAACATCCATACGAAAAATGAAAGTAGCAGAGAATAGCGAAGTGTGTGGTAATTGGTTAGTTTATATAGGAAAAATCAATGGTGGTGGTGGACCTTTATCAAGCCAAGTTTGGTTTGAAGCAAGTTCTATATGTATCCACAACAATGTATAAGACACATGTTAATGCTATATACCACCTAATTGCATGTACATGTTAATTCATTATCCCCTCGAAAATGGGATATAGCAAAGCTACGATAGTCATTGTCTGTCCGCACATGTGTGTGCGTGTGTGTGCGTGCGTGCGTGCGTGCGTGCGTGCGTGCGTGCGTGTGTGCTATAATGCGTTAAGTAAATTTTAGAAATATTTGTCAACAATGTATGTCTGAACATAATGGAGTGTCAAGTATGTACCCTGTCTCCTACACACAGTGCTACGGTGTCAAATCAGACTTGGCATTTCCATTAGTATCAAGGCAGCCGGCGACTAGATTATCTAGCGCTAACTATGTATAATTCCACCACAACAAAATGTTTACACAATTCCCTAACATTTGAAGTCTCTGTCCAAAATTTATATCACAGTAAACTCCCACGCCAAACTACTTTCTACAGGTGCGCTGTCAGGTCAATGTAAACAAATGGCTGCCGTCTGTCAAAATAAACACATTTTCTTGATGAATTTATTTCAAATGATGGAATTATAAGGAATGAATGGCCTTTTTGTGGAATTTATCCAGTATTCCCGCGACTTTTCCAAGTTTATACCCAGATAAATTCCACAAAAAGGCCATTCATTCCTATAATAAAAGGCTTCTTGTTACGTGTAGTATACACAAACTGCTTCATGCATATGTTGTATTATATTAAGGTTGGGGTAGTAATAGTAATTAGAGATGATTTGTTTAACCCTTTCAACCCTAAGGAACGGAATGGACTGCGATATGCTAATGTTCCGACCAATTCAATGGTCACAAAATGATTTTCAGATTCGTCCATTTATGAAAAGGGGGTGTTTTTGTTCTCAAAAATATTAAAAAATTACTTTCAAAAAGTGCAGATCGTTACGAGCCGGCTGGATCTGCACTTTTTGCATAAACCGATATAGCGGGATTTCGGGTTCAAAGGGTTAAACTTTCTAGAATTGAATAACTTAGACCATGTTAGTGGGTGGATGTTGCGAGCGATTGGAAAGATACATTTTACAGTACCCTGTATCTCACCTGGTCTCTTCCTCAGATATATGTATTTAAAGATTGTCAGAGTGCTGGATCGTGTTAAACCCCTCAATAGGGGAGGGGTTTAGCGATCTTGTGTTTTGGGGGCACCCCACACCAGATCAAGATTGTTGTAATTTTAGAACTGACTATATTTATTTTGTAATGTTCAGTGCTGATTGTGTCGCTATTTAGTTTTGTGTTAATTATATTCGACCCTATTGACCCGTCTGTATACGAGACACGGCAACTTTTGTCAACTTTTGACGCCATTTAAGGAAAATATTGTAAATTTTGTAAACATATTTTATGAAATTACGCAGATGTCCGAAAGTACAAAATCACATGGCGTGTCTCATATGGTTCTTGTTGCTTTATGGACATATGGCCTCAGGTCGATTAGGGTCACCTGGTTTCCCCCACCTTGTTCGATATGTTGATCGCAAGGGACTCACACGTGCATTCTGCCTGCTATATGAATCAATACATTTGATGGAGAAACTGGATCATACGGAGCCACGCAGGGGACGTAGAATTATTTTTATTTATTAATTCGTTCCCACGAAATAACAATTCGTTCCCTCAATTTAACATTTCGTTCCCTCAAATAAACAATTCGTTCCCACGATATAACAATTCGTTCCCTTGAATTAACAATTCGTTCCTACGAAATGACAATTCGTTCCCTCAATTTAACAATTCGTTCCCTCGAATTAACAATTCGTTCCCACGATATAACAATTCGTTCCCTCGAATTAACAATTCGTTCCCATGAAATGACAATTCATTCCCTCAATTTAACAATTCGTTCGCTCGAATTAACAATTCGTTCCCACGATATAACAATTCGTTCCCGTTGGAACGAATTGTTATTTCGTGGGAACGAATTGTTAAATTGAGGGAACGAATTGTTAATTCGTGGGAACGAATTGTTAAATTGAGGAAACGAATTGAGAATTCGTGGGTACGAATTGTTAAATTTGAGGGAACGAATTGTTATTTCGTAGGAACGAATTAATAACAAAAATAATTCAACGTCCCCTGCGGGGCTTCGTATGTTTGTCATGTGGTGGATATTCTTACTTGTGTCGGTACTAGGCAAATGTTATATTTAGAAATTACCTAAATCAGAACTTCTATGTTCGTTTTCATAATTTCCCAGTACGGTGATAATTACTCATTTCTGGCCAGGAAATAATGGACAAATGATTATAAAATGTGGCTGTGACTGGAGAAATGTGGTCTTGCACCAAGCGATCTGCACTGTTCGCAATTATATCAAGGAAAAACCCGCCATGTTTCTAACAAACAATAACGATCAGTATGCTATTTGATCAGGCGCTACAGTGTTTACAAATCCTTTTTTGTAGCCGATTGCAGTCACCAACCTTGCAAAGTATACTTTTCTAGCAAAGTATACTTAAGGGAGTAATCATTTATTTTTCCTGAAATGCATTATTTCATATAAAACTAACAACTGATGATTAAAAGTATGCAGACTTATTATACTGAATTTATTACATTATCACAGCCAAAATGGCTGTGATAATGTAATAAATTCAGTATAATAAAAATTAATAAATTTATCCTAAAATTGAAAATTTCTCCCTCAAAGTATAATTTGCTACAAAAGTATACTTTGCAATGTTGGTGAAATAGGCTACAAATCCCATCAGCTCCTTTTCTGTAGCCGATTTCACCAACATTGCAAAGTATACTTTTCTAGCAAAGTATACTTGAGGGAGTAATCATTTATTTTTCCTGAGATGCATTATTTCATATAGAACTAACAACTGCATATATTTCATGATTAAAAGTATGCAGAATTATTATACTGAATGTATTACATTATCACAGCCAAAATGTTAATACAATAATATGAAAATTAATAAATTTATCCTGAATTGAAAATTTCTCCCTCAAAGTATACTTTGCTGGAAAAGTATACTTTGCAATGTTGGTGAAATAGGCTACTGATGGCACAGCCACAAATGTGTATCTCGATAAAATATAGCATTTGTAATGTATTCTTTCTGATACACATAATCATGATGCTTGACCGTTAAGCAATTCCTTCAAGTATTAAATGTGTGAAAATATATGTATTTCTTCATTGTTTTGTAATGTATATATTATGATACACCGTATTTATTCCAATAGTAGCCCCCTCTCTAATAGTGGTCCCCGCTCCCATATTTGCATTCTAAATATGTTATTTTCACATACAAAAGGCATTTAAAACATTGTTTTAAATGCCTTTTGTATGTGAAAATAACGTATCTTGATCCTATTTTACACGTGTTGATCCCCACAACTTTGCATATCCCCGGGGGCGTTTATTATAATAAATATGGTAAGCCGTTTTCCTGGATGTATTACATCAGGATAGGCTTCAGTGCCCAAGTGATTAACGTAAACATCTTATGTGGTTTTCTACTGCCCTCAGCCACTTCCATGTGACACCCAGCTGGTCATAATGGACTTGTGCAAATGCAAACCGCTTTCCATGTGCAAAAGCAAAACATGCGGTATTTTGAAAGTGCAGCAAAATACTAGGTGTCTTGAATTTGCACACGTACTGTGTTTTGCATTTGCGCACTTACAAAACACTGTGCACATCCATATTAAAACGCCCTGCGTGGTTTTTTATTACCGTGTAATAAGCGTTCTGGAAACAGTTAAAGTCAGTTTTATTTTGCCTGTAATGAAATGTACACTAATAAAGGAGATACAATTCCCGCAACAGCCGTAAGACAAGTTCGCCGGTTACCATGGTCACAGTCATAATACTGTCCAATGAAAGCAAATCAAATTACCAAGAGATAAATGACCAAGAAACCCTTCAAAATTATAATCACATATGTTTCTTGTTGTTCGGTGTAGAGAGATTCCACTATATATTTGATGACAGTCCATTACGGATGTGTCTGTGGTATTCTTTCCTGCGTGACCGTTCCCAGGCGTCGCCCGAGGCGGTAATGCCTGGCCGTATGACATCGTACTTTCCGGAGGAAATGCTGCCCTCTATTTGGTTCGAGTCGTGGCTGGGCCGTTTTCTGTCAGGGTGGCGTCCATCTGGTGCATTCTTCTGTCGAGGCAATAAAACAATTTAGGATTTCAGTACTACATACAAAAACGCCAACATTTGGAAACACTGTAGATCTAGGTGAGACGTCTCATCCGGATCTGCAGTATTTGTCAGTATTGTTAATATTGTCAATGCCCGTCTCATCTAGATCTGCAGTATTTGTCATTATTGTTAATATTGTCATGGGCCGTCTCATCTGGATCTGCAGTATGTGTCATTATTGTTAATATTGTCATGGCCCGTCTCATCTGGATCTGCAGTATTTGTCATTATTGTTCGGATTGGCATGGGCCGTCTCATCTGGATCTGCCGTATTTGTCAGTATTGTTAATATTGTCATGGGCTGTCTCATCTGGATCTGCAGTATTTGTCATTATTGTTAGGATTGGCATGGGCCGTCTCATCTGGATCTGCAGTATTTGTTAGTATTGTTAATATTGTCATGGGCTGTCTCATCTGGATCTGCAGTATTTGTCATTATTGTTAATATTGTCATGGGCCGTCTCATCTGGATCTGCATTATTTGTCATTATTGTTAGGATTGGCATGGGCCGTCTCATCTGGACCTGCAGTATTTGTCAGTATTGTTAATATTGTCATGGGCCGTCTCATCTGGATCTGCAGTATTTGTTAGTATTGTTAATATTGTCATGGGCTGTCTCATCTGGATCTGCAGTATTTGTCATTATTGTTAATATTGTCATGGGCTGTTTCATCTGGATCTGCAGTATTTGTCATTATTGTTAGGATTGGCATGGGCCGTCTCATCTGGATCTGCAGTATTTGTCAGTATTGTTAATATTGTCATGGGCTGTCTCATCTGGATCTGCATTATTTGTCATTATTGTTAGGATTGGCATGGGCCGTCTCATCTGGATCTGCAGTATTTGTCAGTATTGTTAATATTGTCATGGCCCGTCTCATCTGGATCTGCAGTATTTTTCATTATTGTTAGGATTGTCATGGGCCGTCTCATCTGGATCTGCAGTATTTGTCAGTATTGTTAATATTGTCATGGCCCGTCTCATCTGGATCTGCAGTATTTGTCATTATTGTTAATATTGTTATGGCCCGTCTCATCTGGATTTGCAGTATTTGTCAGTATTGTTAATATTGTTATGGCCCGTCTCATCTGGATCTGCAGTATTTGTCATTATTGTTAGGATTGTCATGGGCCGTCTCATCTGGATCTGCAGTATTTTTCATTATTGTTAGGATTGTCATGGGCCGTCTCATCTGGATCTGCAGTATTTGTCAGTATTGTTAATATTGTCATGGCCCGTCTCATCTGGATCTGCAGTATTTGTCATTATTGTTAATATTGTTATGGCCCGTCTCATCTGGATTTGCAGTGCAGTATGTCATATTGTTAATATTGTTATGGCCCGTCTCATCTGGATCTGCAGTATTTGTCATTATTGTTAGGATTGGCATGGGCGTCTCATCTGGATCTGCAGTATTTGTCAGTATTGTTAATATTGTCATGGGCTGTCTCATCTGGATCTGCAGTATTTGTCAGTATTGTTAATATTGTCATGGGCTGTCTCATCTGGATCTGCAGTATTTGTCATTATTGTTAATATTGTCATGGCCCGTCTCATCTGGATCTGCAGTATTTGTCATTATTGTTAGGATTGTCATGGGCCGTCTCATCTGGATCTGCAGTATTTGTCAGTATTGTTAATATTGTCATGGCCCGTCTCATCTGGATCTGCAGTATTTGTCAGTATTGTTAATATTGTCATGGCCCGTCTCATCTGGATCTGCAGTATTTGTCATTATTATTAATATTGTCATGGGCCGTCTCATCTGGATCTGCAGTATTTGTCAGTATTGTTAATATTGTCATGGGCTGTCTCATCTGGATCTGCAGTATTTGACAGTATTGTTAATATTGTCATGGGCTCTCTCATCTGGATCTGCAGTATTTGTCAGTATTGTTAATATTGTCATGGCCCGTCTCATCTGGTTCTGTAGTATTTGTCATTATAGTTAATATTGTCATGGGCCGTCTCATCTGGATCTGCAGTATTGGTCATTATTGTTAGGATTCGCATGGACCGTCTCATCTGGATCTGCAGTATTTGTCATTATTGTTAATATTGTCATGGGCTGTCTCATCTCGATCTGCAGTATTTGTCAGTATTGTTAATATTGTCATGGCCCGTCTCATCTGGATCTGCAGTATGTGTCATTACTATTAATATTGTCATGGCCCGTCTCATCTGGATCTGCAGTATTTGTCAGTATTGTTAATATTGTCATGGCCCGTCTCATCTCGATCTGCAGTATTTGTCATTATTATTAATATTGTCATGGCCCGTCTCATCTGGATCTGCAGTATTTGTCAGTATTGTTAATATTGTCATGGCCCGTCTCATCTGGATCTGCAGTATTTGTCAGTATTGTTAATATTGTCATGGCCCGTCTCATCTGGATCTGCAGTATTTGTCATTATTGTTAAGATATTCCTGGGCCGTCTCATCTGGATCTGCAGTATTTGTCATTATTGTTAAGATTTTCAACACCAAATACCCAGCATTACTGTAATTATATTAATGGAAAAAACACTGCAGTGGAACCTTCTAAGCCGGACACCCTGGGAGGTGCACAGGGTGTCCGGTTCAGAGGGGTTCCACTGTAATTAAGGACTCGATGGCCAATTGTTGTCATTTTCAGTCATGAACATACAGGAAAATGACATAAATTGCATTGAAACCCATCTACATTAAGCACAATGGGTCCGCAGGGTGTCCGGTTTAGAGGGGTTCCACTGTATTAAGATGTTAGATGAATTAAGCTCCGATATGTTCTGGCTGGGGAAACGATGTACATGTATACTTTGCAATGGCATGATATACAATGTATACAAGACATGTCATGAGTTTTGTACCTTCGGACATCTGCGTAATTTCATGAAATAAGTTTTCAATATTTTTCATAAATAAAATCGAACGACGTACTCTGAAAATTTTGTCAACTTTTGACGCCATTTACGGAAAATGTTGTAAATTTTGTAAACGTATTTCATGAAATTACGCAGATGTCCGAAGGAACAAAATCACATGACTGTTTCATATGTAAGACCCAGCATGGGGTGACAATCGCAGAACGGGGGCTAAAATCGTGATTTCAATCCCACAGGGGCCAATCTGAGAATGGCCGGAAAAGGCAGGAAAATTGCATACATGTGTATTTTGCTTAATTCACATCATTAGTACTCACCTCTCGATTAGTATTGTACGTTTGTACTAACATTTGTGTCACACTGTGCAACCGTGTATGTGTAGTGTCAAGTGTGATAGTGTGGCTTAGCTTACCTTACGTTCCTTTTTCATTTCCTGTAATAAATAACATTTACAGTTGAACACCTCTTATGTGGTAGGTGTACAGAGGTCACAATGTACCCTCTCTAAACTGGACACCCTGGGAGATCCCCAGTGTGATTGATAGAGAGAATCCACTGTAACAAGGGCATCGTTATCATTAAGATAATCCCCTCGTTGGCAGCTTTGATAATAAAACAAAACATGTTTGCCTTACGAACAAGGTTAACATAAGTCCTCATGACCGTGACATTGGACGGTCGGACGCTGGTCGTATGCAAAACAAAGCATCATCCCTAGACACACATTGTGGCCAAATATTATCAAAATCGATGAAGTAGTTCATCAGTTATTGAAAAATGAAATGTGTTACTAACGCACGCACGTACGTACAATGACTAATTATATATCCTCGGCCTTAAATTAGCTTAGCTGTTGATAGGCCGTTAAACACCAATAAACAAACAAACAAACAAAACTCTATGTCCACGCTTGGCTATCGACGATTAGATACTTAATTCAGATAACGATTACCACATGATACGTGCGTTGCAATCATAAACATACATTACATGTATGATATATTACAGAGAAGACGTCATAATTAAATGCACTGGAGTTTCTGAGACTGATTGTCCAGTTTAGCTGTATATTAATCCACACCATACAAACACCTTTATACCGTGTCAAAACACGCACATACCATGCATATACGTACGTAGTATATGCACGTGCATACTTTTAGTCAGAAAAACACAGAATACAATAGGACAGTGGATCAAGTATGTTGTGGTTATATCTTGTTCTAACTGTATAAATGAGCTTATGGGTTTTGCGACCAGTGTAGATCCAGATCAGACTGCGCGTCCGCACAGTTTGATCATGACCTGCACTGTTCGCCATTCCATCAATGAAACAACCGGCGTGCTTCTAACAAGCAACATATATCGTTATCAGGCTGCAGAACTACTTGATCAGGAGCTACACTCGTCAAAAGTCCCATACACGCCATTTATCCAGTCACAGCCAATATTATGCTATAGCAGACTGTAGTACCGTGTCACTTGGCATCTGCTTCTTCAAGTCCGAACTGAATGTCTGTAAACTTCGTTTGCGGTCCTGTCGTCTTTTAAGTGCATCCCGTATCTGTAGATAGTAAAAGCTTAAGCCTCAGTCACACTACGCTTTTAATACGTATACATAGCAATAAACGTACACGTAATGATGATTGCTCACGTATATTACTACGTTTTTTATTTGGCTTTTCAATGCGGCCGCGTTTATTTCAGGTTTGCCGACTTCGTAGTAATCGCTGACACTGCCTAGCAATCCCTAGTAAAAACGTACTGAATCGTAGTAAAACGTGACAGTCACCTAGTAAAACCTACTAATCCCTAGTGAAATGATACCCGGCCTGTCACATGTCAGACGGGGCGATTCGTCGTAAAATCTTGCAAAGCGTTGTGGAAACATATTACAAACCTAGTAAAACCTAATACTCCTCAAAAAGGGGCAATCCGTACGGGTGGGAAACGTAGTAATACCTAACCCTCAGTACGTGACAGTGTGACAGGGGCTTTAAACTGTATTTATTTTACAATGATTACACACATGCATGAGTGCACTTATACACAGATGGAGGCATAACGGTGAACCTCACAGTGGCAGGAACCCAGTAGCCGATTTCATCAAAATTGCAAAGTATACTTTCCTAGCAAAGTATACTTTGAGGGAGCAATCATTGATTTTTCCGAAATGCATTATTTCATATAGAACTAACGATTGCATATATTTGATGATTAAAACTATGCAGAATTATTATACTGAATTTATTACATTATCACAGCCAAAATTGGCTGTGATAATGTAATAAATTCAGTATAATAAAAATTAATAAATTTATTCTAAAATTGGAAATTTCTCCCTCAAAGTATACTTTGCTAGGAAAGTATACTCTGCAATGTTGATGAAATAACGGTGAACCTCACAGTGGCAGGAACCCTGAGCACCCGGAGGAAACCCGGATTTGTCTTGTAAAAGACAAGTGTTTACGAAATGGAGTAATTTAATTGTACATGTATGTAATTCGAGTGTGTATCCATCATTTAACGAGTTATGCAATATCCCATTATCCAGATATGATACTACATCAAGGTGCATGATCACGTGGTTACGACAACAACAACAATGGCAGAACGTGTTGAGAGTACGCCCACTCCAAAGTAAGTATTATTTGATATTTTCCTTATTAGGCAACGGATTTTGATGAAATATGGCGCAGCAAATGCGTCTTTATAAGCTGCATTTGGTGGTCCCAGGAGTTCGGCACATACATATGTCGTTTTGCGAAGAATCGATTTCGGAAAAGTACTGCGACCACCAAATGCAGCTTAACAAGACGCGTTTGATGCGCAATAGTGCATCAATCCGTTATATAATAAGGACACAATCAAGGAATACGTACTTTGAATCGGAAGCCTTCTTGAAATTTCAGTATTTGTTGTTGTTACTGCAACCACGTGATCATACACCTTGTACATGCGCCAACTGTCTGATAGTATGTTAAGTACGACCATTACTACATACATATAAGCCATGTCCCCGTGCTTGCTTTTAAACTCACCTGTCTGTTGAACACACAGTGGAATAGAAAGATAAGCAGACCCTGCAACATAAACATATACTATTCATACAGATTATGCAGAGAAAGCGGGGCATGTTTACAATTCGATGAGCAGGAATACTGACAATTGTATACAAGAAGCGCAGTGAATGCGCACTGTCTAGCGTCCTATATGACGTACGTATTGAAGTGGTTCACGTCTTCATTATGACGTCGCTTAGTAAATGTACTTCCAAATACAGTTTCTAGCAATTTGTTAAAATTTTGGAAGTACATGTGCTAAGCGACGTACATTATTTTAATATTCACCCTAAGACTTTTATAATTGTCGAATTTTTTTATAAAAGTCTTAGGGTGAATATTAAAATAGTATATTGCTACAGATCATCATGTACAGCGAAGAATTGTTGAAGATTCTCAAACGAAAACGAACGAAAACGAATGGAAAACGAAGTGAAAACAATAAGTTTGTACAACGATAAGCATAGAAACGATTATCCTTTGTTTATTTGTACGTGAAAATGATATTTTCGTTTAAATACCCGGCGTTCAACTATTCCAATTCAAACGCGTATTCTTTCTTTCAACGCATCGTTTTGACATCGTTATAGTTAATTAAAAAATGATGTTTTCGTTGGTTAGTTACGCGTTTAAACCACAGAAAAGATCGTTCGCTAATTATATAAACGAAAACGATGTCAAAGCGATGTGTAAACGATGAACAATCGTTCGTTTATGGAATAGGGAATACATCCGGACTGTAAATCTGGTGCAGTATTTGACGAGATACCTGTAGGCTGTTGAAGATACAGAAGAGGTATTGTAAGGCAATCATGTCTTCGTTGACCGAGGCTATGCCCAGTACCCAAGTAACGCCCATTACAGGCAGAAGGACACACAGGCTGCGCAATACCGTTCTAGAATAAATGTAAATCCAGTGGAACCTCTCTAAACCGGACAGCAAGAAACATTATCATATATGTGATATTAATTTTGATATGTTTGTTGGCCATTTATCTCAGGTGTTAATGCATGTTCGTGATCGCATAATAGACAGCTATGACTCGGAATAATCAAATGCCTGATTTACAGTGAAACCTCGCTAAACCGGACACCCTGGGGACCTCCCAGGGTGTCCGGTTTAGCGAGGTTTCACTGTCCAAAGCTGTACGCAGTCAACACTGATAACTTACTGACGTCGAGATCTCTCTCCTTTGGAATTTTCTTCTAAACTTCTATTTGGACCTTTTTTAATATTTTGAATGAGATTACTTTGATATTTTACAGTATTGACTTCCGCTTTTACGAATAATACGGATTGTCCAATTGTGAGGGGAAAGTATGTCAGAATGTATTTAGGCGACTTTTAAAGGTGTTGACACTTGGTGCTGCGACAATGCTGTCTGGGAACCTACTGTCTGTTCCACGTTTTGCGGCCGACGATCATTTGGCGATTAAACACATTAAATCTAAAAAATATTTAAAAGTAAGTACTTTTTCATCAATAACAAAAAGTCACCCTCCCCAAAAAAATGTATTTGATGAAATTCCATGAAATATTTTATTGCGAAAAAAAGATTTTCCAATGGGAATTTAACATGGGGAGTCAAATTTCCAAAACTTTTCTTTTTTTGATCCAACGAAAAAAATTGGAAATTGACTCCGAAACCTGGCGAGATAGCTTGAACTAAGAAAACAAAAGCTAAATTTTGAAAATCGATCCACAAATAAAAAACATATTTTAAAAAAATCTATTTTTAGCCCCCATGTTAAATTCCAATAGGAAAATGTTTTTTTCGCAATAAAATCAATAATTTGATGGAATTTCATCAAATAATTTTTTTTGGGGAGGGTCACTTTTTTCTTATTGATGAAAAATTCCATACATTTAAATATATTTTATATTTAATGTGTTTAATAGCCAAACGTTCGTCGGCAGGAAAACGTGGAACACACAGTACTGTAGTACATACTTCAACTACGCAAATAATAATACGACAAATCATGTGAGTTTGTACCTAAGAAGATGTGATTGTTCATGAAACTGGTATTTTCTGAAATGACGTCGGTCGAAAGTCAACGAAATTTTCGGACTATTCATTTAATTTTCTGTTTTTATATACGGGAAATATCTTCTTCGTTAGAAAATCACATAGCTTCTCCCAGATATACACCTTTTTTTGGAATTAGACGAGTGGCTGTCATATATTTACAAAATTTATGTCAGAAACTAGAAGAACACATGTATGTGTTCATTTTGAAGGTAACTACATGTACAGTGGGGTCAGCGTGTAAATGCACACACGAACGAACACGACAGGTTGGAACCAATCTGTCGTGTTCGTTCGTGTGTGTACTTACACGCTGACTCCACTGTACAACTATTTATTGGAATACTGGCTATGGTCATAATTGCACTAAGCGAGAGCGTACTTACAGGACTTTCACCTTCGCATTCTTTGACTTCATGGAAATGGCGGTGGACATCTTCCTAAACACCACTATTATCACGATGATATTTACCTGAAAGGTTTAAAATTACAAGACAAATTTATGAAACCCAAGATAATCGCCCAACACGACTAGCAGAAAACATATACAGTGGAACCTCTCTAAACGGGCTATGGGAGTTTCTCGGTCATGTATATCAGGTGATGATGTCTGCTCATGATCGCAGAGCACACATATATGGCTCAGAATGATCAAATGCCTGATTTACAGTGAAACCTCTCTAAGCCGGACACCCTGGGGAGCTCCCAGGGTGTCCGGTTTATACAGATTTCACTGCACCTTGCATTGCGAACGCGCTATAATAGTACGTTATACTCGTATACCATTCATTTCCGTTAATGATTGTGCCAATATTGTCACAGAACATAATGCAAGCCCCACTTGCGTACAAATGTCAAAATGACTCGTGTGCAACGACTACCGTGACTAAGATTAGGGCCAATAATTCCATCACTGGAAAAAACACACATGGATGACCTTGTATAGCCGTCAACTGCACCGAAAGTCCCTGATCCGAGTTTAAAATTACAGAACGATATCAAGAGATTTATGACACATGTAATATACATGTACACACCTTACTTAGCAGCATCCAGAAACAAAATGCAATGCGTGTGCGGTTTACTTCATTGGTCATTTGCGCCAAGGGGACACAATATAAAGACAAACTGTGCACAACTTTCGTGATTTCAGTCGTTCTCAACGATTCAGTCGTTCTCAACGACCACGAAGGATCGCGCAATTAATAACGCCACTATAAATACGGATGTCTTGGAGACAATAAAGCATGTGGAATTATTGTAAACGGTCATGGCCATGTTCTCTATTGGTCAATATATTATTGCTATTATTATCATTATTATTATTATTATTAACCCTTTGAACCCGAAAGCCCGCTAAAGCGGTCTATGCAAACAGTGCAGATCCAGATGAGTCGGCTCGTAACGAGCCGTCTCATCCGGATCTGCACTTTTTGCAAGTGATTTTAATATTTCTGAGAACAAAAACACCCCCTTTTCATAAATGGACTAGTCTGAAAATCATTTTGTGACGATTGGATTGGTTGCCAAATTAACATCAAATTTCATTCCAGTTACTTAGGGGTGAAAGTGTTAATACCGGGTTTCACTACTTTTATGGATAATGTCGAGGACATAGTACGCTTGCACGGGTTCTTCAGACTCCTTTGGTTATACTACAGTGGGGTCGGCGTGTAAGTGCACACACGAACGAACACGACAGGTTGGAACCAACCTGTCGTGTTCGTTCGTGTGTGCACTTACACGCTGACCCCACTGTATTTTACATTTTTCATAACAAAAGGCATTGCTAATACCAGATTGACGTTCGAAACGTCGATTGAAATAACATTTACAAAGTCATCCCACCAGAGAGCATAATATTATACAGACTGAAAAAGATACTAATGTAATGCTTTCGTATATAATATATTTGTATTGTTACTGTAACGCGCATACTTTTAATACAAGTAGTTGTCAAAAGTTACACGCTATTAATATAACTCATTCAAGATGGTTGTATCATATTTAGAGATGCATATCGTTGTTGTGGAGAAAAGTAAGTTATACTATCGCTATATACTTACAAGAATGACAAATGCAGCAGGTCCAACAAAAGCCCATATGAGACCAGAGTCTATGTCCAACCAGCAGCTGCAATGGAGAATTTAACAAACATAATAGGAAAAAGAGTGATTAACTAGCTGTATCATATACATTTCGTGTGCAAGACCATCTGCGTGTCGCACCAACGGCCCAGTACTAACATGTGTTATATATACACATACTTTAACTACAATTGTTACATGGTTTCCGTTGTTTGCACATATGTGCAAACAAATAGCGCGTGCTGTTTGCACATGGCTTTAGGCAATGCTCATACCGGGGCCGCGCGTAATGGAAGTGCCTTCATGACGTCATTACGCGGAAGTGCCTTCATGGCGTCACTACTTCATGACGTTCATGATGTTCATGACGCGGCCCCGGAATATGCATACCGAAAATTATCTACGTGAATGGGATGATTTATAAAAGTACTGAAAATACTGAATATAATGCTCAAATTACATCAGTTTTTTGTTGGAAATGTAACAATAACGTTTGATCATGTCCAGCCGTGTGCAAACGTTTGCTGTGGCCCGAGGGAACTGAGGGACACAGCAAACGTGACATGATCAAACATGCTGGACATGATCAAACCTTATACATGTAGTATAGTTTTTCAGTACATATATGTACAGCGAAGATTTGTTGATGGTTATCAATCGAAAGAAACGAAAACGCAGTGAAAACGATCGATATGTACAACGATTCGATATTAATGTTTCGTTTAAATACTCGGTTTTCAACCATTTAAATACCTGTCGTTTCTGTCAACGCATCGTTTTGATATTGTTTTCGATGTTCTTAATTAATGATTCTTTGGTTCAAACGTGACACGCTAAAACCAATGAAAACATCGTTTTCTAATTATAAATTAAAACGAAAATGATGTCAAAACAACGTGGGAATGATATATATATTTATGTATGCAATCGTTCGTTTGTGGAACCAGGAAAATGCTACATGTGTAACCCTATGTAACTGGAATGAATTTGAGTTAATGTTGCAACCAATCCAAACGTCGCAAAATGATTTTCAGACTAGTCTATTTATGAAAAAGGGGTAATTTATGTTCCAAACAAATAAAAATTCCTTTCAAAAAGTGCAGATCCAGATGAGCCGGATGAGCCGGCTCATCTGGATCTGCACTGTTTGCATAAACCGCTATATAGCGGGCTTTCGTTTTCAAAGGGTTAAGTCTATGATGTAGCTAAGTGCGGTTAGTGATATTTTCTCAACTATGAAATATGTAACTCACAGTCAATGATCCAAACTGTCCATTTAAAAGATAAGATAAATACTTAAATGCATTTCCAACTCATAGAAATTGAATTTCAAATAATGTGTTTTATTGTATCACTTTGCCTCGTACGTGTCTGCACTGAAGGCTTGGTCACAACGAACCCACGACGCATTTGTGCCACGACACGAAATTTGGGCAAATCGTGGGTCATCGGGTGTCGTCGCAAGACAGTCCTACGAAAGTTTGAGCATCGTGGCATCGACTTGCCGTCGTGAGGCAAAATTGGGCATGCGCCTTTTTTGTTCGACGATTTTTTGTGGTATCTATCTCTTGTGGCTGTCGTGAGTCAGTCGAACTACAGTATTGCGATGGTCGTGCGATATATATCTTGTCATGGGTACCAGAAGAAACATTTTTAGTCAAACAATCTTACGACTGTCGCACGATTGTCCTACGATTGTCTCACGACTGTCGCAGGACGGTCGTGAGACAGTTGCAAGATGTCTCACGAATATTATATTTCGTAAGAGGCTCGCACAACATTGCAAGTCTGTCGTGTGTTAGTCTTGCGTTAGTCTTGCAGCATATTTTCGTTTTTTGAGGAGTATATAGATCGGGCGAATGAACGCTTGGACATAAAAACTGTCTGTTGTCGCTGAGAGAGGATGGCTATTCCACCTGAGCGACTACGCCTGGCCCTGCTGAGGGGGCGTCTGGCGGAACTCCAGCACGATCATAATATAGTGCTGTTGGCTTGGGGTAGGGGCTCCTCTGTCTGGTGCACATCAGCCACTGTTACCACCTTTCTCTTGTTGGTTTTCTTCGTGGGAGGCATCCTGGATACAAACTTGGATTAAATTTGAAAAAGTTGAATAAAATAAAGTGACAAATGTCAAAAATTCGGGAAGAACTTCGATGTTTGCACTGAAAAATCTGGAGAGCAAATGGCAGGCAACAGACCGGGCCTCGTTATGTAGTCGGGAGACGGACGCGCGAGCGTCCCACGAGTGACCCACGACTTGTGGCAGTCTTGTGTGAAAAACAGCCCCCCGACAATGCCCGACAACTCATGATGGTCCCACGACTGTCGCACGACTGACTTGCGACACACCCACGACATAACCACGACATATCTTTTTTTTCTGTTGCGTCCCGATCGCCAAACCATCTTTAATGTGTCGTAGCCCTTGTGACCACTCGAAATAGATTTCGGACATGTTGCAATATCTGGCCACGAGAAATATATTATGGGTCTACCGCGACAAAATTTAGTACGATCCGTTGTGCCTGGGGCTTGAGTTACACAAGGATCGTGCACATCAAATAAAACAGTTCTTACAACTTGTCGTTGCCATAGCCATCAGTCTTCGTAATCCCTAGAGATATTCCCACGATAATGGCTGGTACCACTAAAACATATAACAACAATTGCCATGAGGTTATCAACTAACTAGACATGCATCGGCCGAATACACACTGACTGATAACAAATTGTCGTATATCCCTGTCACCGCGGATTCAAAATTACACTTCATTGGTCGAACGATGTCACATGATTTTACCAATGCATATGTATCAGGGGCGGATCCAGCATTTGGGGAACGGGGGTTGTCTAGTTGCGAAGGTATCTCTTGCAATCTACTACCGTATCGTCGGCAGCACGGACGGTACGGGAGTAATTGCAAGAGTTACCGTTCGCAACTAGGGGATTGTCCTATTTGTGAGCTCTTCGAAATGCACTTTCATGTGTTTTACGGCATTTAAATTCAGACTCCAACTGGTGGTAAACTGTGATATATGTAAACTCCGTGGCTGAACGGTGGTTGGAACCCCGGACCCTCCCCCCCCCCCCCCCCCCCCCCTATCCACATTTGATTTGCTGAACAAAATGTTGCATGATCATTATAATACATGTACAAGGCTAGTGTAATTTGATATCAGGTTTATCAAGCTGGCTCGGAATCGGTACGAATTCCTAGACCAACCTGGAAATTCCTACGCTTTTCCTAGCCTTGGCTGACATGATCAACTGATATGAAAAAACACTAGCAATGCTTACTCTATATGTATCGATGTCAATGCGCTCGTTCATTTCCCACCGACAAGCTTAAGAACATATGCAGTAACCACCCCATTAGAGTTAACTAATTTTCTCATCAATTCCATTTGATTATCAGAGAAAAGACAACGGTAGCTTTCACAAAGCCCGATGTCGCTCTGGCTGCCGCATGTTTCGTTGCAAGGTGGATGACAGAAAGAGCACGGATGAGGCGTTTGTAACCTGCCCGGAAGAAACATCTTCAACTGCACCATCGGTTCGCAGACAATCAAGTTCAAAACAGCTAATTACCTGTGCTTCAGTACGGAGTGCATCTTAATTGACTAAATTGCTTTCTATATTGCCAAAAATGTTTTACAACAGGTTAACTAAATGCGTATTGTTACATGACTGTCATTGTTCGACACTGCTCACAGCCGTGTTCAAACGTACAGCGCGTGCTGTTTGACCATGGATGTAGGCAATGCTCATTCCAGGGCCAAGCCAACACCAACGTAATGCATGTGTCTCATGACGTTACTAGAACGCACTATTACGTCACCAGACTACTTCACAATGGTCGCGCTCAAATTTTGAATTTGATGCAGCTGCATCACGCGACGTGTAATGCGACCCCGGAATATGTATGTGTAAATCAGTTGTTGGAATGGAGCAGATTATCAAAGTACCGAAAGTACTGCATACATGCTCAAATTACACGATATTTCTGACGGAAATGTAACAATAACGTTCGACCACGAGTAAACGTTGTTTGAACCCCAAGGCCGTAATAGGCCTTGGGGTTTAAACAGTTCCCTCATGAAAAAATATCCGGCAAGGCTGAAGAATTTCTTTATTTCTCATCAGAAGTATATGTTGTGACCACTCATTTGAACCGTCTCGCCGAGACGGTTCAAATGAGTGGTCACAACATATACTTTGGTTCAGAAATAAGGAAAACAGATAGAGAATAGTAGGTGAGTGCCGTGAATGGGAAAAGATATCTGGCAAGGCTCAGGAAACGGGATGGGCGAGGCTCTGCCGAGCACATCCCGTTTCTGTGCCGCGCCAGATATTTTTTCCCATTCACGGCACTAACCTACTATTCTATTTATCCCGTCAACACCTAAAAATGGCTTTAAAATGCAAAAATATTATTGGCTGGATATCAAAAATGTTTCATGGCACCGTGTTTCACGGCACATACGCACTGTGTTGACGGGATAAAAACAGTTCCCTCATGCCACTTCAAACGTTTAATATACAGACTCGTACATCACAGCCGATGCGAAATTCAATTTCAAATGAGCTCTGAGCTCTGATTGTCTTGAAAACGTTCGACGTCATTGATGCAAAGTATTGCATTCTAAATCAATAACAGCGAAACTCGGCTACTCGATAGGGGATATACTACCCGAGCCGGGTTTTCATTCAATACTTACGCCAAGCAATAGGTAAGAAGATTCGAATTCGGAATCGTGTGACGAACACATGGACGACACAAATCAATATTTCAATGCCCTCCAACAGCATGATGCAGAATACCACGAGCCATATATAATGAAGGCACGCGGCAATTACCTTGCATGCCACCTGAAATATAATATAGTGGTGCCCTAGTTTCTCGACCAATGAAAGCACAACATTTGGTCTCGATTAATCGCATATTGTGACACTTTCGCCAATATATATTAATTAATCAATAAACGTTGCAATACGAACAGCGCTATGTTTAGACCGATGTTACATGTACGCCTTGCTTTAGTCAATTCACGAGATGCAAACCATGTTTCCACTCACACACGTGCTCACTTCAGTGTCACACCGCCAATCACATAATGGTATAGCGATTCGAAATCGCTTTAAATACTTTAGGGGCGAATTCAGGCGACGGGGCTGGCCAAACAATAAGTAAGTTATAGTTCACGTAATGAATGTTTAATAAACTGATTTATTAAATATTAAATATGTGAACTATAACTATGATATATTATATGAGACAAGCAATGTGACTTAGTACATATACCAAAGTAGATGTGCGATTTTCCAAACCATAATGTTATAAAATGTCATGTAATTATGCCTACCTCACTTTCTACCCTGTTAATCCCGGCCAGAAAGACAATCAGGGCGATGAGCAATGCCCCACAGAGGTTCATCAAGATGACGGCCCTGTCAGATCGCACAAGCCTGCAATGGCAATCACGTGTGGTTACATATACATAGGTGTGACTGTGACTAGAGAAATGGAAGCTCCAGATAAGGCGCGTATTTGAGTACAAACACATCACTTTGAAAAAATGAAAATAGGTAGTGCCTGTCAAATCGTGGAGTAAATATGCTATACTAAAGTTGAAAATTCACCACTGTGACAGTGTTTGCTTTGTTTTGCAGCTCATATAAGTGAATGACCTGCGTTTACTTTTATGAGCTGCAAACATGTAATGCATTTAAAGTAATCCATTTACAAAAAATAAAATATGCGCTGAATTTAAAATCAGTGGGTTTGATATTCTACATGGCCGTAAAATGTGGGCAGGTTTCGTGAAACTGACAGTAATACAGTATACAGTTATTTCATGGTCATTCAGGGGCGGTATGTTTTTGACTGTTCCCCGAATGACCATGAAATAACTGTTTTATTACTCAACCTGTAAACAGTGTATGTGCCACAATGGACGTAAATTTGGCGTGGAGCGCGTCGAATGACCGATCTACGTTGGATTTTATGACGTAATCTTCAACATTAATCATGACGTCATGATTGTCAGGGGTGAAATAGTTTTGACTATTGACCGGGCACGCGGAATTGACCGGGCACGCGGAACTATTGACCGTGCACACGGAATTATTGCCTAGACATGTCAAAACCCAGGGAATTAGCCAAAACTATGGAATATCAACTTATATAACTTGTACTAATGATAAGAAATACTAAATGGCGCGTATTGATGTTTTCTATTGAACCAATGTGATGAGCACATGCACATCGATGTCCACTGTGTTGTATTGTGTATATTACAACAAAACAATATCACCTGTTTACAGCAAACGTACCGCCATACGATCCAGTGTGCACTAATCGTCAACAGTAGCCCAACTATGGAGATGGCACAGCCGATCAGAGATATGATGCTCAATACCTTGGCATCTTTGGCGCTCTAAAACATAACATAAATAAAGATCACTGGAACTAAGTGATTAGGTCGTATTGACAGGATATCAAAAATGTTTCACGGCACCGTGTTTCACGGCACATACTCACTGTGTTGACGGGATAAAAAGCCTTCCGTTGCAATAATATCAGACCACACAGTGGTATATGAGTGCATACAAGAACAGAATAATTTGTAGTATCAACAACAACAACATGGCATACTATAAATAGGCATGCAATTATGTTGAAAACAAATATACTTATACTTAATTTTGGCCGGATTAAATTATGTGTTGTCCCCAATGTTGAGAATGACTTTTGTCGAAAGAACGTAGTAACTGTTGGGGAAAAATCTGCAAGGATTGAAACCATCTTATTATGACGCAATTTGGCTGGAACAGTTCTTTTTTAGGGAGAATTCCGAAACTGTTACTGGAAAAAAAGGCAGGAAAAAATTAATTAAACGACAAAAATCAAATGCGCATACAAAGCCGTGTATTGCATACAACGAAACAGCATGTTGCAATTTACAAGTAAGTGCAATTTAGAAAAACAGTGTAATGTTGAAACTTAACGCAGAAATGTATTTCCAACATAACATTGATTAATAGCATATCAAACACTGTACGTTTAGGCCCGTACGCAGGAATTATTTTACGGGGTGCGTTATCGACGGCGCGAAGGGCTAAACATTGTTTTTGCACACCCACGGACAGACCTCGGCAGATTAACCATTTCACCCCTAAGTGGAATGGATTTTGATTTGTTAATTGTGCGACCAATCTAAATCATCACAAACTGATTTTCAGACCAGTCCATTTATGAACATGGGGTGTTTTTGTTCTCAAAATTATGAAAATTAATTGCAAAAAGTGCAGATCCGGATGAGACGGTTCGTTACGAGCCGGCTCATCTGGAACTACACCGTTTGCCAATACCACTATGCAGGCCTGCGGGTTAAGAGTGAAAGGGTTAAGAGGGTGCGTACGCACCCGTTGCACTCCCTCTGCGTACGGGCCTGACGTTCATGAAACCAGCAAAACCCGACTCCACTCCATCTGTACATGTAGATGCGGCAATGACGTATAAGGGTTAGCGTGTATGCGTATATAGCGCGATGACAGCTACCATTCTCACACCGAGTCGAAAGTAGAAAACATGAGAATTCACCGACAATTGTATGTATAACATCTATATTAGTTTAAGGGAAAGGAATATACACCATTGGAGTTGCATAGCATCAGCGAATAGTTACCAATTGGTGGTTAATTCGGCGAATGCAGGCAAAAACCACGACACCATCATGTGTCCTTGTGTCTGAAGTCGCGAATTCGTCTTTTGATCACTGATACGGTCAGGGCATACGTGTAGTCGAGTGAATTTCCAGTTTCATTTAATATTTGGTTAATAAATTGTAACCATTTAAATTAGTATTGTTATGGATCGAGATCAAAATCAAGTATCATAGCTTAGAATGGTTACCATTACATGTAACTATTATATTCCAGATCTAACCTCCTGGTTTTAATTGTAATTGATAGCGGGAGTTCGGCATATAACATTTTACGACTTTTAGTTTTCCGTCTTAAACAATCGATATGTATTCGTTCCGATGTATCCACGTGTTCAAACCCCCAGAATTCACAACCGCACGTCAAAATTGGTAAAATTGCCTGATCAAACAATCAATCGGTAAGTCAATGTTATTAATGCGTGTATAGAGTAAGTATGTGGCCTTTGTCGCTTGTTGTGCTATTTGCTTACGAGCACTTTGGAACCTTACACTTCTAGTATCTCCAAGATAGTTATAATTATTATTTACAATCTCTAATATTTCGTTTCCAAGTAGGAAGTTATATTTTCTGTTTTTATTTGTACCAAACACAATCACTTTAGTTTTCCATGTATTACAATAACAACAGGCTCTAGTTTTGTTTGAGCAAATCCAGTTGCTCAAAATAGCGACCCCATATGCATAAGGAGGGTTATGAAAAATTCAGACTGCACTTGACTATGAAAAGTATCATAATATTTCACCACATTCTAGGAACAGACATTCAGTATACGACATTGCATACTATCTCTACGATCTCCTTTGCCTTCAAGCGTCGTGAAATTGTTCATAAGATTTTCTCAGCAATCACCAGTGCAACCACCGCTGTGACTCACATATTGAAGTCACTATGAAAATTGTCATAACATTCCGTTCTGAGACAAACAATAGTCATTATGAAACTTTTCATAAACCGTACTATCCCTCTCACTATGAAAATTATCATAATCCGTACAATCGCTCTCACTATGAAAAGTTCATAAAATGTACTATCCCTCTCAATATGAAAATTTTCATAAACCGTACAATCCCTCTCACTATGAAAATGTTCATAAGCCGTACTATCCCTCTCACTATGACACTTTTCATAAATCGTAACATCCCTCTCACTATGACACTTTTCATCAACAGTAATGTCCCTCTCACTATGAACATTTTCAGAAACCATTTTATCCCGTCAACACAGTGCGTATGTGCCGTGAAACACGGTGCCGTGAAACATTTTTGATATCCAGTCAATACTATTTTTGCATTTTACAGCCATTTGTAGGTGTTGACGGGATAAATAGAATAGTAGGTCAGTGCCGTGAATGGGAAAAAATATCTGGCGCGTCACGGAAACGGGATGTGCTCGGCAGAGCCTCGCCCATCCCGTTTCCTGAACCTTGCCAGATATTTTTTCCCATTCACGGCACTAACCTATTATTCTCTATATATCCCTCTTGCTATGAAAATTTTATAAACCGTAATATCCCTCTGACTATGAAACTGTTCCATGAAATGTAATATCCCTCTAACTATAAAAAAAATCATAAACCGTACTACATGTATATATTGAAGTCATTATGCAAAACGCTGATCAGAATTCTCAATATGCCGTATCTTGTCATTGCGTGGGAAAACATGTATTTGACCCTGCGGCAATATGTTAATACTTATTGCATTTTGAAGTGCAGCCCCTAATCAGCATACAGCCTCGTATGGCTCCGGATATGAATTGCAAGTTTGATACACCAGGAATGTGTGAGCAACTAAATAGCAAATAGGTCTCGGTCACTGCGGCAAAGCATGTTCAATGTTTATTTATATCCACAGGTTAATATTAAAATGGTGATTGTGATGGTAAAACTATTAAAAAACTATCCAAATTGTGTGTAGAAACAAGAAAAATGTCAGAAAATAACAATTGTCAAGAAAACAAAAAATAGCCTCTAAAAGCTTATTATTAGATGAAGGTCAATAAGACCAGCGTGGCAGTCGTGTTTATATTTTGGATAGCAAGTAGCACGATTGTCACACTCATCTTACTGATATTCCATTAATAATAGTTCTTAGAGGTGATTTCTTTGTTTCCATGGCAAAGTTTATTATTTACAATTGTTCGGCAACACGATTGGGAACTTTGTAACCATGTTACCATTACTGTCACTTTTGATCGCTGTTGGAGTATATGTGTGTATGTACAGAAGAAAATCGTATGACATTTAATAAACGTACGTCATTGCATCAACTAAACAACCTATTTAAAATGCACCAAAGCAGTATGCGTATCTTTAGAATTTCTAAGATCCGAAGAGAATGCAATTCATTGATTCCTATATGTGTACATATAATACGAATATTCAACAATTACTTGGCATGTTGGTTTCTAACATTGCCTCTTTTTACTGGCACGAGTATACCGGACATCCATTACCAAAGCATCATTTCAGTTTGTAATATTATTCAACATAACACTACTTTGTTATGATAAAATACAAAGCTGCATATCCTGTTTATAGGCTGAAAATCGTTTAAACACTTTTGGAAACTAGCTTAGTCTTCCACAATAATAATAGTCAATATGAACGTTTGCAAGCATCCGTAATATATGCTTCCCACTAGAAATATGTTATTTGGAGTATAATTCCAGCACAAAAATATGTACACAATTCCCTAACATTTGATTGGCCCGTAGCAAGTCTCTGTCCAAAATTTATATCATAGTAAACTCCCACGCCGAACTACTTTCCGTAACCGTGAGACGCAGTTAAAATAATTCTTAAGAAAACGTAAAATAAACACATTTTCTTGATGAATTTATTTCAAATGCTGGAATTATAAGAAATGAATGGCCTTTTTGTGGAATTTATCGGGGATATAATACATTTCGAGTGAACGAGGAAGACAAGGTAGTGTCAAATGTCCATATTGGTACAGTTGGCAGGTTCGATATTACTATAGGAATGAATGGCCTTTTTGTGGAATTTATCGGGGTATAAACTTGGAATAGTCGCGGGAATACTGGACGAAGGCCGGAAGGCCTCGTCCAGTATTCCCGCGACTTTTCAAAGGCGTGGGAGTTTACTGGGATATACATTTTTGACTGAGACTTGCTACGGGCCAATCAAATGTTTGGGAATTGTGTAAATATTTTTGTGCTGGAATTATTATAGGAATGAATGGCCTTTTTGTGGAATTTATCGGGGTATAAACTTGGAAAAGTCGCGGGAATACTGGACGAAGGCCGGAAGGCCTCGTCCAGTATTCCCGCGACTTTTCCAAGTTTATATCCCCGATAAATTCAACAAAAATGCCATTCATTCCTTATGATTCGAGCATTTTAAATAAATTCATCAAGAAAGTGTGTTTATTTTCCGTTTTCTTAAGAATTATTTTAACTGCGCCTCACAGTTACGGTTAGTAGTTCGGCGTGGGAGTTTACTGGGATATAAACTTTGGACAGAGACTTGCTACGGACCAATCAAATGTTAGGGAATTGTGTAAATATTTTTGTGCTGGAATTATTTTGTAATAAAAAATGACACTTTTGATGAATGTATCGGGGCATGAATTAAAAAAAAATCCAACTATACTGTATGAAGGCCTTCAGCCGGTATTGAACTTTTAAAGTTTATTTCGAATCGATACCTAAATTCAACTGGTCCATTGGTGTATTGACGTATGAACTCATGTCCAACATGTATGTCCTGAGAATGCACATAATCGAATCATAATTTGGAGTTGGAATTGTCACTGTGTAATTGATTTCACCGACACCGAATATCTTACCAGATCGCCTATGCTCATGAGAACGGCGAAGTTGGTGAGATGGTCACACTGGCAGTAGGTGACGTCACCCGTTGTATTGACAAGTACACAGCCCTCAGTAGACCAAGCGCCGAGATCAGCGGCCTCCCTGGAAGCCACGTGATATAATAGTATAGTATAGATAGTGTAGGTCTCGAAATGTTGATGCAGCACACATATTTGTAGGAAAATATAAATAGTATACACAGGAGGAGAATAATTCAATAGTAAACTGTGCAGTAACCACAGAACATTTGACAGGAACCGAGCTGCGCTGTAAGAGTAGTTGAGTAAGGTCCCACAATAAGAGAAACACGTACGAAAAAGACAGTAAATAAAATGAATGCAAATAATGCATCACAAACCATAACACACAATATTCGGAAGTTGTGAAAATGTTACTGACAGGCAGATTCGGTACTGAGGCGTCTCTCTTTTGCAGGTAGTCTGACGGAGAAATGGAGAACACACATGTGCAAATTATAGTACACGCTTAACTTGTGTCCATGAATTTAAGGACTGACTACATGTATATGCAATATGACCTTTTGTTTCAAATGTAGTAGAATCATACATGTGACTGAATATCTATAAATATATCTGACGCGTACCCTATTCTTCTTAGACTATATTATACAGAGCATTGAGTTGCCATCATTTTATTTTGTACATGCTATCGGACAGTTTCACCACTTGGAGCGTTTGACACGTACAGTAAATACTATGGCAGCAAATATAATAATATTTGGTGCAAAATTTCCCTGCTATATAGAACGACAACGTCCTATGCATATTATTTCAGCAGACTACACAAAACGCTAGATATCTGAGCTTTTCTACCATCACTCACAAACTATACAATGGACACTTTTTCCATGTGTAAAATTTCCAAATGATGCACTGCCTATTATTAGAAATATATCTGGCACAGGTATAAAGCCGTATTTACTCACAAAGCATGCACATAGACAGTAGTAACTATACACTCAGATAACTGCTTACAAGTCACTGGAATCAATACAGTATTTATGGTAATACAGGTATATATCTACAGCACTGTGCATTGTTCTTACTGCTACACAGTCTTTACTGAATTCTCAAACATTTTAACAAAGGGTCAACAAGCCCATTATATATCAGACGTTGTATATAAATATATAAATTTGATAAAAACAAGGCATAGCACGCTGTTGTCTGATGTATCCCCATCATGTTGCTCTATATTTTATTCAATGTGTTTGCCATATTATTAGTGGTATGTTTCAAACGCAGTAAGAGGTAAAACTGGCCCATGATTTGCACACACTAAGATGGGCGGGGCGACATGGCAACTACATGCACTGTGTGGGATATAGTAAGAAGTAAATGTTCACATGTATGTTATGCATATATCCCTTCACATATACGAAGCAATTATGCATGAATCATTGGATTATCAGGGGCTCAACGGGTCATTAACTGCAATATACGGTCACTGTCCTCCACTAGCATGGACGACGGAATTTCAGCATATGTATAGTAACAAACAAAATGTGCTGCAAACTATTGGCAGGTTATGATTTTTAAACGTCCATAGAGAATGCACTATTATGTTTGTGTGTACTGCTAATTTTTAATTGAGAGATAGGAAAACGTAGAACCATACACCGCTGGTCGTGAAACAACGTCAGTCTGTAAGCGTACCACAGATATGTATATCATAAATATCTACCCTATGGTAAAATCCCAGGAAACACAGCGAGGAAAGGAGTGAGTTCCCTGAAAATAAACACAGAACATACTAAATATGTATATCAGCTGTGAGCAGTACATTGTAACCCTGCAAAACACCCTTACCGTCCGGACGCTACGTTATGTTTGCAAGGTTACTGCCCGAAACTAAGGAATATACACCATAAGGGATACACTTTAACGGTGCTATGTTACACAGTCGCATACGTGTATGCTGTAACGAGTGTGGGTTGTAATGAAATGGTGCAGAAGTGAACATTTCATAACAATTTAAATCGCGTTTATCATAAACATATGGACAACATGTAGACTTTCTGCCTGGCCACATGTGAACATTTGTTGGAAGACTAATCAATCATTTATGTTATTATTTGATGATCGGGGATGGGGCGTTTCACTAAATCTCGTACGACTAAAATATTCATACGTGCAGATTTAAATAGTCTGTAAATGTCAATTGATTGATTTACATTTATGTAAATGCAATAATTGTTTATAAGCCCACATTGTTAATGTGAAATTTACAGATTATCATAATTTTGCACTTACGAACATTTTAGTTGTACGACGTTTAGTGAAATGGCCCCCTGTTTTGCAAACCATAAGGCATGCCACACTCTATGCACTGTTGCCTGCAATAGTGCAGATGTTGTTCATAGTACATGACACACACCATTTGAATGATGAAGTATACCTGTATATGCACATGCATGTAGAGCGTTCAATGAGAGCACTGGACCAGTGCTCTCCTTGAACGCTCTACATGCATGTTTAATATAGGTGCTGGACCAGTGCTCTCCTTGAACGCTCTACATGCATGTTTAATATAGGTGCTGGACCAGTGCTCTCCTTGAACGCTCTACATGCATGTTTAATATAGGTGCTGGACAAGTGCTCTTCTTGAACGCTCTAAATGTACATGCATGTTTAATATAGGTGCTAGCCCAGCGCTCTCATTGAACGCTATACATGCATGTGTAATATAGGTGCTAGACCAGTGCTCTCCTTGAACGCTCTACATGCATGTGTAATATAGGTGCTGGACCAGTGCTCTCATTGAACGCTATACATGCATGTTTAATATAGGTGCTGGACCAGTGCTCTCCTTGAACGCTCTACATGCATGCATGTTTAATATAGGTGCTGGACCAGTGCTCTCCTTGAACGCTCTACATGCATGTTTAATATAGGTGCTGAACCAGTGCTTTCCTTGAACGCTCTAAATGTACATGCATGTTTAAAATAGGTGCTAGACCAGCGCTCTCATTGAACGCTATACATGCATGTTTAATATAGGTGCTAGACCAGTGCTCTCCTTGAACGCTCTACATGCATGTGTAATATAGGTGCTGAACCAGTGCTCTCCTTGAACGCTCTACATGCATGTGTAATATAGGTGCTGAAACAGTGCTCTCCTTGAACGCTCTACATGCATGTTTAATATTGGTGCTGGACCAGTGCTTTCCTTGAACGCTCTACGTGCATGTTTAATATAGGTGCTGGACCAGTGCTCTCCTTGCGGAATAGGTGGCAAAATGCTACGCGTTGTTCGTTCAATGTATTTGACCGTTAAATCATGTATACGTCATTGCGGCACATACTCAGAGTTTTTTGAATACTCAATCGGACTGAGACAGGGTGAGGTCATGTCTCCTCTGATGTTTTCTATCTTCTTGGAAGATCTGGAACTATTTTTACAGGATCAGATGGGCAGCGGTTTAGAGATTAACGAATTGTCTTTGATATTATTACTGTTCGCAGATGACATGGTCATACTTGGTAAATCGCCTGAGGATTTACAGCAGAGCTTAAATCTGTTAAATGACTATTGTGATAAGTGGGGCATAGAAGTAACTAGTGACAAAACAAAGATAATGGTATTTAGAAAAAGAGGCCCTACTAGGGTTAATGAAATATGGACATATAATGGTCGGGGCATTGAAGTTGTGAATGATTTCAGTTACTTAGGAGTGGTATTTAATTATACTGGATCATTTGTATTGAACAACCAGGCACTGAGTGGAAAAGGTCTAAAGGCTATGCATGTGTTACTGATGAATGTTCGGAAACACAAGATTCCTCCGAAATTCCTGGGCCAGCTATTTGACGCCTTTGTCTCATCAACGCTAAATTATGCTTGTGAAGTTTGGGGTTTTAGTAAATCAAAAGAGCTTGAACGAATTCAGCTCAAATTCTGCAAGTCTGTACTGGGTGTCAAGGCATCAACTAGCAACGCAGGCATTTATGGGGAACTGGCACGTTACCCATTGTATATACAGAGATACATACGAATTGTAAAATATTGGGGCAAGCTGATCCGTACTGACAATTGTATCTTACATAACTTGTATATTGCTACTATGAGGGAAGCTGATGATGGTAAAACGAATTGGGTATCAAGGTTTAAAGACTTGTTATATAGATTCGGTTTTAGAGATGCTTGGTTAAATCAGCGAACAATTGACCATAGTGCGTTAGTATGCGTATTCAAACAACGTATACTAGACTGTTTCATACAAAATGGAGAGAAGATGTTGAGGCCAATAACGTAATGACGTTCTACAAACATATAAAAGTGAATTTTGAATTTGAGAACTATTTAAGCATTGTGTACAATCATGAGCTAAGGAAGTACCTAACTAGAATACGTTTGGGCTCACATGGGCTGCGGATAGAGACAGGGAGATATGGTAGGAATCGCATAGAGCGCATTCAAAGAGTATGCACTATGTGTGATTCAGGAGACATCGAAGACGCCTATCATTTTATTAGCATATGTCCGTCTCTCACACACATTAGATCGCAGTATATTGGTTCATATACAGGTTGAGACCAAGCGTATTCAAGTTTACGTCGCTATTAGCTACACATCATAAAAGAACGGTCGTAAATTTGTGTAAATATTTAAAAGAAGCATTCGAGTACAGAAAATCAGCCATTCTCTAATGTTAATGTGTTCACTCTTGGAATACTATCTACTATTTTGCATATACATGTATTTGTTTATATGACGAGAAACTTGTATGAGTTTAAGTCAATAAATTATATTCTATTCTATTCTTGAACGCTATGCATGCATGTTTATTATAGGTGCTGGACCAGTGCTCTCCTTGAACACTCTACATGCATGTTTAATATTGGTGCTGGACCAGTGCTCTCATTGAACGCTCTACATGCATGTTTAATATAGGTTCTGCATGCGATATTCTTGTAGACAACCCAATCATAACATTAAAAAACGTATGCATGTGCTGTAGATTCACAGGTGTTTCACACGTTTAACGTATCAATGATATTATGTGCATGGAATTTCAGGATGATTGCTGTGGGGTACTGTGTAACTATTTATCATTTATTAAGTAGTTATTTATATCAATAATTCAATTCTTTGATATCAATAATTTAATTATTTTATATAAATAATTCGATTTGTATATGAAAAAAATATTGATATCAATAAATCTAGTTATTGATATAAAAAAAAATACTATTAATAAAACGACAGATCTGAAATTATTGATGTTAAACAATTATTGATTATTGATATCAATAAATAATGAATAAATATAAACCAGATGGCCGCATCCCGCATGTAGAGCCCGCCGAGGCATTTGACGGTGACAGAGTGTATTTATTTGAAGTTTAAATTAAGGGTTGTGGAGATATAAGGTATGTAAAAGCTTTAACGCAAATTTTAAAGTAATTTGACCTTGATCTTAGGCATGTGTGCCGCATGGGTGGGCTATAGAATGAAAATATGGATGATAATAAAGAATTTATTTAAAGTTTGAAGTAAATCAGAGTAAGTGTTTTGTGGAGATATAAGGTATGTAAACATTTTAACAGAAATTTCAAAGTCTTTGACCTTGACCTTGGGCATGTGGACCACATGGGCAGGCAGAATGAAACTATGGATGATTAATAAAAAGTAGTTGATGCTGGAAGTAAATCGGAGTAAGTGTTTTGGAGATATAAGGTATGTAAAAACTTTAACACAAATTTCAAAGCCATTTGACCTTGACCTTCGACATGTGGACCAAGCAAATCTGACTTACGGTTACAGAGATAGTAGATATGTGAAAACTTTAACGCACATTTTGACAAAAAATTACTGCAAACTTGACCTTGACATTGGGCACAGGGGCCGCATGAGTGGGATATAGCATGAATATATGGATGATGACTAATAAGCAAGTTTCATGTTAATGTGACTTAGGACTGCAGAGATATAAGGTATTTAAAAACATTGAAGCAGATTTCGAACGGACGGACGCACGCACACACGGATGGACGCACGGACGCACGCACGGACGCACAGACACCCGGACGTCATTGTGATCACTAAAAACTGTTCCCCAATGATCTTTGAGCACATTAAACATCACAAATGCTGGGATAAATATAGTTCGGTGTATGCCCCATATACGTGTATACCTTGCGTGTCTTTGTGAACTTGATGATAAATGCTGGATCCATGTTGCTCAGACTCCGCCGGAATTGTATAGAAGCAACATCAGACACTACCTCCATTTTCCCACTGAATGACACGATGGATCTGTAATAAAATAAAATACATAGACTATATTTAGATGAAAGTGTATCTTTTGTAAAACATATACAATATATGTTTCTGTGATGAAACCTTTTGAAGCGAATATAAATTGTATTATTTGTATCCATTATTGGCAAGATACAATTGTAGTAGTACGAAACATTTGGTGTTTTAGCTATTTTCTCTATTTCCGTTTGAAGTTACAGTCGAACCTCGCCGAACGGCCACCTCTCTACAACAACACCTGCTCTGTAACAGCCGCTATTTTATATCCCAAATAGATGATTTCCCCTATATTTAACCATTAGACTGCTGAGCACGAAAATTGACATCTGCTGTTTCTTTGGCATTCGTACTCAATAAAAACATGTTTTGGCAGCACTTTAGAATCATTTCCATTGGAAATGATTCTAAAATGCTGCCAAATCATGTATTTGATGAGAATTATCTAAGAAAATAAATAAACAGGAGACGAAAAATATAATTCAGCATTAACCTCTCTAAAATGGCCACCTCTGTACAACAGCCAGCTTTGCGTCTTACCAATGGTGGCTGTTGCAGAGAGGTTGCACTGTACATGTATATGTTGTTACCACTCATATGAACCGTCTCGTCGATACGGATCATATGAGTGGTAACAATATATACTTATATAGAGAAATAAAAAAACATTACCATTTATTTCTTCAAATAAAGTATTGTATCAATAGGTGTCAATGGCTTAAATTAGTTTTTATTATAGGAATGAATGGCCTTTTTGTGGAATTTATCGGGGTATAAACTTGGAAAAGTCGCGGGAATACTGGACGAAGGCCGGAAGGCCTCGTCCAGTATTCCCGCAACTTTTCCAAGTTTATATCCTCGATAAATTCAACAAAAAGGCCATTCATTCCTTATAATTCAAATATTTGAAATAAATTCATCAAGAAAATGTGTTTATTTTCCGTTTTCTTAAGAATTATTTTAACTGCGCAACACGGTTACGGAACGTAGTTCGGCATGGGAGTTTACTGGGATATAAATTTTGGACAGAGAGTTGCTACGGGCCAATCAAATGTTAGGGAATTGTGTAAATATTTTTGTGCTGGAATTATTAAAACATATTTTCCTGCTTATCAGTGATCATGCAACACTGCATGTTTATGAATCTAGTTGATAATGACCACAATGTTAATAGTTTTAATACAAAATGTAACTGACAGAAACAAAACAAAACTTAACAACGTACATGCATTGCTACGCAAACTGGTTTTGAACTACGTAACGAACAAGGTACCTGCAAAATAAATACTACTTACCGGTTAACTGCGAGTCTGCCGGATACACTTTGTGCAATAGTATGGTAATAAGCTCCCCCATAACACGGATTGCTTCCTAGTCCTGCAAATGGAAATTATAATTCTATATATTTTACCATCATTATTTTGTCATTTGTTTTGAATGATAAACACAATTTATTTATTACAGGTATTTATTTTAAAGCAAATGTAGTTAATATTAAAATGTACCTTGATTTGCCAGGGCATCGCCTGCTATGTGAATCTCTCCGCCCGATATGTTGACGTCAGACGCCGGGAACGTTACGTCATTCAGTGTCTTCCCGACGGAGACGTCTACGCATGGATAAGGAAGCATCGTTACACTTCAAGTTTCTGATTAGACAATATTACGTATACGTACACAGGGCTCCAGATAAGGAATTAGTAATTGAGTATTGTCACTCCATCATTTCTGAAGCAATTGGGTATTTCAAAATGTTAATTGTGAAAAATAGAATTACACTACTGTTTACACATCAGCAGACCGCACTTATTGAATAGTTTGCTTCTAAATGAAAACACATCTTGGTTTTTCATTAGAATTGTCTCCTTGGAGACAATTCTAATGAAATACAAAGATGTGTTTTCATTGAAAAATAAGAAAATATGCTATATTTGTGGTCTGTTTATTGTTTTCTGTATCATGATAAAGATACGACAAATTTTTCATTGCTTTTTGATACTCACTACTTTTGATTTCAATTGGGTTTTTGGCAATTTTAATTGGTATTTACGCAAATACGCATCTTATCTGGAGCGCTGCGTACATGTACATGTGAATGTAGGGTACTTTATTTATTTATGTATTTACGGAACATAATCATGAGGTAAATGCACTTACGCATGACGGGTCAATGAAATACTTAGTGCACGGTTCGTATATCCCAGCCCATACCCCCCATACCATGTCTCGTTTTCCTAATAGCCAGGGAACATAACTCGGAAATGTGTTTGAAGAGGGATAACTATTGCATGTAGTACAGTGGAACGTCTCTAGACGGAACACCAAGAAAACACCTCTGATCTTATGTTTGGTGAGTTGTTTTGGTCATTTAGCACAGGTGATACATTGTAATGCCTGTTCGTGATCGCATGGCACAGAACTGTGACTCAGAATGATCAAATGTCTGATTTACAGTGAAACCTCTCTAAGCCGGACACCCTGGGAACTTCCCATCATGTGAACTCCAGTTATTGGCATCGATAGAAAACGTGGAATGGCATGTACAACTGGTACATAAATGCCATAGTTTATGCATAGAGGAATAACATAGCAAATAAAAGTTTAGTTTCAGTCATAATTAAAATATGTCGCCGTGTGTTATCTTGTTCTAGATTACGCGTTGTGGTTACTATAAACTTGTATTTTGGGGGGATATTGACGGCATATCGATGGAGAATATCCGCGAGCTGTAGCGACCGAACAAAGACGTGATCTGTGTTATCACATCATCATGTCCATACATGGTCTGTGAATATGCAGTAACAAAACTGGAAAATGTGTCAAAGATGCGATAATCTGTGTTTTCCCTAGTTTTCGAGTCTGCCAGTTGTTATACTTTAAAATTAGAGAAATTGCTGGTAGCGGTACGTACGTTCGTGACGTTTATATGGTTATAATTCCAGCAGAAAAATATTTACACAATTCCCTAACATTTGATTGGCCCGTAGCAAGTCTCTGTCCAAAATGTATATCCTAGTAAACTCCCACGCCGAACTACTTTCCGTAACCGTGAGGCGCAGTTAAAATAATTATTAAAAAAACGGAAAATAAACACATTTTCTTGATGAATTTATTTCAATGCTGGAATTATAAGGAATTAATGGCCTTCCGGCCTTCGTCCAGTATTCCAGCGATTTTTCCAAATTTATACCCCGATAAATTCCACAAAGAGGCCATTCATTCCTATAGAAAATCGACGTATTAGTGAACTTTCTAACACCGATTTGTCGGCGAACTACATGTACTGTCTGTTTGATGAAAGCTGCCCAAAGTGTACAGCCATATAAACACTTTTTCCATTTTCAATAATATTAAATTTAATCGAAATTTAAGAATGAGCCTTCTTTTTGTTTCCTGAAATTATGTCAAATATTGATTTATTGTGAAAAAATTATTTGTCTATGGGAATTTACCATTGGGGAAAAGAGCTGGGACAGGTGCAGGAGGAGTCGAAAACGAAACATTTTGGAAACTGACACTGAAACCATACTACTGTCTGTGCCACGTTTTGCTGCCGACGAACTGTTGGCTATTACACACATTAAATCCAAAAGATAACATAAAGCGGGCTACTTCGTCGCCCGTATTAAATGTAAGTACGTTTTAATAAATAACCATGCATAACTATGAAATTCCGTAAAATATTTATTTTATTGCGAAAAACGATTTTCCTATGGGCATTTAACAAGGCGGCTAAACATATATTTAATATACGGGGCTCCGTAACTTACACACATTGTCTCTGATTATATCTGTCCGTTCCCCGGCGACGAGGTTGTTACATGTCTCATTCTCTATAATGTCCAGGAACTTGTCCACGGGCTCCAACACAACAGTCGCCCCCGTCACATCCGCCTGAAGGAATTATCGGTGTTACGGATACATGTCCACTTAGTAGGCACAAGATGTTCTTTATAGGAATTAAATGTACATGCCCACTCAGTAGGCACAAACTTTTCTTTATAGGAATTAAATAAGTGTATAATTGTGTCACTATTCTACTAGTTCTAGAAATTACGAGTGCCCGCTATACATATTTATTACACTCTTACAAATTATTTGCGCGGGTTTCGCTGTGAGAGAAAACCCGTAATCAACTCTTTAAAAAATACACCGTGAAGAGAACAGCCGTAATTTTGCGCGCCTATTTTCTTGGAAACCACGAGCTGCCATGCAAAATGTTTAATTGTTATTACAGTCAAAATAGATATTTGAAAATTTGGAAAGGGTCTCGACTAATCTCGAATGTAAATGTGATTGAACACATTCCAAAAATGCACTAAAATATATCTGGTTCATAGAAACAGCTGCGTAATTTGGATTTCAAACAATTTACATGACGTCACATTTGACGTTTCACAACGTAATGTCAAAACGCTGGAAAACACGTCACTGTATAACTATTCATTCGCACATCACAATTCATCGATTATAATCTCAGAAATAGACTAAATGTTCATATGTATTGGCCGTGGAAGTGTAATACATATGATATTCAATCGTACATAGAGGAAATAATACACTCGTGTCCGTCGGCGTCCGTGCAAGCAACTCGTTCGCTACGCTCACTCGTTGCTTACGCGGAAGCCGACGCACACTCGTGTATTATTTCCCGCTATTCAAAATGTATTATGGAATATCCTCTATATAATCATTTAGTAGCATTTATTTTACTGATGTTGACTCGCGGTGGCATCGAGCTATTTTCATTTGCAAATGAAGCATGATATAATTTAATTATTTATCCTAATTAAATGCGCCACCTGAAAAAATAATGTTTTCGACAGATCATAAAGTATGATCATTGCACATCAAAAATTAAATACAGATAATAAATAGTAATGTCCGTTAAATTTTTAAGGAAACACGGTTATCGCACCTGATATCAGTGTGGAAATTTACATCTGATATAATGTATAATAATGCCAATCAATACGTGGGGTAATGGTGAATGAATGTTTATTTTACCTGAAAATGTCAGATCTACAGAATATACAAAACAATCTGTCTCCCTATATTATAACCTGGCATGTGGGACCCCAGCTTTAAGCCACAATTAGATCACGATTCGTCCGCATGTACAAGGAGATAATCCGCGAGCTTTAGCGACTGTATTATCGATCGTACATGCGGACGAACGTGGTGTAACTTTGTTATCACATCCTCATGTTCATACATTGCCCATGTGATGTATGAATGCAGAAACAAAACGCACCATTGACTTACATGTACATACGTATTTGTATTTCCACTGAAAGGAGAGACAATGTGGACCGCCCAGGAACGGTTGACTAATATGGTTGGTTTATACATGTATGCCATAAAATGCTTTATGTATATTGTACAATATCATATATGTATGTGACATGAATATTTTGATTACGTATGTGAACACTTTCGTAATACATGTATATGTAGATTTCAGTTTTCCCAACATTTTACCCAAAACTTCGTCTTTTTACCTCGTCTTTTTACCCCAAAATCTCAGTCGGCACAACATTAGCGCAGTGGCAACATTGGTTATCAGAATCCTGACACCAAAACGAACATTTTCATTTTTGACACTTAGTATGGTACTTCCTTTCATCCATCTCTTTAACTAGAACACTTATTGAAGTGCTGCCGCTGCACTATATGGTATGTATGGTTTAACAGCTTAAGTTTGTCAGCTCAAATATCAAAGGAAATGTATTACATAAATATTATACAATCAACCAATGGTACCTTTTTCATGAAATCCGTCCAAGCCTCGTCTTTACTGACATCCAGTAGTCTGTCCACTACGTCCAGATATAACTGAAATGATTGGAGAAATACATTTATCAGGTAACATCCAGATACAAGTGCAATGATTGGATAAATACATTTATCAGGTAACGTCGAGATACAACTGCAATGATTGGATAAATACATTTATCCGGTAACATCCAGATACAACTGCAACGATTGGATAAATACATTTATCAGGTAACGTCCAGATATAACTGAAATGATTGGAGAAATACATTTATCAGTTAACGTCCAGATACAACTACAACTGAAATGATTGGAGAAACACATTTATCAGGTAACGTCCAGATATAACTGCAATAATTGGAGACATACATTTATCAGGTAATGTAAAATAAATATTTTACTACATTATTATTCCAATGCCTATTGAAACAAGGGCATCGTTATCACATAGCTAATCCCTCGGTGGCAGCCTTGATAAGGAAACAAACTTTAACATGTTTGCCGTACAAACAAGGTGAACATAAGTCTTCAGTGACATTGACCTTGGGCCATCGGACGTAGGTCGTATGCAAAACAAAGTACCATCCCTAGACAAACATTGTGGCCAAATGTCATCAAAATCGGTGAAGCGGTTCATGAGTTATTGAAAAATGAAAGGTTTTACTAACGTATGTCCGCACGGACGTACGTACATGGACTAACGTTATATCCCCTCTTGCGTATCGGCGAAGGTTAATAATACTGATACATAGATTTTGATAGCAAGTGGACGAAATGAATTGGAATACTAGTGCTGATATATTGCAGTCTTTGTAAATAGTTTTCATGAACAAACGCACATCTTCTTCTAGGTACCAACTCACATGGCGTGTCTCGTGTGGTTTCATGACACTTTTTTACATTATTAATTTGCTAATATTTTCCATAAATGATGTCGAAGGTGAACGGAATAGAACTCCGCATAACTATGATATTTCGTCCACCTTCGATGTCATTTTCAGAAAATATTATAGTCTTTGTAAATATTTTTCATTAAAAATCGCACATTTTCTTAGATACAAATAAGACTTGTCTCTTATATGTGTACATATATGTGGCTGGAGAAATGGGGATTATGGGTTTCGCAACCAATGCAGATCCAGATCAGCCTGTGCATCAGCACAGTCTGATCAGGATCTGCATTGTTCGCCATTCCATCAATGAAACACCTGTAGCAGATTTCACTAACATTGCAAAGTATACTTTGAGGGAGTAATCATTTATTTTTCCTGAAATGCATTATTTCATATACAACTAAGAAATGCATATATTTCATGATTAAAAGTATGCAGAATTATTATACTGAATTTATTACATTATCACAGCCAAATTGGCTGTGATAATGTAATAAATTCAGTATAATAAAAATTAATAAATTTATCATAAAATTGAAAATTTCTCCCTCAAAGTATACTTTGCTACTAAAGTATACTTTGCAATGTTGATGAAATAGGCTACTGGGATGCTTCTACTAGGCAATATAGATCGGTATCAAGCTACAGGAGTTTGCTGTTTAATCTGGACCCACACTGATCACAAATCACACAAGCCCCATTTCTCCACACACGGGCCACATATGAACATACATTTTTCTCCTCCAGTGTGGGATTGGCGACAATTTTCAGGACGTTAGTAACGGTTGTAAGCGTCTTGATAACATTCGTGACGTCATCCGCGTCCTTAATGACGTCTGCATCCGGATCAACAACAATGGTAAACTTTACCAGCACCGGGGCAACATCGCCAGGGAGTGGTGGCGTCGATGAATTTTCTAAGTCGGTCAGCTTAAAAATAAGGTTATACAGTGGAACCTCTCTAAACCGGACACCCTGGGAGGTCCCCAGGGTGTCCGGTTTAGAGAGGCTCCGTTGTAAATCAGGCTCATGGGCACCACAATGCATGTACGTACATATGGTTTGCGATCATGAACAGACGTTATCAACGGTGAGAGATGACGATAAATACATACAATTAAGCAGACATAGATTGTTTGGGTGTCCGGTTTAGTGATGTTCTACTGTACACGTAAATGTTAGTATAAGTTATATGCGTGCCTGACAAATAGTGCGTATTATCTTTGAAACAATGGACAACCTTGAGCAAGAAGTGTATCTCCTTTGTCAGTTCAAAGTCTACACTATTCACCACGATTGCCTCGTCCAAACATTCATTAAGATGTTACAATGTAGTGACAATGAAAATTCGCATTAAATGAACACTTTAGTTAAATGTTGGAAACACACTATTAAAGTCTTATTTTTCAAGTGTGTTTTTTATATATGCTATAATCAAGGATTTATTTTATAATCAAGTTACCTATTTTATTCAAGGATTTCCTTTCAAATGTTATTTATTTACTGTGCGGATGCACAGGCTGATCTGGATCTACACTGGTAGCAAAACCCATACGCCCCATTTCTCCAGTCACAGCCACACATATTGGCAATCTCAATCCGCAAGCAAGCAGTTTGATAGGCTGAGCCTGAGCTGTGGCACAGCTCAGGCTCAGCCAAGCAAGCTACAATATTCAAGTATTTGTTTACAAATATAGGCAATATTAGCCCAGGCGGTGGTGTACATACGTCCGTCTGAATCTCCGCTATGGTGAGGAATAGCGTACATCCGGGAACCTGTGAATCCCACGTTCCCTCGACAGTGCACTCCCGTGTTGCCGTCCCTGTAAACGTATATTTGTAAGACACATTACCATGTTTCCGTAAATCTCTTAAAGGTACATGCCCACGCAGCAGGTTACACTGTACTAGTACTTTTCATTTTCTGTCATGCCTTATATGAGCCATTTGTCTACCCACTAACGAGTTATTTTTAATTACGGCGCGTGTTAATTGGTGTTAAATCGCATTTTATATGCCGCGACCAGAAAGGGTATTTTCCGATCTCGTGCTATTTTTACCAATACGCGTCACGTGACACGGTCAATCATACCACATCTTTGACATGCGCAGTGAAGTATCGGAAGTTGAGAAGAAAAATCTCTGTTCGAGTCCAAATCTAAATCTCCACGTAACTCTTTCCATTTGATGATCTGGTCGCCAATATTAACCACTCTCTCTCTGTACTGCCTGTCCCTCAGACATTTCGCCTTTTTTTTGGCCGACGCCGTTTCATACAATTTCCGTCCTGGACGTTTCGACATGTTGATATTCTTGTTTACATATTGGGAAGCCTACTGCCGCGCGTAGTATACTACGCATGCGCACCGCAAGCCGTGATGTGAAATTCGTCGTCCCCGCACATTATCAAAATAGACTGTTACCGCCGCGCGTCAATAACAGTAAATTGATAATTAATAAATGATTATATTTGTATAGCGGGCACTCGTAAATTTTAGAACTGGTGGAATAGTGACATAATTATACACTTATTTAATTCCTATAAAGAACATTTTGTGTCTATTGGTGGGCATGTACATTTAACCCTTTGAACCCGAAATCCCGCTATAACGGTTTATGCAAAAAGTGCAGATCCAGATGAGCCGGCTCGTAACGAGCCGTCTCATCAGGATCTGCACTTTTTGCAAGTAATTTTCATATTTTTTAGAACAAAAACATCCCTCTTTTCATAAATGGACTAATCTGAAAATTATTCTGTGACGATTGGATTGGTCGGAAAATTAGCATATCACAGTCCATTACAGTTACTTAGGGTTAAAAGGGTTAAAAGGGTTAAACAATGCATACGAGATGTATGGAAATATATTAGTATAAACATATTGTATGGAATAATAATTTACACCAATTTAGATAGATAAACAATGTGGCGAAGGTTGGAACGAAATATAATCTTATAGAGGTCAAGTATTTCAAATATTCAAACAATAATACGGATATATCGCTAATGTTCAAATATATCGAGTTGCCTCCCTTGTTAATTTTATGCATTTTCACCATGATTTTGACATTTTATCCACATGATGTTTGGACTATGGGTCGAATATCAGGCTTCTTCTACTTTAATGACGTTTGGAAAAGTCAGGCTCCGGAATGCTGTTTGATCTTGGTGCTATTGGTATTCTAATACATTTGGATTTCTTATGGTTAAATGCACTTAGACCGAGAAGGTCTTGTTACAATATGCATACAATCATGACATACACACATCCTGCCCTGTCTCCTGTTCACATTTACTGTCTGTTCCACGTTTTGCTGCTGACGAACTTTTGGCTGTTAAACACATTACATCTAAAACATATTTAAAACTAAGTACTTTTTTATCAATAACAACAAAATTAACCCTCCCCAAAAATAATTATTGATTTTATTGAGAAATTTTTTTTACATCATTTTCAAGATATCTCGCCAGGTTTAGGAGTCAATTTCCATAATATTTATTTTTTTGAAACTATACAATACATTTTATTCACTCTAAGCCACATACGTGACACACGAGGTATACAATAGATTACATAATACAACGATGGGTAAAAATACAAAATGCATATGTATAAGCTCACTTCAGGATCAAAAAACGAAATGTTTTGGAAATTGACTCCCCATGTTAAATTCCCATAGGAATTTTCGCAATAAAATCAATATTTGAAAAAGTACTTACATTTAAATAGGTTTAATGTGTTTAATAGCCAAAAGTTTTTCAGCAGAACAACGCGGAACAGACAGTAGTTGAGTTTATGGTTGATACACATACTTTGAATCATTCATGAATTTCAGAATATGAAGTGATATCTGATTGTACTCCGACCTGACTTTTCCGATTTAACACATCTGTAGCCGATTTCACCAACATTGCAAAGTATACTTATCTAGCAAAGTATACTTTGAGGGAGTATTCATTTATTTTTCGCGAAATGCATTATTTCATATAGAACTAACGACTGCATATATTTGATGATTAAAAGTATGCAGACTTATTATACTGAATTTATTACTACATTATCACAGCCAAAATGGCTGTGATAATGTAGTAATAAATTCAGTATATATGTAATACAAAATAATAAATTTATCCTAAAATTGAAAATTTCTCCCTCAAAATATACTTTGCTAGAAAAGTATACTTTGCAATGTTGGTGAAATAGGCTACTGGTACAAAATCTGATTTGCGTTTATCTACCGGAATAGCCCATTTGACATGTCGTTGTGGAATAGAATCCCGTCTTGGTGATTGACCATTCTCTCCCCTTGTCATCAGTATCTGCCGGACACGCAGTGACTGAAATATGATGGATTCATAGCATACAATCGTACAAGTTGTGTTTATCATACAAGTATTGAATTAATCAAGTAGCACAGAACATTTTGTTGAATAAAAAACAAAAACAAAAAACTTTGGCAATCTGTGTCACGTATCAGCGTAACATAATTTTGACAGACAGATATAATTTCTAACTATGGATATCAATATTCGAAATAAATGTACACTTTATTGCAGCAGACTTGTACGGATGTACTTGAAAATTATAGATGACTGTGTTACACCAGGTTATACAAATGGAAATGGCACTGGCATAGGCCAGCTGTCCTCGATCTCTATACATGTATGTGTATATGCAGAGAACAATGTGCATGATCACGTGGTTACAACAACAACAACGTCGCCCACTCCAAAGTAAGTATACTTTGATATTTTCCTTAATATACAACGGATTTTGATGATATATGGCGCAGCAATCGCGTCTTCATGAGCTGCATTTGGTGGTCTAGTGAGTTTGGCACAAACTTATGTCGTTTTTGCGAAGAACCGATTTCCGTGTCGGAGACACGGAAATCGATTATTCGTAAAAACGACAGAAGTTTGGAAGCAAATGCAGAGACCACCAAATGCAGCTTAACAATACGCGTTTGATGCGCCATATTTCATCAAAATCCGTTACGTAATAAGGACACTATAAAAGAATACGTAAATTTAATCGGTACTTGTTGTTGTTGTTAGTACCACGTGATCATACACATTGGAGAAGGAGACTGGGTTAGCTTCAATTGTTATTGTCATATTTTTACGCCATCACGTTGAAGCCGAAATTCGAAAGCACGTGAGGAAGTAGAATGAATACAATGTTGAAATATATATTTACGTTTGTACAGGTAATTTTCATGACTGTAAATATCTCGTATGCAAGAAATGTTTCAATCTACATCAGAGACATAGACTTTACTTAAAAGTATTGATGTACATATCGTGCTGCCGGAATGACAACATGGTCAAATGTGCATCTTCAAACATTTGTTAATTTCACGATTGCAGACTGCAAACACACCGGTGAATATCGGGTAATTATGCGAATGAGACCGCTACGGTCAGTATAGCTGCAATGAGTGATACGCGTGCCACTTTACGAGCACAATATCGCATATACATGTACATGTATCCACATATATAGAGAATAGTAGGTTAGTGCCGTGAATGGGAAAAAATATCTGGCAAGGCTCAGGAAACGGGATGTGCGAAGCTCTGCCGAGCACATCCCGTTTCTGTGCCGCGCCAGATATGTTTTCCCATTCACAGCACTAACCTACTATTCTATTTATCCCGTCAACACCTAAAAATGGCCTTAAAATGCACAAATTGTATTGGCCGGATATCAAAAGTGTTTCACGGCACCGTGTTTCACGGCACATACGCACTGTGATGACGGGATAAAAGTCAACTAACCTTCTTAATATATATTTACATCATTCGCAATTGATATGCGCCACAAAAATAAACAAAATAAAATAAAATAAACAAATTAGTGGTGATGTAGAAGGAGTTATTTTTGCGAGGTTAAACATAGTTCCGGCACTGACCAATATGAATTCACGAGACGTTCACAAAATATTGCGTTACATTGTGTTTCATTGGAAACCGCGCGTACGTATATAATATGCTACAATTCTCCAGTCACATTGCCGTGCTGCAGGCTTAGCGATCAATGGAGTCATCAAGTGTTGTTGTTATTGGTCATTGATCTATTCGGGTATATTTGAAGGGGTGAGTGGAGGTAGCCTCCTTCGTCCACTTACCCTTCATTTTCTCTCACTTGAGGTCAACCAGGCAGAAACACATACACATGGATGGAAACATGTGTAGGTCTCAAACAGAAACAAATCCCCATGCCGATCGTTCTGGCATTTAATATGTATGCACGGAGGTGCATTATATTTAATGAATACAATCATCGGCTGTTGTGTTTACTGGGGTAATTTACATGTGTCTGTTTAAAGTGCGTGGAGTCCAGGTGTACAATACATGTGGTATGCTTAAAGTGCTTAAAGTGCGAATGTATTTTTCACCACAGTAAACGCAACTGTTACAGCCTATGGTATTATTACTTATATTTCTACTGCATTTTCTGATAGTATCAGAAATATAAATAGCAAATATGGCGTTAAAATTAAGAATAATCTTGTTTTTCGTCATTTTGCCGGTCAATAGCATCCATGACAACGACAATGGACGTCATGTATTTTAATGACTCAACAACGTCGCGCGATGTCACGTGGGGCTAATGTAATGTACTGGAATATAAACGCAATACGACGAATGGGAGTTTACATTATGAATGTATGGGCAGTGAAATATTTATACACATATTGGTATTCCATTTTTGTGGAGTATGTGTCTGCTTGCAATATTCATGTGTATGTGCTTCATGACTTACCCGAAGTTCCACATTCCAGAAGGTTAAACATTCCGATAAAGAAATTGGCCACTTCCAGATTACACTTCTGTGCGAGGCAGCGTCTGGTCTGGTCTGTGTGACTGGAATAAACAATTATGGCACATGTTGTGCATGTACTGACAACGGCATGTACTGACAACGTGCCGAAATGTCAGCAATGGCACGATGAATGGTAGAACAGGGACGGTAGACACCTGCCACAGGGGAGTCGGAAGCATCATAAGATTAGTACGGCCAAGGATTTTAAGTTTCTCTCTATGTCTCTGGTCCGGCGAAGGTAGGGGGTGCACCCAGCCAACCCACCCAAAGTGTATATTTTTACCTCTCTGTTGAACCGTCTCGCCGAGACGGTTCAAATGAGTGATAACAATATACACTTTTTAAGAAAAATGAGAGAAAAAATTCAGAAATAATAAAAACATTCCTGACCGTTTTTATTTTGTGTACATGTATATGAATTTGTCAACACTTATTGATCCGGCAGTTGCCGACGCCCTTCGCCAGTATATACTAGTAACACTGTGGTACATGTACCCTACATGGACATCATACATGAAATCAAGTACATGTAGATCTACGAGACCAAAATATGATTACGATCGGTAGTTTGATCACGTGCATGTACATGTAGTGTACGCGTTTACGCTTCGTATTCGCGTGTAAAACTACCGACCAGTACCTCAAACTCGGGGCTAGGGAGGGCTTAAAAATGCACAACACTTTCTTACATTCATTCTCGTTTGAGGTAGTAAATGCATAACTCCAGGTTTAAGACATTACATTGTACATGTACGAATATGCATTTTAAATAGAACCAGGGGCCCGTTTCACTAAACTTCGTGTGATTAAAATGTTCGTAAGTGCAAATTTACGATCGTCTGGAAATTGCAGCCTATGCTTAATAAATGTAAATCCAGTAATTGTGTTCAAGAAAACATTGTTAATGTGAAATGTACAGACTATCATAAATTTGCACTTACGAACATTTGAATCGTACGAAGCTTAGTGAAACGGGCCCCAGAAATTTAGGGAGCACATACCGGTAGTCGCTTTTTGATCAAAGCAGAAACTCGGAGCTAGAACTAACAGCGTGTAGTCTACACAGCAAACTGTGCTACGTATGAAATTCATATGAAAACGATATATGCTGGTCATATGCAGAATATATGAAAAACATATTTATCACATGAAAACCTTGTTATGACGTGTTGTAACCCATTTCATAAATGTGATATGACACACGTGTAATAACACCTGCAGTGAATTTGATTGGCTGGCCGCATCACCCTAATTACATATTCGTATTATACGCTAACGTTATGCCAAACGAAAAAATCGAAGACGTTCCAAATGACGTCCCTAATGGTGCGACAAAGCAACGTTGTTTTGACGTTGACGTCATCTCATTGTTAACGTCATTAGAAGCGTCGGTGACTACAGTGGTGTCTGTAAGTGCACACACGAACGAACACGACAGGTTGGAACCAACCTGTCGTGTTCGTTCGTGTGTGCACTTACACGCTGACCCCACTGTATGTAAAATCACTATAATTGTTAAAATGCGCTCCCGTTTGGTAATACGAAGTGCTTACAAAGAACGGGAACCTATACTATGACATATATATATACTATATTTGTTGCTAGTATTCAAACTATTTTTCTCGGTGGCGATTTTCAACTTGATGAAGAAATAGTCAATGGGGTCTTCTCACTGATATCTCCAAAGTTTTCGGTTCTTGGGTGGGGTGTGAAGTCATGTGATAAACAAAATCTCGAACTCGTTTCCATTTGATATGAGATTTATGCAACTCGTCAGCATTTGTATGCACCTAGCCTTTTTGCGTGCGTGACTCGTTTCATAAATCTAATATAAAATGTAAACTAGTTTGAGATCCTCTATGAATTACATACATGTATGACGCGACGTCAGATATTGCTACAAATCCAGTTATTCTCACACTGCTTCTATGTTTGTTCGCATTTTGTATGCCATTTTTAAAGTAACCATATATGTTTTTATTTGGCACTCGGCTGTCTAGATCGCAGATATAACATACATATTTGTTATCAAATCGATGCTAATTTAGCGCATTAAAGGACTAATAATGGCACTCGTTACGTAGTTTTTGACGTGTAAAACGTAACATCGGCATGTTCGCGTTTTTCATAAAATATTTCCGCATTTTTTTATTTTTGCTGAAATGGTGAGGAATTCCTACAAATTTATTCACAAGTTTCCTTGCTTAACCATTCTGAAACAACGAAAACTGTAGTCTTACATATTTGTAACGCCCTTAAAATTTCCACCGAATATATGCACGAACTTTGACGGGTTATTAAAGTGCAATGGTGAGTCGGAGTTTATTTAAAAATATCACCATGTCGAGTTAATTGCATTTTCATTATAATATCCAAATATAAGCTTCTTCCTACGTTCTATACCAACATACGACCTATTTCCCCAGGTATTACAGAAATGTATCACTCGCTAATTTTGACGTTAATAAACAATTACATCAAATTCCCACGCCTATGTTCTCCTTAAACTAGACATAGGACTAAAACAATACGTCATTTATTTGTTTATCAACATGAACTCATCGACGTAATGTATGAATCGATGTCGTCCATGGTAGGCGTGGCGTGTGGGGATAGTGACGGGCCAGACACGGAGACGTAGACTGCATTACAATATAAACTGCGACAAATATAAAGCAGGCAATACTTTGAGTGGGCGGGTGTCCTCAAGTCTGCCATTCTATTTAGAAAGTCGGGAATTAGACGATATATTTTTAACTTATCTAAATACACTGGGTACAGACTGATCAGTGTTTGGCTCTCAACACCACACTGATGATTTTGGTGAATGTCGGAAATGCACAGAAATGCACAACATTGCACAGAGACATTTTTAATTTTATGATAAATTTATTAATTTTCATTGTACTGAATTTATTATATTATCACAGCCATTTTGGCTGTGATAATGTAATAAATTCAGTATACTAATTTTGCATACTTTTAATCATCAAATATATGCAGTTGTTAGTTTTATATGACATAATGCATTTCAGGACAAGTAAATGATTACTCCCTCAAAGTATACTTTGCTACAAAAGTATACTTTCCAATGTTGGTGAAATCGGCTATTGACGTCGCATCATATGGAATTTATATGAGCATTCATATTCATATTAAATTCATTCATGAAATTCATAAGTTGTTTTCATATTCAATTGATATGAACATTGTATAGATTTAAAAAACATTGTACATGGAATGATTTTACATATAAAATTAATATGATTTGTATATGAATATTTTGCATATTGACTCACATTATATAATACATGCATTCATATGAAATTTGCATTTAAACCTCAGATGAAAAACATATAATTCCAGCACAAAAATATTTACACAATTCCCTAACATTTGATTGGTCCGTAGCAAGTCTCTGTCCAAAATTTATATCCCAGTAAACTCCCACGCCGAACTACTTTCCGTAACCGTCAGGCGCAGTTAAAATAATTCTTAAGAAAACGGAAAATAAACACATTTTCTTGATGAATTTATTTAAAATGCTGGAATTATAAGGAATGAATGGCCTTTTTGTGGAATTTATCGGGGATATAAACTTGGAAAAGTCGCGGGAATACTGGACGAGTCGCGGGAATACTGGACTCGACTTTTCCAAGTTTATACCCCGATAAATTCCACAAAAAGGCCATACATTCCTATAATGAATTTCATATTCGGCACGATTTTTAGTGTATAATGACAGTTGATGTAAGAAATATATTTGGGTATCAATGTTTATGCCGATAATCGCCGATGACCAGTAGTTGGCTCTACATGTACATGCCAGAGCATTTTTCAGCCGATGGACCATCTAGGGTTTAATTGTATGCTTACCTGCATTGCAGTATCTCATTGGCCAAATCGATAAGGGGGTCCGCTGCACAATCGACGTCATCATTCAAACAGGATGCATCTGACAATGTTTATGTTGTTCATCATGTACACATAGGCACTATAAAATATATGTCTACATTCAATTTCCTCCATTATAGTGATTGTATAGAGGATATTATAGGAATGAATGGCCTTTTTTGGAATTTATCGGGGTATAAACTTGGAAAAGTCGCGGGAATACTGGACGAAGGCCGGAAGGCCTCGTCCAGTATTCCCGCGACTTTTCCAAGTTTATATCCCCGATAAATTCCACAAAAAGGCCATTCATTCCTTATAATTCCAGCATTTGAAATAAATTCATCAAGAAAATGTGTTTATTTTCCGTTTTATTAAGAATTATTTTAACTGCGCCTCACGGTTACGGAAAGTAGATCGGCGTGGGAGTTTACTGGGATATAAATTTTGGACAGAGACTTGCTACGGGCCAATCAAATGTTAGGGAATTGTGTAAAGAGTTTTGTGCTGGAATTATTCCATCGTACATTTTGAATAGCGAGAAATAATACACGAGTGTGCGTCGGCTTCCGCGTAAGCAACGAGTGAGCGGAGCGAACGTGTTGCGTGCACGGACGCCGACGGACACGAGTGTATTATTTCCGCTATTCAAACATGTATGATGGAATATCCTATTTATTACACTTCCACGGCGGATATATATGCACATTTAGTCTATTTTTGAGATTATAATCAATGAATTGTGATGTGCGCATGAATAGTTATACAATGACGTGTTTTCCCGCGCTTTGACGTTATGTTGTGTGACGTCATGTAAACTTTTTGAAATCCAAATTACGCAGCTGTTTCTATGAATCAAATGTAATTGACGGCATATTTGGAATGTGTTCAATCACATTAACATTCTAGATTAGTCGAAACCCTTTCCATGTTTTCAAATAACTTTATTTTGACTGTAATAAGAAGAAAATATTTTGCATGGTAGCTCGTGGTTTCCAAGAAAACAGGCGCGCAATTACGGGTGTTCTCTTCACGGTGTATTATTTGTAAGGAGTTGATTACGGGTTTTCTCTCACAGCGAAACCCGTGCAAATAATTTGCAAGAGTGTACAAATAAAGTTATTTGCAAATTTGGAAAGGGTCTCGACTAATCTAGAATGTTAATATGATTGAACACATTCCAAACATGCACTCACATATGTCTGGTTCATAGAAACAGCTGCGTAATTTGGATTTCAAAAAGTTTACATGACGTCACATTTGACGTCACACAACGTAACGTCAAAACGCGGGAAAACACTTCATTGTGTAACTATTCATGCGCACATCACAATTCATTGATTATAATCTCAAAAATAGACTAAATTTGCAAAAGAATCCGCCGTGGAAGTGTAATAATGTTTGAATAGCGACAATAATACACTCGTTGCTTACGCGGAAGTCGACAAACTTTGCATTGTTGCCATGTTATCAACCGTCACTTTGTTGTATGTGTTCATGTTTGTCTATGATTGCCACAGTACATGACAGGCCGCCTAATACCATCGGTTTAGGCAAACAACCACATTAATATTCTAACATTGTTAAACATACAAACAGTTCACATATTAAAGTGAAGTGTAACATTGAGCCGTGCCCAGTCGCGACCAATCAAAATGCATGATTTGAGCATGAGAATGTAAGCTGGGTCCATTGGGAACCCGGGTGCGTTTCACTAAACTTCGTATGATAAAACTGTTCTTACGAAGATTTTTATAACTTAGTTTCTTGCATTAACGTCACTAAATGGATGCTACGATTTTCCACCTACATGTACATATCATTAACCCATTTCAGTCAAAGGATACGATATTTTTTGTTGAAAAAATCTCATTATTGTGTTTATTTCTCCATAAATGTATATGTTGTTATCACTCATTTGAACCGTCTCGTCGAGACGGTTCAAATGAGTGGTAACAACATATATTTTCTGGATGAAATAAAGAAAATAGGATTGTTGTCCCTAAAAACGTTCGTACTACTGTGATTGTATCCTGTCTTTAATGGGCTAAATGTGAACATAGGCCATTAGAAAATAAATGCTAGATTCTCATCCATTTTTTTTTCAAAATGAGGCGGGGGGTGAAATATTATTTTTTATTTTATATTTTCAGGATATCGGAAATACCGACCATCGACCATCGTTTGTGTTAACTCTTTGCATGCTGGGAATGAAAATACATGTAATGGCTATACTCTCTAACTCAATAGCAAATGACAAGTCATAAAGTCTTTTTCACGTTTTATTATTGCCAATAAAACAAATCGGGGCGGGCCTTAATTCTCGGGGCGGGCTGCGATGAGAATCCATCATTTATTTTATAATGGCCATATCGACAAAAATTATTGTAAATGTAAATTTTGCACTAAGAACTTCTTAGTTACACCAGGTTCCATTCACATTCTCGAAATCATGTTTTAAATTAGTTAAAACATATTCAGTTGTTTAATGTTTCATATTAATTTAATACATTCTTGGGACACAGCCGGAATGCAAGCTCGGAAAGTGATACAGTGGAACCTCTCTAAACCGGACATCAAGATAACACCTGTGATCTTATTTTTATGAGTTTCTTGATCATGTATCTCATGTGATACTGGCTGTTCGTGATCGCATAACACACATATATGGCTCAGAATGATCAAATGCCTGATTTACAGTCAAACCTCTCTAAACCTCCCAGGGTGTCCGGTTTAGAGATGTTTCACTGTATATATATATACACGGTGCCTGTACTGTAGTTGTTAAATATATTCAGTAACTCGACTACTACGCATGCGCCGAGTCCCACCTGCCTTTCTCTGACACAAGTCCACCGCTCGCGTTTCCAGCGTAGAAAATGGAATGTATGTCCCGTCGGCCAACTGAAACACATCGACGTCACGCAGTGACGCCACGAGACTTGGACAGCTACCATTCGCAGTTTCCAGGCAATCGTGTATCTTCTGTATATGGTTTTGTCTGTTATAAATATATGTATTTTCACATGTTATTGTTACCGTAGCTTATGTTGAGAGAATTATTTTGTGCGTAGTATACATGAATGCATACATGCATTTAACCCTTACAATTAGATTTTATCGTCTGCTGTTTATGTCGTATTTTCTATTTTTCATTTAAAACATGGTTTGGCAGCACTTTAATATCATTTCCAATGTAAATGATTAAAACTGCTGTCAAACCTTGTTTTCATTTAGAAAGATGACACGATATGAAACTACAGCAGACGATAAGTTTCGGTTCCCGTCTTTTACTGGATTACTAGTGGAATCTACGGTGGCATATACACATGTACACGAGTATTCAGCTACGTCTGTTTATACCAATTATAGGAAATATATTATGAAATGTTTGGTGCTCTGTAGTTGAAAACACCTCATTTTAACAATATTTGAATGGGATAGCACAAGTATTGTGTGTAACTGATGGCAGCTTCATTGTTTACCCCCTGTGGGTAGGTATTGAATCTGCCTTCAAATCCACCTATCATGCATTTATGATTCACTGTAAATGGACACTAATGTTTATTATTGCTCATGATGGCTTAAAATAGGCCCAGCTGGTGTCTGTGATGGTGGCCTCAGTGCATGCCCCCTTTGGGGGCCGGTATTGCGGTTGCTATCATAGACTTATTGATGGTCCATTGAGATGGACTCCAGATAACATTGTGCTTCTAAATTAATGCTGTGCACTAATGTTGGTATGGTACATGTATCTGATGTCTCTGACGGCCACTCCAGTTCTTGCCTTTATGGGTTGAGTACTGTACTTGCCCTCGGATACACCCATCATTTATTGATCACAGGCCGGTGTCAACCCAGACTGAAGATGGACTAAGCTCACTTCTTACATTTTGATATACACATGTATGGCTTTGCCATTGCTACATCTGAAAAATATGAGGAAGATTGTAATGACAGAATATATATATATTATTTTAGTTCATTCCCGCGTATGTGATTTAAACATTCTTTTTGCCTAACACATTTGCTAATTGATAAAGTATTAACAATGTTTAACAAAGCATAGATGTTGTGCGTCCAAATGATATTAGGCCTATGTACTATGACAAATGAGTGTATGTATGGTCCCTGCTATAAATAAACTATTATAATATATTACGAGGCCAAGGACAAACACTCGACCAATCATCAGCTGTGGTGAATCATCTGTACAAATATGCAAATTCTATTACTGACCTGGAACAATACATTTGCTAAACATGGTATATATATTCTTTATTTCCTCCATCAAGGAGAGCTCATGCATACATGTAATGAATGGAAACTATTTACAAATAAATGTACATATTAATACATAGTAGAATAGCATGGAACACATACCACACATACGGTAAACCACGGAGAACCATTGAGAACCTCCATAAATGCACTGCATGATGCAGTGCATTTATGGAGGTTCTCAATGGTTCTCCGTGACCATGTGTTTGTACCATATGGAATGTCACCGAGGAACGATCACCAATATATACGGCGAGCGTTCACCGGTGACACAACATCCGACATCACATGCAGCTCATACAGTAAATCACGGCAAACCCCCATAACTGCACTGCTTGTGTATGTATCATATGGAATGTCACCGAAGAACATCAGCAACATTTGGCGAGCGTTCACCGACGATTTCACATACATGCATACCACATGGAACACGGAATCATGCATCTCCGTCATACAATCTAAGAATGTCCGTTTATTGTAGGAACGAATCGCCTTTTTGTGGAATTTATCGGGGTATAAACTTGGAAAAGTCGCGGGAATACTGGACGAAGGCCGGAAGGAAGGCCGGAAGGCCTCGTCCAGTATTCCCGCGACTTTTCCAAGTTCATATCCCCGATAAATTCCACAAAAAGGCCATTCATTCCTTATAATTCCAGCATTTGAAATAAATTCATCAAGAAAATGTGTTTATTTTCCGTTTTCTTAAGAATTATTTTAACTGCGCCTCACGGTTACGGAAAGTAGTTCGGCGTGGGAGTTTACTGGGATATAAATTTTGGACAGAGACTTGCTACGGGCCAATCAAATCTTAGGGAATTGCGTAAATATTTTTGTGCTGGAATTATCTTCGTATAGAATAGACAGTCCAGATACAATGTAGGCCATGTAGACACAGTTTCAGCAGATCGTCTGATTCTGCCCCGAAAATGTTATCAGACGCAACTGATGTACACGATAGCAAGAAGTTAGTTCTATTCACTGGGGTAAGAGCGGCTAGATCACGTGCATTAATAAGAAATTTACGACTGATTTCCATTAGCATTGCACTGCGTTGGGACCACGTATAAGGGCACTCATTTATGCAGTGATCAATTATTTGACAGTTTAACGTTACACACCGCTTAAGATAAGATAAGATAAGATAAATTTTATTTAACGTCGGCAAGATATATAACAAGTAACATAAGTTCTCAAGAACTTTTGAACCGACACATATAAACAGATAGGACAGTACAAAACAGCACAAGTTTGGACAGCACAATTACATGTAACATGAATATCACAATTAAGTTTGGTTCAAGAATAAAAAAATATAAAAAATAAATAGTACAATATAGCACAATTTTGGACAGCACATTTAAATAGAACATGAATATCACAATTAAGTTAAATTTAAATAAAAATGGATAAAAAAACGACAATTTTAACAAAACCTGATATAAATAATGCTCACTCAACCGGCTATGGCAAAACTAGTTGTTTCATCTAGAAGTTTGCACAGGCTGAGCATTTACAGTCAGTGCCGCTCCAGGATGACATTAACTGCTTAAACTGATTGAAATTTGTAATCTTTCTGAAGTCTTCGGGTAGGGAGTTCCATAAAACTGGCGCTGCATATCTAAAGGAGTTCTTGCCGTATCTGGTTGAGTTCACCTGAGGTATAGTTAGAATATTTGAGTACCTAAAACTGTATTTATTCTTTCGTTTGTGGATAAGATCTGTTAAAACTGGCGGAGCCAGATCATGAAAGATTTTGAAAGTTTCTATTGCAACCACACGCATTCTTCGAATGTGTAAGGTTGGCAATTTAGCTTTCAGCAAAAGATCATTATATGAAAGATTGTAATCATTATACACAAATCTAAGAGCCCGTTCCTGTACTTTTTCGATTTTTTTGGTATTCGCTTCAGAACAAAAGTGCCATGAGAGGGGACAAAAGTTAAAATTAGACAAGATAAAAGTATAAAAAATAGTAAGCCTGTTCAGTTTTGAGAGATCTTTTCCAATACGTTTGAGAATATTAAGTTGTTGTGCTGCTTTCTTCAGAAGCTTAGAGATATGACCATCAAAATTTAATTTGAAATCAATGTCTACACCTAACTAAATTTTACAACTTCATCACAAGAGATAGTTACTTCCCCTATTTTAAATGCAGGTGATCTATCAGCCGTTTTCTTCCCAACTGCTATGGCCTGAAACTTGTCTGGGTTTGCCTGCATGCAGTTAAAATCAAACCATTCAATAAGGACTTTACTCTCGGATTCTAAAACATTTGTAAGTTCATCAAAATTTGGTGAGTTAAATGAAAGTGTGTTATCATCAGCGTAATTATACAATGTTCCTTTTTTAATAAAATAAAAAATGTCATTTATAAAAACATTAAAAAGAAGTGGTCCGAGAATAGAGCCTTGGGTTGGGGAACCCCCTTCTTCAGATTTGCCCATGTACCAACAATATCCCCAATTTTGATCTGCTGTTTCCGCCCGACAAATAACTATTCAATCATACAAGTTGAGTTATCTGACAGACCATATGCAGATAGTTTATTGATTAGGATATTGTGTGGTAAACAGTCAAATGCTTTAGAGAGATCCATTAAAATTGCCGCTACAAATTCATTTTTATCTAGAACTTGTTTCCAGTCTTCTAAAAGTTTTAAAAGAGTTGTCTGGCATCCGTGTCCCTTACGAAAGGCGCATAGAAAGTTATCAAAAATGTTATCAAAAAAATCTGACAGCTGATCTGATAAAACTTTTTCAAAAATTTTGGAGGTCATAGGTAGAATGCTTACAGGCCTGTAATTAGTCTTTGACATTGGGTCATTCTTTTTGAAAAGTGGACTAACTTGGGCTTCTTTAAGTCTATCAGGGCAAAAGATTAGAAGTAATTGACAAGTTTATTAAATTTAAATTTGTGAGGGGCTTGACCAGAGCCGGTTTACCATTTTTTAGAAGTTTAGCCGAGATGCCGTCGACTCCCGTTGCCTTTTTTACCCCCAACTTATTTATTAATTTTGATACAGTTTCCTGATTTGTTTCCTTAAAAGTGAATGCATTAGGAGGAAAGTTTTTATCTTTAATAGCATTAAGACTAGGATGATTTTCAGGGTTAAAATTGTAATCTTTACCTATATTTTCTGCAACGTTTACAAAAAAGTTGTTAAAAACCTCAGCTACTTCAGTGTTTTCAGTTATTAGGTTATTATTTTCGGAAATAATTATTTTTGACTGCGAGTTACAGGATTTTTCGACAGATACGGTTTAATTGTTTTCCAGAAATCTGTTGATTTACAGCCCCCAATACATCGTTCATGAAAATAATTATTTTTTGATTTGGTTTTAAGTTTATTTACCAAATTTCTACTTTTCCTATACAGTTCCCATGATTTGTCTGTATTATATAAATATTTATTATAAGTCATTTTCTTTTGATAAATAGCTTTCCTTAACATTTTATTCATGTACGGTAACGGATTGTTTTTTCTGTAAGCCTCTTTAATCGGTACGTGCTTATTGAAAATTTCAGTTACATCTACCTCGTATTGATCATAAGTTGAATTCACATATAATGAGTCACTGATATTTGAGCTATTTGGTTTTATTTGGATCTGAGATAATTCACAGTTTAAATGCTCAACATTTAGGTTTTTAAAACTTCTATATTTAAATTTGCTTTTTCTATGTTTGGGGTTGTGGTATTAATTACAGTGCTTATCATATTGTGACAATCACTAACACCAGTAGGAAAATTCAACGTTCTGATGCATGTGCGTGAGCAATTTGTAAGTATGACATCCAGTAGAGAAGGCTGGCAATTTTTCATAAAACATGTGGCTTCCTTAATAAGATTGGACAAGTTGAACAATTCCATCAAATCAAACAATGTTTTTCCTTTGCCTTTACATAGCATATTGTAGTTTAGATCACCAATCACTATGTAATTATCATATGCAGAAATGCACTTATCAATCAATAATGTGAAGGATTGACTAAATAATGAATCGGGCAAGCATGGTGGTCTATATATGCAAACAATACACCATTTTACTTTCTGAAATGTTACTTCCATGTACTAAATTTTCTAGATTGTCAGATTCTATACTCTCCTGACTACGACCTCTGGAATGTCTGTCCTGATAAATGAAGCTACGCCTCCGCCATGTACATTTCTATCCCGCCGCTCAAATTTGTACCCTGGAATGTCAAATATGTTGTCGCTGTAGCTGGAGTCGAGTTTGGTTTCCGATAAATATAATAAGTCTACTAATCTGTCCAACAGAATTTCGTGGATTTCTTCAAATTTGGATTTCAAACTGTTGATATTAAGGTGAGCAACAATAAATTTATTTGGATGTTTGTTTCTGAGAGATTAGAGAGATCCGCCTACATGTATCTGTTTCATCTACTCTGGCTATCATTTGTATGACGGATTTGCATTGATCTTTATAGAGTACATTGTTTCGGCTAAATTCATAAAGTGGATGTGGAACGATGTGTGTGTGTATTGCTTTAAACCTTCTGAATGAATCATTGTTAGTTCGCAAGGTAAACTCTGATGATTTTACAGCGTATCGAACTATTTCCATGTTTCTTTCTCCGGAAATGAACCATGGGTAATAAAGGGGTCCATGTGATGTTTTAGGTGATATTTCCGCAACACATCAATATATGGTACAAATCCCAAAGCACAAATTGAATCCATGTTGTACCTTGTCATTCTTCTCAGAAATATATCTCTGATCACACAATGGTTTTGCAGTCTGCACATTTGCCCGAAAAACGTCAATTTGCGTATATCAATGTCGGTCTCGATACAGCTTATTCCAAGTAAACTTAGGACAATGTCCGTTCTAGTTCGCACAGGTAGACTCTGCATGAGTTCACACAAACTCTATGGGCGCGTTCAATGGAAGTAATTTGGCTGGTGTTTAGTTGATTCCAGAATTCTGCTCCATATAATGCCATTGGTAGCACAATTGACGAGTATAGTTTTTTACACGTTAACGCGTTTATTCCACGCTCGGCAACGAAGCCAGATTTAATAAGTCCCATAAAAGTGCCCTTTAGTTTGTTGCACGACAGTGTTTGCTATGTTCATGTACTTATCACATATGTTTCCTAAATGTGCATATTTGTCCGATTCTTCAACGACGTGCGGGCCCATGTTCCATACTCTGTTCGATTGTATATAATGCCGTTTCTTTTCATTTAAAATAACAACGGCACATTTAGTCGGGTTATATTCATATCTCCACTTGCAGGAATAGTCGTAACATTCACTCATCATCGCGTCCAGACCATGTTTAGACAAGGAAACGAGTACCATATCGTCCGCGCCACCGTCGGGCAGCACACTGGTATTCCACAAATTTGTAGTCCATCACTTGTCCAACACATCGGACAAGATCGAATAATAGTTGATCGATATATCAAAGATAGGTAAAAGGGGAGATTACTCCACCTTGTCTCGAGCCCTGATGCACTACAAACCAACTAGATTTGTACCCCTTGTACCCCAGCAAGAACACACACCACGTGTCGGCTCTGGGTCATTGAATGTCAAACCACACTGACCTCGATTTGGTCGAAATAGACCTACTGCGTATTTATTTTGAGTGTGGAATTTTGCGCTTTCCAATTTTGCGCGCTTTGCATAGCTCACACTGTGGGTCATGCACTAACTATAAATCTTATTTGATAAATAAATGTTACTTATTATGCATCTCTAAACTGTAAGCTGTATTTGGTAGACAAATGCTATTTATAGTAAATAGATATTTACATGCTGCTTCACTTGCCACTTTTTCACCTACATGTATGTGACAAAGGTTTCTCGGGGCGGGTATGGTGTACCACGAGGACATGGGGGCCGTGATTATTATACCATGAATTATATTGAATGGAGCTGATGGTTGGAATTTGTTCATTTAAAAGAAAAAAAAACATTCACGTGCATTCGTGGCCTATGCTGATCCAGCTCTGACTGACATCTGTGCAGCCTGGACTGTATCACCACTGATCACGTGCATGACAGGTGTTTTGGGTCGGATTATTGTTATTATACTAATAGTAATAACCAGTATTCACATATGCCAGGCTGAGTAAATTGATCATTGTTTGAACATTTCCCATTGATTATCAATTATTAATGTTAATTCATTTTAGTAGTCTGTGGACCCCGTCTCGTCGTGGCGCATCGTCTGCCTACATGAGCTTTATAGACGTCACCATGCTTAGTACATATCATACATGCCTTGTTTGTTTCTTATTCCACCTGCGTGTGGACTGAAACTCTTTTGCGAAAATAAACGTTCTTGCGTGCGCACGCGATAGCTTTTGCGTGCGCACGAGATAGGGTTTTAGGTAAAACCTATCGCAAAACCATATTGCGTGCGCCGCACGCGATAGATAATAGGTTTTGCGTGCGCACGCGATAGGCTATGCGTGCGCACGCGATAGGTTTAGCTATCGCATGCGCACGCAAAACCATATCGCGTGAGTACGCAAACCCTATCGCGTGCGCACGCAAAACCCTATCGCTTTCGCACGCAAAATATATCACGTGCGCACGCAAAACCTATCACGTGCGCACGCAAAACCAATCACGTGCGTACTCAAAACCTATCACGTGCGCACGCAAAACCTAGTACCTATCGCGTGCGCACGCAAACCCTAGTACCTATCGCGTGCGCATGCAAAACCTATTGCGTGCGCACGCGAAAGTAAAAAATATTTCCATGTCCCCTCTGTGCCACCGTAGGAATCATTAACTGCATATACATGTATCTACAAAATATAATTGTGAAAGTTTATAATTTACCAGAATACATTGTAATGGTATATTGTCCGTCACCTATGGGTTAAGTTAAGCAGAGTTTGGTCAAACTCCGCCAATTCGAACGTCAAGGGTTTACCGGGAGCTGTTCTACGGGAAGTTACTCGTTTACAAGGTCAGCAACCTGGGGACCGTTTCGCTACACTTCATACGACTACAAGTGCAAATTTAGGATCGTCTGGAAATTTCAATTGAGCATGGAGTGCATATGCAGCCTATGCTCAATAAATGTAAGTCAAATAATTGTACAAGAAAACATTGTTAATGTGAATGTTTGCACTTACGAACATTTTAGTCATACGAAGCTTAGTGAAGCGGCCCCCTGCTGTTTATCAGACTAATAATTCCAGCACAAAATTATTTACACAATTCCCTAACATTTGATTGGCCTGTAGCAAGTCTCTGTCCAAAATTTATATCGCAGTAAACTCCCACGCCGAACTACTTTCCTTAACCGTGAGGCGCAGTTAAAATATTTCTTAAGAAAACGGAAAATAAACACATTTTCTTGATGAATATATTTCAAATGCTGGAATTATAAGGAATGAATGGCCTTTTTGTGGAATTTATCGGGGATATAAACTTGGAAAAGTCGCAGTAATACTGGACGAGGCCTTCCGGCCTTCGTCCAGTATTCCCGCGACTTTTCCAAGTTTATACCCCGATAAATTCCACAAAAAGGCCATTCATTCCTATAGTCTATTCCAACAATTTATCCCATAACGAGCTATGTATTGGCAGACTACGTACTGAGTGATAACATAATGTCGTATCAGGCATAAACCTGATACGATTATCCAGGTTACAACGAATTAAAACTTGACTTTTCATTGGTCGAACAAAGTCACATGACGTTACGAATGGTGTCAGTGTACTGACGCAACGTAAACCACAAGTCTACATTCTATTTTACGAAAACTTGATCATCGGCTAGCATAAAACGTTACATACATGTCTAATGTATTTTGATATCAAGTTTATTAGGCTCGGTTCGGAAATGGTAGGATTCCTCGGCGAGCAGTTGAAAAGAAATGTTTACTCCGTTAGAACACAACAGCATTGTGTTCTAACAGGGAGTAAGCTTTTTTTTTTAAACTGATTTCTTCCCACTTATTGATACTTTTAGGTATATTTAATTTATTCATAGACATTGGTACGTTACTTCAACCTGTGCATTCAATGTGGCAAATGAAGCGGAAAGCGGAAGAACTGGCCGCTTGAATTACTTCCAAATAGTCATGGACATAACTTAGTCCTTTCACCTCTAAGTAACTGACACGGACGAGTTCATGTTAGGTTTGAGACTATTCCATTATCATAATGCAGACAATCGGCTCATTTTGTAAAAAATATCCACAAATGGTGCCGATCTTGACGAGACGGCTCGTTAAGAGCCGGCTCATCACGATCTACACTGTTTGCAGATATTAGAAAAGAAGCATCTAGTGTTTCAAGGGTTAAACAACGTTACGTTAAATTCACAGAATATATGAATGACGCAGATGTGCTCCGCCTGGTTGTTTGAAAATACTATGGTCATATATAGCAATGGTAAGGTCCTTTTTGTCACAATCGGTTGTTTTTTTAAATCTTATTTAAGGGTTGGAATTGGCTCGAAGACCTTCCAGACCAAGGTATGTGAGCCCAGAAAATTGCCAGGTCAATGGCCGTTGGTTCCTATGTTTCGGAATTTACTAATAACTGCGATACAGTCGAAATATGTGCATTAAAGGAAGGAGGCGATGAGGTGGTTAATTTAACCTAGCTAGTTCATTATCATATCGCACATGTCAGACCGTGACGAGTGCATATATAACCGGGTTATATCTTGATCGTGTTTCTTAGAAAATGGGGTATCTTTCTCTGAATCTTTCATTTATGTCACTGAAGCGAATAATTATCGCGGGCTGAACGATGTTGATACAGGGGTATATCTTGATTGTGTTTTTATAATAAACGGTGCATCGTTCAAACCAAAATCACTAAAAGCGAATAATTATCGAAAGTAGGTTTTATGGTTTCGGGTTTAGGATCAATGTTCATCTATGGCCTCGAATCCAGTCATCATCACATACATATACGCATGGGTTTTGCGGCCAGAGTAAATCCAGATCAGCATTTGCATCCGCACAGTCTGATCAGGATCTTCACTGTTCGCCATTTCATCAACGAAACACCCATAATGCTTCTAACAAGCAATACAGTATCCGATAACATGAGATTCAGTGTGCTGTATGACCTGTAGCCTATTTCACAAACATTGCAAAGTATACTTATCTAGCAAAGTATACTTTGAGGGAGAAATTTTCAATTTTAGGATAAATTTATTAATTTTTATTATACTGAATTTATTACATTATCACAGCCATTTTGGCTGTGATAATGTAATACATTCAGTATAATAATTCTGCATACTTTTAATCATCAAATATATGCAGTCGTTAGTTCTATACGAAATAATGCATTTCAGGAAAAATAAATGATTACTCCCTCAAAGTATACTTTGCTAGAAAAGTATACTTTGCAATGTTGGTGAAATATGCTACAGGAGCTGGCTATACTGGTAACACATCCCATACGACAGATTTATCCAGTCGCCGACATAGAGATACGTACCCACAAAACCACGTGTAGAAACCGAGAAGACCAGAATATGATTGCAAATCTCCAGTGGTACCCAACACCGAATTAAAGCATATGTTTGTCTCGTCACAAATTTGATCTGAAACAGAAAATAAAACGATAAAATAAAATAAAAATGCATAGTTTAAAGGTGCATGCCCACTAAGTAGGCACAGACTGTTCTTAGCATCAGATACATCATCTGGGACATTTTCTGGCAAAATAAACATTCATTCACCATTGGCCCACGTATTGATTGGCAGTATTATACATTTTATATCATACTTGAATTTCCACACTGATATCAGGGACGATAACCGTGTTTCCTTAAACTGTTAACGGACATTACTGTTTATGATCTGTATTTATGTTTTGATGTGCAGATCATACTTTATAATATCATACTCTATAAACTGTCGAAAATATTTTGTTCAGGTGATGCATTTAATTAGCATAAACAATTAAAAAATAGCATGCCTCATTTACATATGAACATAACCTGATACCACCGCGCGCCACTATCCGTAAAATAAGTATTTCTAAATGATTATATCTGTAAATTAGTACTAGTAAATTTTAGAACTGGTGGAATAGTGACACAATTACACACTTATTTAATTTCTATAAAAACAGTGTGTGCCTACTGAGTGGGTATGTAGCTTTACTTTCATATGAAAACAGTTAGAAGTCCACTGTGACGTCCATAAGGAAGAAGTGAACCGTATGATATCAACACTATTATAACATCTGGGGGCCGTTTCACTCAGCTTCGTACAACTACAATGTTCAAAAATTTATGATAATCTGTAGATTTCAAATTAGCAATGTTTTCTTGTAAACAATTATTGGATTTACATATGCAGCCTATGGTCAATATAGGTAAATCCATGAATTGGAATTTCCAGACGATCCTAAATTTGCATGTAATTAAATAGTCGTACATTAAATAGTTTAGTGAAACCATATGAAACGGATTAAAATGATATTACATGATTCCCACATTGACGTAGGGACCTGGGGGCCGTTTCACTAAACTTCGTACGACTAAAATGTTCGTGAGTGCAAAATTATGAGAGTCTGCAAATTTTACATTAACAATGTTTTCTTGCCAAAAATAGATGGATTTACATTTATTGAGCATAGGCTGCATATGCAGCCTATGCTCAATAAATGTAAATCCATCAATTGAAATTTCCAGACGATCATAAATTTGCACTTACGAATATTTTAGTTGTACGAATTTTAGTGAAACGGCCCCCAGTGCTATACCTTATCATCATTTGATTCAAAGATAATTGATTTGTAAATGTGATGGAATATATGTATAACATGTGTGTGAACACTGCCTTGTTACTGTAGCATATATGGCACATGGAATGAATAGCCAACTCGGCCATCAGCAAGTTTCACCTCTTCTGGCGTTTGACAAGAAACTGACAATGCGAAGTAAAACATATGATATAATATAGCTAATCATACATAGAAAAGTCACGCACAGGACTCCTATCAATTACATTGCACAAAGATGTACTTCAAGTCAGATATTTGTGTACATTTGTCAACATTCTCGAATTGTGCATAAGCTATGGCTGACGTGAACAATTTTCATAGACACTCTACTGTGCTATATGCAAACTAGATTGGTCAGTAAGCGATGCTTACGGAATACCACCCGCGTGGGCCCAGGTACCCCTAAATATGTAAAAAAAATAAATCCAAGTGTGTGGGCTTGTGACCTTGACTCTGCACTTAGCGAGGGTGGCACGAACGTGAATTTGTCACAGGGTGGTAGAGGTCCATTGGAGCAATGCATGTGTGAAATGTAAAGCAGATCCGAGCAAGGAAATATAAGTTATAACCGATTGCAAGTCTCCGTCCAAAATTTATATCCCAGTAAACTCCATGCCGAACTACTTTCCGTAACCGTCAGGCGCAGTTAAAATAATTCTTAAGAAAACGGAAAATAAACCCATTTGCTTAATGAATTTATTTCAAATGCTGGAATTATAAGGAATGAATGGCCTTTTTGTGGAATTTATCGGGGATATAAACTTGGAAAGTCGCGGGAATACTGCACGAGGCCTTAAAAAATTACAATTTTCGAAAAAAAAAAAAAAAAAAAAAAATTTAATGTAATTTTTTATCGCTTCGTCCAGTATTCCCGCGACTTTTCCAAGTTTATACCCCGATAAATTCCACAAAAAGGCCATTCATTCCTATAATATTGACTCGTTTTCACAACAAAACATGCTACATTGTACATTCGCCCTTTTTATAAGCCATAAGGCCCTAAACTACACCATTTGGACCGGATTTCTATAAATAACCAGCTATGATCCTCATTGTGAAAAGAATTGGCCTTTTGGATTTGCCATCAAGGCCTACACTGTTTCTCCACTGAGATGCAGAAAAAAATCCGATAACTGACAATAAACTTACTGTCTGTTTCACAAAACTGCCCAAATGTTACGGCTATTATAGACTAGATGGTCGGTAAATCCGACAAATGTTACGGCTATTATAGACTAGATGGTCGGTAAATCCGACAAATGTTACGGCTATTATAGACTAGATGGTCGGTAAATCCGACAAATGTTACGGCTATTATAGACTAGATGGTCGGTAAATCCGACAAATGCTCCCCGATGACGCCTGGATTGAAATTGTGTATATGATGTTTCAAGTTGATATCGTAAAACTTAACAAAAGGTTTAAAGTCATTTGACCTTGACATTGGGCTCCTGGGCAGCATGCGTAGTGTTAGAAACAAATATTGCTACCCCGCTCCATACCAAATGATTATTATTTTTGGCAATTTACTAAATATTTTATTTTTAATATTATTTGTTTAAATGTATAAAGTATACAGTTTACTAAATTATTACCTACATGTACATGCAACAAGTTTGAGTATGCACTTCGGTTGCTCACATTTTTTGGAATATGTCAAATTGTAGCCGTAAATAACATATCGGAGGCGAATTATTGTAGCTAGGGTATACAATGAAAATATGCATGGTGATCAATGTGTATATGAAGTGTCAAGTTGATATCCCAATCAGTCACAGAGTTATAGCAATTTGAAAAAACTTTACTGTAAAACTCGGACGGCGGACGCCAGACGCCGGACAAAGCGGTAACTATATGCTCCCCCGAAACATAAATTTCGGGGAGCATAACAATGCAAAAATATATTTTATTGATATAATTTACTTTTATCAAAATTTAAGAGTTAGCCTTCTTTTTATTTCGTGAAATTGCGTCCAATATTGATTTATTTCGAAACGAAATTCCCCATGTTAATACATGCAACTGTGCACATCTTCACAGACTATGGGGATTTAACATAATTTCAGAAATAGTTGACCGATTTTCAAAATTTAACTTTCGTTAAATTTACCCCCCCCCCCCACACACACACACACACACCTCCCCATATCCCCCTCAAGCTCCTCCACCTCGATTTCCCCAAATCCAATAACTGTTTACAAGAAAACATTGTTAATGTGAAATTGACAGACTATCATAAGTTTGCACTTACGAACATTTTAGTATGAAATGGCCCCCCAGGACTGTAAATGCATTCGCCTTACTTGTGTTAATTTCGCACGTGGTGTTCGATATAGTATCGATGAGATTCCGTTCCCTTGTCAAGTCGCCCAGAGATGTTTCAATCCATAGCTTTGGACACTCGGAGGAATACACCAGGATACAGTCACTGATGAGCGTGCGTCCATCGTCACTGCAACGACGAAACCAAGTCAGGGCCAGGCCTTATAAACTATTCTGAGCATGTACTCCGTTCTGTAGCCGGTTTCACAAAAATCGCTAGGCATACATGTACTTATCTAGCTATGTATACTTTGAGGATACATCTATTTTTCCCGAAATGCATTATTTCATACAGAACTAGCGACCGCATATATTTGATAATTAAAAATATGCATAATTATTATACTGAATTTATTACATTATCACAGCCAAAGTGGCTGTGATAATGTAATAAATTCAGTATAATAAAAATTAATAAATTTATCCTTAAGTTGAAAATTTCTCCGTCAAAGTGTACTTGGCAAGATAAGTATACTTTGCAATTTTGGTGAAATCGGCTACTGGTGCTAAACAAATCACATCCCGTTTCTGTGCCGCGCCAGATATTTTTTCCCATTCACGGCATTAACCTACTATTATATTTATCCCGTCAACACCTACAAATGGCTGTAAAATGCAAAAATATAACCCCAGCCACCGCACACATTCATACTCAGTGATTAGGTCGTATTGACAGGATATCAAACAAATGTTTCACGGCACCGTGTTTCACGGCACATAAGCACTGTGTTGATGGGATAAAATGTGATATATGTATACAGTATACATGTACATGTATGAATGTAGCATAATTTAAATCGCAATAGACCAACGTTTTGTACACACAACCCTTCTGTCCGAAAGGGTGAGATAGTCCATGACCCAGGGATCAAATAAAAAGTTGAAATTACTCTGCGGCTCTGAGTACCATAAAGAAGCCACATACCCAATACTATGTAACCAGCTTCAGTAGAGAAGAATTCACACAAGCTCACATCGAGCTTGTTTTCTAATCCTTATTCACAATATCTGTCAATGAATGTTGACGTATACATGTATTCAATCTGAAATAAAATATTGTTTAACCCTTTGAACCCGAAATCCCGCTATAGCGGTTTATGCAAAAAGTGCAGATCCAGATGAGCCGGCTCGTAACGAGCCGTCTCATCAGGATCTGCACTTTTTGAAAGTAATTTTAATATTTCTTAGAACAAAAACACCCCCTTTTCATAAATGGACGAATCTGAAAATCATTTTGTGACCATTGGATTGGTCGGAACATTAGCATATCACAGTCCATTCCAGTTTCTTAGGGTTGAAAGGGTTAAACTAAACTAAAATGTACAGTATTTTCAACTTTACAACTTCATTTATGAAACGTTTTGTAAATTTTGTAAACGTATTTAATGAAATTATGCATATGTCCGAAGGTATAAAATCACATGGCGTGTCTCAATTATGAAGACGCTACATACCTGCACACATCCTGCCAGAAGTCGTCACCTTGTTCCATGGACTGGAATTGTGTCATACACACCACAAATCGCAATTCATATACCTGACAAAGGGTCGTTTGGCTGGTTACCCTGGGCGGCAGTGAACCTATAGTTGAATACAGTAGGTGGCCAGAAGTAATTTCCCGAAAGTCAAAATCCCATAGACTTACATGTATGTCCATCTTTACTCTGAAATATGTAGCTCAGTACATACTTTACCAATTTGAATGAAATTTAAAATGTTTGAATGAAAATAGATTTATGCAGAATATGAATGTTTGATAGATATATATATATATATATTCTTTATTTCCTCCATATTGGAGAATTCTTATTTACAACATGGAAAATTGCATAGACATATAAAGTTATAAACATGAAACATAATTACAATGTGAATGGAAGGGTAACGCATATCGAATTTCACATCAATGCCAGTAGACATTAGTCCTAAAATATGACGGGCGGTTACACTAATTCAATCAACGTATATACATGACATGTTATTAAAGAATGTTACAAAGTATCACCGTTATCAATCGGCTACGAACAGACTCTCTGTACAAATGTTGCATACAGACGCCATCAACAATACGTGTACCCATGAGAATGTGTTCGCCGCATTATCCACCCACCCTTACACATCCCACCCCTCCCCCACCTACGATCACGACACATTGTTGATAGCTACTGGGAGCAACATTATACTGGCAACGACATATCTGACACAGATCATGTTCCTGTGTACATGATCCACATACAATGTAGACCACGTACGCACAATTTATGTACGTCATCGGTTTCCGTGCCGAATAACTCCTCGGGCATGGTTGATACGCACGACAACAGAATGTTAGTTCTGGCTTCTGTATTAAGAACCGCCATTTGATCTGCAATTACGGGGAATCTACGATTCATCTCCAGTATCATTGTATTTCTGAGATACCCTGTATAAGGGCACTCATTTATACAGTGGTCAACAACGTCTACGTCCAACATGCAACATTTACTACATGTAGCTGTTTCGTCTATTCTGGCTATCATTTGTATTAGTGACTTGCAATGTTCTTTGTACAGCACATTGCGGCGACTGAACTCATACAGCGGATGTGGGGTTATGAGTGGGTGCAATGTTTTGAACCTATCACATGATATGGCGTCAGTGCGCTCGCTCCACGAGACATACTCTGTTGTGTTTACAGCGGACCGGACTATTCGCTTCCATGCATCCTTTCTTGGAAAAGAGCCATGCATAACGAATGTGTCCATATGGTGTTTTAGATCATACTTATTCAGTACGTTTACAATATCTGGGATAAATCCCATTATAGAATTTGAGTTCATATTGTAGCAAACAATGCGACGGAGGAATACGTCCCTAGTGGCACAATGGTTTTGAAGCCTGCACATTTGCCCCAAAAATGTCAGTTTTCTCATATTGATTTCTGATTCCAGGCAATGTATACCCAATAAGCTTTGAGCTATCACTGTTCTAGTTCGCACTGGTAGACCCTGCATTAGCTTCACGCAAAACCTATGGGCACGTTTAAGGGAGAGAAGTTGACACGGTTTCAGACCGTTCCAGAATTCTGCACCGTATAGAGCTCTAGGAAGCACTACTGACGAGTATAGTTTTTTACAAGTTAGCGCGTTTATGCCATGTTCTGCGACGAATCCGGATTTTATTAGTCCAAGGAATGTCCCTTTCATCTTATTACATGATTCAGTAACAGTGTCTTTCAGTGTCATATACTTATCACAAATATTGCCTAAATGTGTGTACCTTTCCGATTCTTTTACATCATGAGGACCGAGTTTCCATGTTCTATTTGCATTTGTATAATGTCGTTTTGTCTCATTGAATACAATGACGGCGCACTTGGTCGGGTTATATTCATATCGCCATTTACAGGAATACTTGTAGCACTCACTTATCATCGTATCGAGGCCGTGTTTAGATAACGAAACAAGAACCATATCGTCCGCCACTGTTGGACAACACACAGGTGTTCCACATATCTGCAATCCATCATTGGCTCTGACAAGTAGGAGTAATAATTGGTCAATATAGCAGAGATATGTAAAAGGGGAGATTACTCCTCCTTGTCTGGAGCCCTGATGTACCGCAAACCAACTTGATGTATGCCCCTTGTATTGTACACAACTTTTCATATCACTGTGCATGTTCGCGATTATTCTCCAGAGTTTACCTTTCACTCCCATGGCATCCAATTTATACATAAGACCATCATGCCATGGCTCCGATCAAATGCTTTCTGTACGTCTAAAAAAACACACATAAACAGTTCACTATGTGCTTCTCGCGCATATGATATGCATTCGCGGAGTAGGTAAGCTGTCATATTGCACCCCAAGTTCCTTTGGAAACCGCCCTGCAATGAACAGATCGGTGACGTCAGTGCAGATTCGGCTTTATCCAATAGTATGCGCTCGAACACTTTCAGTATACATGAAGATAATGTTATGGCCCTGAAGTTGTCGGGGTCGTCCTTCCGCTTGTTGCCTCCCTTGTGTAGAGTAATTATCATACCTTGTTTCATTGTTTCTGGAATATGCCCCGTATTGTACATCAGTGTATATAGTCTTGCCACGGTTTTATGCAGTATTTCACTACCATACATTAGGTGCTCGTAGTAGATGCCGTCTCTACCACAGGCCTTCCCGGTTTTACAATGTTGTTGTGCTGTTTTTACCATTTCTTTTGTTATCATAAATGTGTCTGTGCCAAACTCTTGTTGTTTCATCACATTCACTGCTAACGAAAGTTTGTCTTTAAATTCGTTGTCGAAGTGTGCGCGTTCAGATTTAGCGTATAAGTTCTAAAAGTACACACCCCACTGTTCGGAAATGTCTTCGGGGTCCCTATAGACGGTGCCATTAAATTTCATTTCGCTTCCAGGAGTATTTGATCGTGCACTTCTCCTAGAATTAACCTGCTTCCAGAAAAACGCATCATCTATTCCTGTCGCAGTGTCTATATCGTCGTTTAGCTTTTGTAGTACTCGTTTGATAGTTTTCTATGTAATCTCCTAAATGTTTGTTTTGCGGATTTATAGGCTACATATGCTTCACAGCCGGCATGCCTCAGCCTCCCCTTACATATCCATTCAGTCCGTTTCTGCTTCATAAACACATGTAGGGAGCGGATTTCGTCATTCCAATAGGGTTTCAAGTACGGTTTATAGCAAGATTTTGGAAACAATTTGTCGGATATAAGCGTAACACATTCGATTATGTACATGTATAAGTAGTCAATCGACGCGTGCATGTCCATGGCCTCAATCCAAGACAAGTCCGTCAGCATCTCGTCGAGGTATAGTCCATACATTTGTTTCACATCAGCTGAGACGCTGCGCCATTTAATGGGACGTCTCGTTTCATTGGTGTCTAAACTTGCAGTTTGGCACGGCAACACAAATCTACATAACACAGGCCTGTGACGCGAAACGTTCAGCTCATTGTCATCACTTATTTCACATGAAATAATTCTCTCAACACTTTCAACTGGGAACAGTATATGGTCTATGTTCGATTCATATTCACCAGAGTATGTCACAAAAGTAGAGCGAGCACCCTTACATAACGGAAGTGTATTTATAGAACACATGTTTGTGCTTATCGAAAAATGTTTTCACATATCTACTTCTGGAATCACACGGTTTACTGAACTGCCAGCCATTCATGTGCGCATTGCAGTCACCCATCACAATGACTATACCTTCATGCATATACATGCTGATAGTTTCATGCACAATGTCGTAAAATTCTTTAAATTTCTCGATCCTGTGGTTTCGACATGGTGCATAAATCTGCAGCAAGTATATGAAACTATTTTTACTGACCCGTATTTGAATGCCACATATTCGGTCATGCTCAATATGAAGACATGTGACAGCCTGACTAAGATGTCTACGCCAAATAATGGCGACACCTCCCTTTCCGACTCTCCTTTCGCCAGACAATAGATCGAAATCAGATATGCCGAAACCTTCATAATCAGCATGTATTGCATTTAAGAAGTGCAAATCTTTTTCAAACAACCAATGGTCAGAAATACCACACACATCAATACGTTGACACTGTAAGATATTTCCTAAATACACTGCACTCGACATAATGCCTGTGGCATTCCACGTCATTATACTCATTCTATCCATTGGTTGGCGTAAGCAGCGTCGGAAGGTGATGAATCGCACCAATTCTCCTGTACAAATTGGTTACCATGGTAACCATCGTTATATGAGACTGAATCATGATACATGTCGTTTGTACTATCATTTGTTCTATTACGCGAGTTATAGCCCCTGGATCGCTCAGGCCGATCGGTGCTGCTCATGAATTTTGACCGTGAGACCCATAAGCGGCATTTCACGTCTCTCGTCCAAAATCCAGGCGCTAATACACGCATGCAATGCCCATCCGCCTCTGCATCCATCTTAACTATCACTCGTCCACTTCGTCTCGCTATGAAGACATTTACATGCTTTACGGTAACACCCCTACGTGTAGCATATCTGGTGATTTTATCTACCGTTATAGAGGGCTTAAATCCCCCAACAAAGAAGCCCTTTGCCCTGTGGCGCACATGCTCGGTGAAGTCTCCATCACCGTCATCATCGCCCAAGTTACCACACGTGATATTGTTCGTTGGCCCATACGCCCCCGCCCCGCCCGCATTACTAGGATGTTTGACGTTGACGTCACTGACGTGCACCGGTATATTACGACCATTATCATAAGCAGGCTGTATACCAATATCAGTGCAATAATTAGAATAAACCTGCTTATGTGACAGTGTGGGTGTGATTGGCTCACTGGTAGTGTCAATCTTCGATGTATCAAGTGAGGAAGCATTTTGTAACGTTTTCTGCACATTTACGTCATTGAATATGTCTTTAAATGTAAAGTTTCTACTATTAGTAGCCTGCTGCGATGGTATAGGTAGCCTCGCAAACTTGTTTGAAACTTCACATTTGTAGAGTATACCACTACCATCATCCGGAACTCCCATCGTACCGACGTCACCGACGTCGGCGACGTCACCAGACATGTGCATTACGCCGGTACGCACATGGCTATTTAATTCTGAGCGGTGAACTAATGGATTTCCATAATCCCCTGTGGCGAGTAGATCGCTGCTCGGCAATGTAAATTGGTTGGCATTATACATATTATCAGTGCATATCAATTCGACTGGGGTATTCACATCGGGTGTATTCGGAGGTCGGTCCACATTATGGCCGGGGGATATACATGCTGTAACACTATTACTGTTTTGTATTGGGACATATTCCGAATTCATCACAGGGATTGGACACGGAATTGCTATCAATGGTGAAGTACTCGCCTCAGGGGATTCACTACTTATTACAGTACAGTTACCGCTATTGTTGTCGGTACGGGTATCACATTGTGATTGTGTTTGTAGTAGATTACTGTTACCGACTGGCAGCTTAGTTTCCAATTTTGAAACTCTCTTCTCGATGCGCGACAAATTAGTCAGTTTATCTTTAATAGATAACGCTTCCATGTCCGTCAAATCTGCTGCCGACCGTACTTCCTGTCGTAGCTGCTTCATGTCATTCCGTACACCGGACACGCCGTTCGAGTGTTCGCCACTGAGCCGATCTACTGAGCGTGATACGGCGTGTAGATCGCGCTTGAAGGTTTCAAAGGACTCCATTTTAATCTTAGCGATGTCACATTTCATCGAATGTAGTTGTTCTTTCAGACTAGATTTCAAAAACAAGTTTTCCTGCTTCAAGAAAAGTTCATCGGCCTGAAGCCCCGCCATGGATTCCTTCAGCAGTACAACACTGGCTGCGAGTGCCGGCTCGTCGGTGGCTACATTGTTTGCAGCCGTATAATCGGTCGACCGTTCCGATCTGGATTCACTCTTACATTTCGGTTTGGTGAAGCTGACACAATCCTTCAAATCGTCCACTGCAGCCCCTTCTAGTACAGACACAAGTACATGTACATCTCGGCTCAGCTTCAACGCGATACTATCGCCGCTGCGTGTTTTCTTCCGCTTTTTCAGTTCCGCCGTTCGCAAATACGGTGGAAAATGTCAAGTAATTTCACTTCGTTGAAAACACGGCACCTCATCTCTTCTAGCTGTACTTCGCACCCAGATGTGTCCGAAATTATCCTGTTTACAAACAAGTCACGCGGCATGTCTCTAAACATGCCAATAATAAACTGCACGGCTGGACACGCTGATTTCGGCTCCAATGTATCGAACACCGATTCCACGTCACCATGGTTACTGACGGCGGCATCATCGTTTGAGTGCACCTGTTTCAGAAATGTGATGTCGTCATCATCAGCCGTCTCACAGTTAGAGTTCGCTGGCACTAAGCTGGTTAGCACATATGGTTCATCAGAGTCCATTTTCGCTTGTTGTATACATACATGTACACAGCATACGATTATGCGTAAATATCATACGCCCGAGGCATTGTCCAGTATTATTGTATCAATGTTATGTCAATGGCTTATGATACGTGACGTCACGATGACAAGATGGCGATTGTCAATACATGTATAGCGAACAAAGGATTTCACAAACTTGTCTCACATAGTATCAGCGTGAGCTGAAGATACAACATCCACGTCCATATAATCATCATCCGCACTATACTTATCCATTATATACACTTTACATCCACGAATAACACGATATAACCTTTATATCTGTTTATTTCGGCGAAAATTTGTCTCCGAAAAATCAAAACACCTCCATTTTCCACGCATGCGCATTAACAATTAACAATTTCCAAAACGATTGCATATGTTTAACTGCATGCAAACTACTTTGAATACTGAATACTGAATACACATATTAATCAAATTCTGCGCAATTTGGCTACTCAATGCATTCTATTTCATTAAAATCGTTAATGTACATTTGAAGTAACATGCTAACAAGCACAGTTACAAATACATGTACGTCTATGGGATTTCAATGGGTGGGAAATTACTTCTTTCCACCTACTGTACATGTGGCTGTGACTGGAGAAATGGGGCTTATGGGTTTTGCGACCAGTGTAGATCCAGATCTGTCTAACCAGGATCTGCACGTTTCTCCATTCCGTCAATGTAACACCAGTCATGTTTCCAACAAGCAATATAGATCGTTATCAGGCTACATGAGTGTGCTATATGTATTAGATCAGGTAGCGGTTTTGACTAGAGAAATTGGGCTTATAGGTTTTGCGACCAGTGCAGACCCAGATCAGCCTGCGCATCCGCGCAGTCTGATCAGGGTCTGCACTGATCGTTATTCAGTCAATGAAACACCCGTAATGTTTGAATTATAGTTTTCATGCTACACGAGTGCACTAGTTGATCAGGAGCTACACTGGTCACAACAACATTAAAGTTGGGTTCCTATCTAGAGTAGGCATACAATGTTCTTTATGGGAATTAAATAAGTGTATAATTGTGTAACTACTCCACATCTCCACCTATATATTTTATCGCCAGTTTATAAAGATGATCATTGCACATAACAAAATAAATACCAATAATAAGTTGTAATTTTCGTCAACATTTTAAGAAAACACGGTTATCGCCCTGATATCAGTGTAGAAATTCACGTTAAATATAACAAGAGACGATGCAAAGCCACGAAGACCGGGGTTTCTTCAGGGCAATTGGATAACATATACTCATGCAATTATTGTGGTTCTACTGTCTGTTTCACGTCTGTTTCACGTTTTGCTGCCGACGAACTTTTGGCTATTAAACACATTAAATCTAAAAAATATTTAAAAGTAAGTACCTTTTTATCAATAACAAAAAGTCACAGACAGTAGGTGATACAGTAAGTGAGAAATGGACATAAACAAGAGAACTTACCGGAACAAACAGGTCAAGTTTAAAAAGCTAACATGTTGGATAGTGTTATGTGGTGGGAATCCGTTGGTTATGAAGGTGTGCAAGTATGGTGGTACTAGGTGGTACAGTAAGTGAGGAACGCATCTAAAAGAGAAACTTTTAAGTCAATAACGTGGACAAAATAGGTCAAGGTAAAAAAATGTCACATATTGGATAATGGTGTGTGTGGCACTCGTTGGTTATGAGCTTGTGCAAGTATGATGGTACTATGTGGTATAGTAAGTTAGTAAGTGAGAAACAGATTTAAACGCGAAACCTAACATCGAAAATAGCTAAGACGATTACGCGGAAAAATAAGTGAAGGTAAGAAAAAAGGTCACATGTTGTATAGTGGTATGTGATGGGTATCCGTTGGTTATGAAGTTGAGCAAATATGGTGGTTTTAGGTGGTACAGCAACAATGGACAAAACAAGAAAACTTAACATTGAAAATAGCTATGTCGATTTCGCGGAAAAAATAGGTCAAGGTCAAAAGATGTGATATGTTTGATAGTGGTATGTGATGGTCACCGTTGGTTATGAAGTTCTGCAAGTATGGTGGTTCTAGGTGTTACAGTAACAGCGAAATGGACAAAACACGAACACTTAACATTGAAAATAGCTACGTCGATTACGCGGAAAAAATAGGTCAATGTCAAAAAAGGTCATATGTTGGATAGTGGTATGTGATGGTTACCGTTGGTTATGAAGTTATGTGGTGGTTCTAGGTGGTACAGTAACAGCGAAATGGACAAAACACGAACACTTAACATTGAAACTGGCGGTCGATTACGGGAAAAAAATAGGTCAATGTAAAAACAAATCACATGCTGGGTAGTTGTATGTGACGAGCACCCGTTGGTTACGAAGTTGTGCAAGTATGGTGGTGGTTCTAGGTGGTACAGAGAAATAGACAAAACACGAACATTTTACATTGTGGACGCCGCCGCCCGCCCACCCGGCTTTCGCTAATCCAATAGCCGGGATTTTGTTTTTCAAAAAAAAAACCCGGCTAAAAAGTAAATAATGCCAATTAATATGTCGGATAATGGTGAATGAATGTGTATTTTGTACGGTACAAACATACCGTACATTTATATTATATGCATATCGTATAGAAAACATATCGTATTGGTATAGTATACGTATAGTATTGGTATAGTACGTATAGTTGACCTGCAGAAAAGCGCTACTGTATATCTATTGCGTGTCATACCTGTAAGCATGACACGTGTTTCATTGATGCAATGGTGAACAGCGCAGATACTGACCAGACTGCGTGGATACACAGGCTGATCTGGAAAAACACTGGTCGCAACTCCCAATTTCGCCAGTTACTGTATGTGTTCTCTGCCGTTTTCAAATACTGTTGGTTTCCGATAGATTGGCAAGGGCACGTGACGTCACGGGGTCAGTAGACAATGTCTGTTATAGCTTTCTAGGAATTTAGCCGTTTGTAGCCATTTTAGGTAGAGCTTGAAAATGCATGCTCCCGATAGCTTAGGAGATAATTTCAATTACCAACTGGTTGACTGGTGAAACAGGCGATTGAAAAACACAATAATTCCAGCACAAAAATATTTACACAATTCCCTAACATTTGATTGGCCCGTAGCAAGTCTCTGTCCAAAATTTATATCCCAGTAAACTCCCACGCCGAACTACTTTCCGTAACCGTGAGGCGCAGTTAAAATATTTCTTAAGAAAACAGAAAATAAACACATTTTCTTGATGAATTTATTTCAAATGCTGGAATTATAAGGAATTAATGGCCTTTTTGTGGAATTTATCGGGGATATAAACTTGGAAAAGTCGCGGGAATACTGGACGAGGCCTTCCGGCCTTCGTCCAGTATTCCCGCGACTTTTCCAATTTTATACCCCGATAAATTCCACAAAAAGGCCATTCATTCCTATAATAAATGCCATATTTGTAAACGTTTCGATAGTTGATTCATTTTCATTGCCCAGTCGTCCACAAGCATTAGCCTTATTAGCATTAGTCAGTACGGGATCGGGTGACTTTTGTGGGCGTCAAATATACACATCCTCGGGGTTCTCGGCCTCCTAATTCCCGGCCCCTGGAAATGTTTGACTGTAAATACACCCCATACATTGTATGTCCGCCGCCCCAGAGCGGGGAAAACATTGGTTGCGCGCTTATACAGTTTGTCCAGACAGACATATGGATGTAAATAAGACGATTAAAATGAAATTATGCAATACACGTCTTTATCAGTTTTTGAACCAATACAAACAATATGTTTTGTAAAGTTACATTAAATAATGTTAATACAATAAACGTATAAAAAACGGCAGATATCTATTTGGGAGTATAAAGTGAGGGACACAATTCAATAAAAAAAAGATAGTACAGTGATGGTTTCTAACCCATAACCCTCAACGTTGATTAATTAAACAAATGAATAACTGTTACCACTATGCTATATGCATCAGATACAAACTGTATGTATTTGTCACAGGTTGATTTAGGTGCACGTATGTATAACACTGCTTGTATGTTCTAATATTAGATAATGAAACACAGGTGCATCGTTATCGATTAATATTGACTTGATCATGCATGCATGCCATTTCCAATGAGCACTTGACGTAATTCGATGGTCTAGTAACATAAGGTCGTAACTGCTATGCTTTAGCATAGCAGTTACGACCTTATGTTACTCGACCATCGGTATGTTGGTGCGATACATATACAATTCGAGTGACTGTGCTCACTGTTGTCGTTTTCAGCAAATACGTTACAACAAAAGTGACAACTTGATTCAAAATATGACTGAACGTTACTTGAATACATTTCGGGCCAAGATTGGTGACATGCATGCTACATCGTCATGCTAATATCACTTTTGCATTTCTAACACACCTACTTTACCTATTATGGTTCAATATGGAATCTCCTGTGACCATTGCCCTTGCCACTTTATCGGTAATTTGGGTGTCTGTTATCTGTTGCATTGTTTTGTTTTTCATTATGGCCGCCGTGTTGTATTATTGTTCCGTGTTTTATTATTGTTCCGTGTTGTATTATTGTTCCGTGTTTTATTATTGTTCCGTGTTGTATTATTGTTCCGTGTTTTATTATTGTTCCGTGTTTTATTATTGTTCCGTGTTTTATGATGTACAGTTGATGAGACGTAAATATTTAACTGTCCGTTCTACGGAGCCCCGCAGGGGACATGGATTTTTGTTTTATTAATTCGTTCCCACGAAATAACAACGCGTTCCCTCAATTTAACAATTCGTTCCCTCGAATTAACAATTCGTTCCCACGATATAACAATTCGTTCCCTCGAATTAACAATTCGTTCGTTCAGCTGGGAACGAATTGTTATTTCGTGAGAACATAACTGTTAAATAGAGGGAACTAATTGTTAGTTCGTGGGAACGTTTTGTTAAATTGAGTGACCGAATTGTTATTTCGTAGGAACGAATTAATAAAAAAAAAAATTCTACGTCGCCTGCGGAGCTCCGTAAATATTGTAGGAATTAATGGCCTTTTTGTGGAATTTATCGGGGTATAAACTTGGAAAAGTCGCGGGAATACTGGACGAAGCGATACAAAATTACAATTTTCGAAAATTGTAATTTTTTAAGGCCTCGTCCAGTATTCCCGCGACTTTTCGAAGTTTATACCCCCGATAAATTCCACAAAAATGCCATTCATTCCTTATAATTCCAGCATTTGAAATAAAATCATCAAGAAAATGTGTTTATTTTCCGTTTTCTTAAAAAATATTTTAATTGCGCCTGACAGTTACGGAAAGTAGTTCGGCATGGGAGTTTACTGGGATATAAATTTTGGACAGAGACTTGCTACGGACCAATCAAATGTTAGGGAATTGTGTAAATATTTTGTGCTGGAATTATTTAACCGTACGTTCGCTGGCGACAGTATTATGTTTATAAAGCACCAATGACATACTTATGGACAGTGTGTGACATGGTCCGATTGAATGGCGAACATCGTCAATGCACATGTTGAAGACTCGGACCTATGATCCGGTAAATGACCCATTCGAAAAGCAAAATGAATGACTGACATTGTATACCCTTAGCAGGTTTAATGCGTTCAGCAGACGTTGTAGTGTCTCTTTCTGAAGTTCATGACCAGAATGATCGTGTACACTTACCTAACACCATTGGCAATATCCACAACACACCGAAACCCGTCATAATGCAACTGTAAACCACCCAATACTGTGCAGTAACGAGGTTTTAAGTAACACACATACATACGTCCCTCATAATAAATTCACTGAAAAAACGCTCAATAGTGTGGTGCAAAATGGAAAGTATAAGTGGCATTTGAGATTTTGTACCTTCAGTCATTTACGTAATTTAATGAAATACGTTTACAAATTTTAAAATATTTTCCGTAAATGGCGTCAAAAGTTGACAACATTTTCAGAGTACATGCGGAATATTCCGCATGTACTCTGAACATTTTGTCAACTTTTGACTTTATTTATGAAACATATTGTAAATTTTGTAAACGTATTTAATGAATTTACGCAGGTATAATTTCGGTATTATACCGAAGGTATAATTTCCCAGGGCGTGTCTCATATGTACCAACTCTTCATAATGAAGTCACCACAAAGCGCACACTATTGAGCAATATGGAGATTTTAATAGATGTACTGATGGATCAGATATATGTTTCTGAAATGTATAAGTATTCACTGGCGGGTATCCAACCATGCCGATTTCGAAGTGAACACGGTCACAATGGAGGTGTGTAACTCACGGTGGATAATACGTGTCATATATACGTGCTATTTTCATTGGGGGTATTCTTCACGTATATACACAGGCATTCGGCCTGTGCGTATATATAGAGGAGCTTACACGTCAATTTGTTAAAGTGATGATATATTCATTAACCCTTTGAACCCAAAGCCCGCTATATCGGTTTATGCAAACAGTGCAGATCCAGATGAGCCGGCTCGTAACGAGCCGTCTCATCAGGATCTGCACTTTTAAGTAATCATATTGTTCATATTTTTTAAGACAAAAAACATCCCCTTTTCATAAATGAACTAGTCTGAAAATTATTTTCTGACAATTTGATTGATTGCAAAATTAACATGTCAAAATCCATTCCAGTTACTTAGGGGTGAAAAGGTTTACTAGATACCGTAATAATAAGAACTGGCATCGTTAAACGAAGCTACATGTAATCCCCTCGTTGACAGTCTTAACCCTTTCACCCATAAGTAACTGAATGGGCTACGATATGTTAATTTTGCAACCAATCCAATCATCGCAAAATGATTTTCAGACTATTCCATTTATAAAAAGGGGGTATTTGTTGTTCTCAAAAATATGAAAATTACTTTCAAACAGTGCAGATCCTGATGAGACGGCTCATTACGAGCCGGCTCATCTGGATCTGCACTGTTTGCATAAACCGATATAGCGGGCTTTTGGGTTCAAAGGGTTAATAATAATAATTAAAAAAAGTCAAGTCCCCAGTGACGTTGACCTTGTGTGGTCGGACGTGGGTCGTATGCAAACAATGCAGCATCCCTGCATCCATAGACACACATTGTGGCCAAATATTATCAAAATCGGTGAAGCGGTTCATGAGTTCACGAGGTGAACATAAGTCCTCAGTGACTTTGACCTTGGGCGGTCGGACGTGGGTCGTAAGCAAAACAAATCAGCATCCCTAAACACACATTGTGGCCAAATATTATCAAAATGAAAGGTGTTACTAATGTACGTACAGTGGGGTCAGCGTGCAAGTGCACACACGAACGAACACGACAGGTTGGTTCTAACATAATAAAATGTGGTTAGGTGTTCAGTAGAACGGGGATATAGCGTTACATGTAGTCCATGTACAGTGGGGTCAGCGTGTAAGTGCACACACGAACGAACACGACAGGTTGGAACCAACCTGTCGTGTTCGTTCGTGTGTGCACTTACACGCTGACACCACTGTACGTATATCACTGTGATATCTTGTGTTATTGAATTGTGTCCCTCACTTTATACTCCCAGATAGATATCTGCCGTCGTTTATACGTTTATTTTATTAACATTATTTAATGTAACTTACAGAAACATATTTTTTTGTAGTGGTTCAAAAACTGATAAAGACGTACATATGTATATTGCACAATGTCATTTGAATCGTCTTAGTTACATCCATATGTCTGTCTGGACAAAATGTATAAGCGCGCAGCCAATGTTTTCCCCGCTCTGTGGCGGCGGACATACAATGTGTGGGGTGTATTTACAGTCAAACATTTCCAGGGGCCGGGAATTAGGAGGCAGAGAAGCCCGAGGATGTGTATATTTGACGTCCTCAAGAGTCCCCCAACCCCGTACTGTCGTTTCTATGAAATACCTACTGGGGACAATTTCAGAATGTGTCTACATCGTTTGTTTCACGTTGTTTGATAGTAAAATATGTATTCAGTAAATGAATTGTGAACACCGTATGCCCTGATCTGACTGGGTGATGTGCATCCTGATCTGTAAACCCAGTGCAGACGTCACAAGTACCCTTTTGTCAAACTATATCTAAGACATTTTCGTAAAAGTGAGAAAACGTTGAATCTGTTATATGAATACAAAAATAAAATAAAATAATAATTTGTCAGAGGCTCGAACTCGCACACAAGGAACGCAGCTCTACCACATGAGTTGTGCGCACAATACTGCTAATGCTGGCGGACGACTGGGTAATCAATATAGAATAGTAGGTTAGTGCCGTGAATGGGAAAACATATCTGGCAAGGCTTAGGAAACGGGATGGGCGAGGTTCTGCCGAGCACATCCCGTTTCCTAGCTGCGCCAGATATTTTTCCCATTCACGGCACTAACCTACTATTCTATTTATCCAGTCAACACCTACTAATGGCTTTAAAATGCAAAAAGATAATCCCAGCCACCGCACATATTCATACGCCGTGACTAGGTCGTATTGACAGGATATCAAAAATGTTTCACGGCACCGTGTTTCACGGCACATACGCACGGTGTTGACGGGATAAAAATAAATCCACTATCGAAACGTTTTATTTTTGCAAATATGGCATTTATTGTGGTTTTCACTCGCCTGTTTCACCAGTCAACCAGTTGGTAATTTAAATTATCTCCTAAGCTATCGGGAGCATGCATTTTCCAGCTCTAAATTGCTCTAGATAAGGCGTCGATTAGGCCACCTAAAATGGCTGCAAACGGCTACATCCCGAGAAAGCTATAATAAACATAATCCACTGACCCCGTGACGTCACGTACCCTTGCCAATTTATCGGAAATCAACAGTATGTGTATCCGGCCACGGATCACTACAGCCATTAAAATACGTTTCGGATGTATCTAGATCCTGGACAGGATAAATAGTGTTTGTATTGTCTTTTTCATCGCCACAACGAGATTGCACTACGGAAGCATAGACGGGACAGTTTTGCTGTTGTTCTTCATTTATTTCGTGGTCACGACAAAATATAACACACCTAAAATATCTCGTTCACCTGAATCGCATGTATCTATTGTCGAATTATTACGGTAAATTGACCCATGGTAATCACTAAACACGAGTAGCATACAGATAAATACAGGAACGTTTGTAAATAGACCCGTTTCACTAAACTAAGATTTTAGTAATTGTATTCGACACACTAATGTAGTTCACTAATATAGTGGAACCTCTCTAAACCGGAAACACTGGGAGATCCCCAGGGCATTGATACTAATACAGTGGAACCTCTCTAAACCGCACACCCTGGGAGCTCCCCAGGGTGTCCGGTTTAGAGATGTTCCGCTGTAAAACGTCCAGATGACGACTTCAAGATACGCGTGCGTTCTTCGTGCTCATGAACAAACATTATAACCAGAGATAAAGGACAATGAACCCAATCAGATTCAGGCACAACTAACTTTGTGATTTGTGACCTGATCCTGATCTAATAGCACATTCCTGTAGTCTGATAACGATGTACTTGTATATTGCTTGTCATGCTTGTGAGAAGCACGACGGGTGTTTTATTATTGTAATGGCGAACAGTGCAGATCCTGGTCAGACTGTGCGGATGCACAGGCTGATCTGGATATACGCTGGTCGCAAAATCCATAAGACCCATCCTGACACAACAACAAATCGTAAGACCGCTCGTTTGCGTTTGTTACAATATGCAACGGATTTTGATGAGATATGGTGCAGCAAACGCGTCTTCAAGAGCTGCATTTGGTGGTCCATGGAGTGCGGTCCATGTTGTTTTTGCGAAGAATCGATTTCCGTGTCGGTAGACACGGAAATCGATTCTTCGCAAAAACGACAAAAGGTTGGGCGAAAATACAGAGACCACCAAATGCAGCTTAACAAGACGCGTTTAATGCGCCATATTTCATCAAAATTCGTTACGTAATAAGGACAATATATAAGAATACGTGCTTTGCATCATATGGATTCTGGGAGTTTCAATACTTGTTGTTGTTGTTAGTACCACGTGATCATACACATCCGTTGGTTGGCGTGGCCTAGTGCATAATGCACCTGCCTCGCAGCTGGGATATGGAAGGTTTGAGCCTCCGCATGGGCTGATATTACCGGTTGGTGAGCCGTCAGCTAGTTAAATAAATGGTAACGATTGCCTACCTGTCTGATGCCTGGCATATAGGATAGGAATTTGGAAGTACTGATGTTCACAGATTAGAGGGTATAATAAGTCAAAACTGGCGGGCACTTTTTCGTACTGGTGACACTATAATAAACATCACTTTTACACAACGATTCATAGGTCGGTGTTTTACGGGTTATTGCGGTATATCTGGTGGTTTGGGTGCATTGTTACCAACATACAATTTACGTCACCTCCCGCGAATTACACGTATAACTAGAACGTACAGGAACGTGCCGGAAAGTTTGGAAATGTGAATGTGTAGATAATTGGCGATTTATGTCGTATGCAATGTTTGAGCATTAGTGGTTGCACAAAACTATATAAATATAACCCAAAACCAACGAAATCCACCGACACATACGCAAATCCACCAAGATACCCATACGACAGCAACATACTGACCATCTGTTTGAACACTTGTGTTTTACACTGGTCACACACCCCATTAGTCTCATTGCTCCGGTCACAGACACAACTAGTCTATTGTAAGCTGATTGTCTGTACGTCGACTTAAACATACAAGTATAATTCCAGCAGAAAAATATTTACACAATTCCCTAACATTTGATTGGCCCGTAGCAAGTCTCTGTCCAAAACGTATATCCCAGTAAACACCCACGCCGAACTTCTTTCCGTAACCGTGAGGCGCAGTTAAAATAATTCTTAAGAAAACGGAAAATAAACACATTTTCTTGATGAATTTATTTCAAATGATAGAATTATAAGGAATGAATGGCCTTTTTGTGGAATTTATCGGGGATATAAACTTGGAAAAGTCGCGGGAATACTGGACGACGCCTTTAAAAAATTACAATTTTCGAAAAATCTTCTTTTTTTTTTCTTTTTTTTTCGAAAATTGTAATTTGTTATCACTTTGTCCAGTATTCCCGCGACTTTCCAAGTTTATACCCCGATAAATTCCACAAAAAGGCCATTCATTCCTATAATATTACGTCCTTTAACTTGGTTTGTCACAGCAGCAGGCTTACTTACTATAACGATTTACTGTCAGTCAGAGTGTCCCATTAATGTGGCTGTGACTGAAGACACGAGGCTTATGGGATGTGTGACCGCTTCCAGCTTAGCTCCCGATGAAAGAGCACACTCCTGTATCCTGATAACGATCTATACTGCTTGTTAGAAGCATGACGGGTGTTTCATTGATGGGATGGCGAACAGTGCAGATCATGATCAGACTGTGCGGATGCACAGGCTGATCTGGATCTAAACTGGTCGCAAAACCCCTTAGCCCCATTTCTCCATTCACAGCCACAAATGTGCTACACATCCAATGGACCACCAGCGGTAAAGCGAGAATGCTCGGCTATAATCCTTTGATATCTTATATATCAGACAATGCTAAGGAATTCCTACCGTTTCCAAGCTGAGCCTGCTAAACTTGAAATCAGCAAACATTAGTCTGATATTCTATTTATCAGGTAACGTTTTACGCTGAGTACAAGTGTTCGCTGGAAGGAATGTTGACCAGTCTACGTTGCGTTATTACACTGATGTAATTCGCGTAAAGGAAATAACATTAAAAAGTTGTGAAGATTGTGTATTTATCTAAACTGGATCGTATCATGTATTCTTAGGAGTCCGATCTAAAGAATATACATAGAGAATAGTAGGTTAGTGCCGTGAATGGGAAAACATATATGGCAAGGCTTAGGAAACGGGATGGGCGAGGCACCGAGCCCATCCCGTTTCAATACCGCGCCAGCTATTTTTTCCCATTCACGGCACTAACTTACTATTCTATTTATCCCGTCAACATTACAAATAGCTTTAAAATGCAAAACAAATAACCCCAGCCGCATCCTCAAAATCGGAGAATCGAACCGCACATATTCGTACGCAGTGATTAGGTCGTATTGTCAGGATATCTAGCATGTTTCACAGCACCGTGTTTCACGGCCACGGCACATACGCACTGTGTTGACGGGATAAAAATAAAATATGTACCATATGGAGTGAGTTACTGTGGGTTTAGGGCGTAGACGCTTTGGACACTAGTGCACGTTCATTCCTTTAACACTTTGGAATCACAATTTGTACGCTGCATGTCGTCGATACGGATTCCGTAAAGCACGAAAATGTCCATAAATGACGTCGAAAGTTGAAAAAAAACAACAAAACAACATCGAAACAAACGTTTTCTGTTCTTGCTTTGTTTTATCACAGTTTTGTCAAAAATTATCGTCTGCGACGTTACGTCACGTAACGTTGCTCGTAGCAACGGGCGACGTCAGATCGACGGAGTAACGTCAAGTAAATGGAGGAGGATAGTGAGGGTCGTATTTACAAATTAATCTTCTGGAATTGTTTATACGAGAACCCGAGCCACAACAGAGACGCGGCGAAAGGTACATACATGTATATGCAGGTGCGCCGGGAGCATCATATTATAAGATTGGTCTGGCGAATCTACTGGGTGCCCCCGGTATCCACCCAAAGTGTATGTTGTTACCACTCAGTTGAACCGTCTCGCCGAGACGGTTCAACTGAGTGGAAACAACATACACTTTTGATGAGAAATGAAAAATATTGCAGAAAAAATATTTTCATTCCGTTTTTGTATACATGAATTACAAATATGTTAAAATTATTGATCAGGCAGTCGCCGGACCTGCCGAACCTGTTTCGACGCCCCTGCTATGTAACGTACTGTGGAACCCCTCTAAACCGGACACCAAGAAAACACCTGTGATCTTATTTTTGATGAGTTTGTTGGTCATTTATCTCGGGTGATAATGTCTGTTCGTGATCGCATAGCACGCGACTATGGCTCAGAATGATCCACCGCCTGATTTACAGTGAAACCTCTCTAAACCGGACACCCTGGGTACCTCCCATGGTATCCGGTTTAGAGAGGTTCCACAATATTTGATGTGTGGCCGTGACTGGAGAAATGGGGCTTATTGGAGTTGTGACCACTTTAGGATGTTGTCAAAAACAGTGAAACCTCGCTAAACCGGACACCCTGGGAGGTCCCCAGGGTGTCTGGTCTAGCGACGTTTCACTGTAAATCAGGCATTTGATTATACCGAGCATAGTCGAGTGCTGTGCGATCACGAACAGGCATTATCAACTGAGATAAATGACCAAGAAACCCATCAAATATGATCACATATGCTTCTTGTTGTCCGGGTTAGCGAGGTCCCACTGTAGTATGCAACTAAACAATGATATCGACTGGAGAAAAAGGACTTGCATCAACTGTGGCCAGCATAGCTCCTTATCAGTTAGCGCACTCCGGTAGCTGAATAAAGGTATACGCTGTTTGCCAGAGGCGTGACCGCTGTTTCAATGACTGAATGACGAACAGTGCAAACCCTGATCAGACTGCGCGGGTGCACAGGCTGGTCTGGGTCTAGACTGGTTGCAAAGTCAAGTATCATCAGCAGAGCCGGTTTTTGTAACCACCCAACTTTTTGTAAACCCCGTTAACAAAAACCGGGGGTTAAACAAACCCTTGACGTACGCGCCGGATTTTGTAACCCCCCGGTTTTTGTAAACGGGGTTTACAAAAACCGGGGGTTTACAAAATCCGGGGGTTTAAAAAAAAAGAGTGTTTCAAAAGACCGGCTCTACAATCACCGTTTCTCCATTGCCAGTCACAACTGTACCCCGTGTTAATGGACCAATTCTCTGTAACCACCAAAATAAACTGCCTATGCTCAATAAATGTAAATCCATAAATTGAAATTTACAGACGATCTTAAATTTGCACTTACGAACATTTTAGTCGTAAGAAGTTTAGTGAAACGGACCCCAGAAAGGTTCTTTATCCGATTCACGAACGTACACACACTGACGGATACATGTACATAGATGAATTTACATAGAGAATACCAGGCTAGTGTCTTTTGACAGTTTGATATCAAGTTTATCAGGCAAGGCTAGGAAACGCGTAGGAATTCCGAGGCTTGCCGAGGAATTCATACCGTTTCCGAGCCGAGCCTGATAAACTTGATATCAAAATACACTAGCCTGGTATTCTATTTATCAGGTAACGTTTTATGCTCGAAAATGACCACAGATGACGTCGTATTATATGGACAGAACGCGGACTTGTTTACGTTGCGTCATTACACTGACGTCATTCGGTAACGTCACGTGACGTCATCCGACAAATGGAACGTCAGTTTTCACTTCGTTGTAACCCGGATGTTTATATCAGGTCAATGCCTGATACAACAATATGTTATCAGTCAGTACGTATTCGGTCAATACAGGGCAGGTTACCTGATAAATTACAAGACTTGGGGGGTACATTTATTGATTTCAAACAAAGTATAATATAACCTCTCTAAATCGAACATCCTAGCGACATCGATGTGTTAAATTATGGCCGATTTCAATGTCAAAGTATCGCTGATGTTGATCAGTATTCATGATTCCAATGCACACATGTATGTATTTCACAGCGCTTACATCAGATTTACAGTGGAACATATCTAAACCGAACACCCTGGGGACCTCACAGGGTGTCCGGTTTAGATAGGTTCGACTGTAATGACACCTAAAAAACAATAGGCCTAGTTGTTGTCTGAATACCGTTGGGTCAGCGTGTAAGTACACACACGAACGAACACGACAGGTTGGAACCAATCTGTCGTGTTCGTTCGTGTGTACACTTACACGCTGACACCACTGCACGCTGTGTACGTGTTGTATATGTTTGCAGCGTTGGAGAATAAACGGAAGATACAAGCATGCAGCAAGGCACTATATCCTGGGCCCAATTGCGGTCGACGTAGCACAGGCTGGGTTCCCAGCGTCCATAGTCAACGCACCAAGCTCGCTCCACTTCCAGTTTTACTCGCCCCAAAGCCCGTTTCATCCAGAGTATTCGACACTTTGACTACTAATACATGCAAGGAAACGCCGTCTTCGACGTGTCGGTTGAAATCGGTACTTTCAGGAACTGAATCGTTCACATCGACGTACACAAACAACAGTACACCATTGCCTCTATTCGTAGTACATCGTGACCCGACGGAGAAGCTCCTGTTACGGCGACCGACAGTTGAAACGGTTGTTCCGGTTAAAGCTGATGACGAACTGTTCGAGTTTTTCACCGAAAGCATAGATATGAAACAACTATCATTTTCCAGAACAGAATCGTTTAAGTTCTACAACCAAAGCTACCCACTGTTGCTGCAACGAAACTATGATGGAGACAGAACACTATCTCCAAATAAGAGAATGCGGTCACCGGAAAGCCCAACGAGCATCTTGATTCAACGGAAGCTTTTACTGAACCAGCGTCTAACTGATCTAGAACAACAGATGGTTGACCTTGAGAATGCGACAGAAGGTGTCTTGTTTGTCACGGAGCTGCACAACTCCGTGTTTGACCCCACAACCTACCCGTGGAACAAATTGGACGTGAAGTTTCTGACTAGGAGATACACTATCGACGCATCTTTAAGGAATATGTAGCACCGGTTATTTATTCTAGATCGCAATGGAACGCCAAATCTACATAAACTGAAATAAGCAATGGTAGCCGCGCTAAATATTTAGTTTGCTTCAAATGTTCAGACAGCTATTCAAATGAAGTGGAGCTAGCTCGAAATGAATTATAGCTAGCTTTAAATAATTTCGAGCTAGCGCCAGATAGTTGAAACTATCTCTAATCATATAGAGCTAGCGTTACGTATTGCAGTTGAAATATTTGATGTTCAATATAATTATACGTCCTTGGCAACACGGAGCCGAGTAAATCTAATGTATACCACTTACTAGCATGTGTTTCTTATACTTTGGTCTGGTTACTGCATTGGTTTCCAAATGAACAAGGTCATACCTGTGTAATTGAAGGGGCCATATAAGTAGGGGGCTAAGTCCCAAGGGACTTAGCCCCCTTCTTCTACTGACCCATATAATCAACATGTATCGTAACTGATTGAGTGGGCCAATGGCGGACATTGAATGTGTCGATACTCGGCGTTCATAGTCGGAACATTAGGTAACATGGGACGTTAAACGTAGTTTATTTATTACAATACAAAATGGTGACAGTTTCACCGGACCCATGGTTTACCTGGGCCATCGACAGATACAGTCACGTGACCCGATGACACGTGTTACCAGTGAAACCCACTCCATCCCGCAACCAACATACACCACACCGATTACCATGCGTATACAAGTAATTCGACCAAGGCCTACGATCTTCGCCATTGACAGTTGCCAGCAAGATGATCGGATTCTGATCAGATTTGCTTACATTAAATGCCAAGGTCAAATGTGCCAGCCGGCTGTTCACTTGAGCTGCTATTACTCCGAAGACCGTATGGGGCCGCAGTAACATTGCTTTCGTAACCACGGAGGCTCTCGGTCCTCTTTCACACAGTATGATGTATATCCGTTTTATTTGCCGATGCCAGCTAGCCTACTTAAGGCACTAAATGGGCGGCAAATGAAAATATGGATGATGATAAGCATGCATATAAAGTTCCAAGCGAATAGCTAATTGAGCTATATAAAATTGCTGCCGAAGTTGTTACCAGCAGTGCAGCTAGGCATTGTATGCTCACATGGGGGCTGTATGCCAATACCTGCGTTTCGGCTGCTAGATTTTTGTATGGGAATGACATAATACATCTGGTAGTGGTTTTATAAAAAATAAAAATAAAAATTATCACCTACTGAAAATACACCTAATTTGTTTGTTTGTTTATTGGTGTTTAACTGCCTACATGTATCAACAGTTATGGTCATATAAGGCCGGGCAAACGGGTTCGATCTGGCTTTAAATGCTGCATTGGAGGGAATTCCCAAAATCAGAACAGAATATTTACATCGAGAAAACCCTTATACTAGTATTACGATATTTCATAATCCTATTTTAGGGGAAGGGGCCAAGTGACTTTGATGTGGCATGGACCTGGCACCAGGTCAGGTTATTCTAATTTTAGGGCTGAAAATATTTTTTCTCGATGTAATATTCCATTCTGATTTTAGGATTATTCCCCCCCCCCCCAATGCAGCAGGTTAAAATGGGATCGAACCGGTTTGCCCGGCCTTCATGACGTTAGCTGTTGATAGTCCGTTAAACATTAATAAACAAACATCGAGAAAAAATATGTTCAGCCCTGAAATTAGAATAACCCGACCTGGTGCCAGGTCAATACCACAACGAAGTCACTTGGCCCCTTCCCCTAAAATACGATTACGAATAATCGTAATACACACATAAGGGGTATAACCAGATTCAACCGTCACATACAAGAATGCCAAAGACGTATGTGAGGGTAAAACCATGTCTCCAGTCGGGATTCAGGTAAGAATGAAATGCACCTGAATGATCGACAGATCGATGATAGGTGAGATTGTTTATCAATAACGACCGATGCGAACCATCATCGGCACGCCTGCTTATCTTGCGAAGCATTATATCCGGGTGCCTGGCTTGCGAAGCATTATATCCGGGTGCCTGGCCAAATTGGCGACATTACCAACTGCGCAGGATTGCATCATTCTACTTCAATCCCATTGGATGCTATTTTTGATACTCCATTGTCCCTTAGATAGTATTGGTTGATGATGACGTATTCAGATGGTTTTGATCATCAGGAGGATGAGCTTGACCAAGGGTATAAAAGGCCAGTAGCCTATTTCACCAACATTGCAAAGTATACTTATCTAGCAAAGTATGCTTTGAGGGAGACATTTTCAATTTAAGGATAAATTTATTAATTTTTTTTATACTGAATTTATTACATTATCACAGCCAATTTGGCTGTGAAAATAATGTAATAAATTCAGTATAATAATTCTGCATACTTTTAATCATGAAATATATGCATTTGTTAGTTCTATATGAAATAATGCATTTCAGGAAAAATAAATGATTTCTCCCTCAAAGTATACTTTGCTGGTAAAGTATACTTTGCAATGTTTATGAAATAGGCTACTGCTCATTTGGACAGCCCCACACAAGTACAGTTATGATAAACCACTAGAAAGTTGGAACTTAACCGACAATTGTGAAATATGTACAATATCTTGGCATTTCATTATAATGGAGACAATTCTAATGAAATGCCAAATCATGTAATTAGGAGGGTTAAAAAGACTGGACGTCACCTACAAACCCAGCGATGACGAGACAACACCACTAGTTATAGGAGAAAGGAAAACGTGACGGACAGACAGACAGACTTTTGCATCCATATATCCCATTTTCGCTAGGCTACAGGATAAGAAAGTATGCGCATCCTGTGCCGTTCAATACACGTGGAATTTCTTTTGGTGTGACAGTGTTCTACACTGCAGACATATCCAGTAATGAAGATAGACGAAGTACTTTATAGCATGTATGTTTGCTCAGACAGACGAACGGAAGAGGTCATACCCGTTTTTGTCAATGGAAGCATGTAAAACCAATTACTAGTATTATGTTCATTCTGTACGATACTACTATAGCTACACAATTCACAATTCACATTTCAAGCACGTGGGCAGCAAAATAGAGGCGTCACAAACAGGGCAGAAAAAGTATTATTTTATTCCACAAGATATAAAGACATTAGTCAATGAAACCAATTTATGAAGCTCTTTTGATCACATGTGCAATCTAGCAAACATACAAACGAGGTAACATTGGGATTTAACTCTTTCAGCCCTAAATAACTGGAACGGACTGTTATATGTTAATTATAGGACCAATCCAATCATCACAAAATGATTATCAGACTAGTCCATTTATAAGGTATTTTGTAGTAAACAAAAATAAAATTACTTGTAAAAAGTGCAGATCCTGACGAGACAGCTCGTAGTAGTAACATAAGGTCGTAACTGCTATGCTTTAGCATAGCAGTTACGACCTTATGTTACTACTACGAGCCGACTCATCTGGGTCTACACTGTTTGCAAACATGCTAAAGATGTCTGTACTATGTGCTGGCGTAAAATGTTTCATGTCAAAATACAGTGGAACCTCTACAGTGGAGTGAGTGAGTGAATAGGGTTTAACGTCCGTTTTTCTGACATAGAGGTACAAGCCTCAGGGAGTCTACATGCAGACGGGTCAACGGGGTCGTGTCCCGTATCCACCTGTACGAGGGGGGTAAATCCCAACTTCAGAACTCAATATTTACAATCAAAATATATATTCAGTCCTGAAATTAGAACAACCTGATCTGGTGTCAGGCCCTCGCCACACCAGCATCATTTATTCCATCCTAAAAGTAATAGGATTAGCGCTAATCTTACTTTTATATATGGGGCATAGCCCGACTCAACTCTCACATACAAGAAAGCCAAAAATGTACATGAGGGCCAAATCCGGTATAGTGGGTTCCGGAAAGTATGAACCCAATCGTTAAGCCAGTTTAGTCGCCTTTTACAACAAGCAATGGCTACTGCAGCACTATTCTCAGGATCAGTTGATCCCGCCCCGGTGCCTGCACAGGGCCTCTACAGTGGAAGGTCCAGTGTGTCTGGTTTAGAGGTTTCACTGTAATTAACCACTTCATAAACCTGTTTTGTCATTTTCAATCATGAACAGACCGGACAGTGAAACAAATTACAGTGAAACCCATCTAAATTGTACACGATGGGGTCCACTGAGTGTCCGGTTTAGACAGGTTTACTGTAGGCAGCGGATTCCTGACGATTCCTATTCAGCTACATGCAGAAGATACTGCATATACAAATGTGTGTGTGCTGCACAAGCAATTTGTGCAGGTTACTAGATGTAAAATGCATTATGTGATCGCTCTAAGTAGAACTGAGTGGCATCTCGTCAGGAAACTGACGCGCATTTCGACATGAAACATTTAGGTCAGTGCGGATTGTACCACCAGTGATACGAATAACTTCGCCTGCGTTTGGAGCCAGGATCAACGTTTGTCAATGGGCTCCCTCGGATGAGTGAGTGAGTGAGTGAATAGGGTTTAACGTCCGCTTTTCTGACATAGAGGTACAAGCCTCAGGGAGTCTACATGCAGACGGGTCAACGGGGTCGTGTCCCGTATCCACCTGTCCGAGGGGGGTAAATCCCAACTTCAGAACTCAATATTTACAATCAAAATATATATTCAGTCCTGAAATTAGAACAACCTGATCTGGTGCCAGGCCCTCGCCACACCAGCATCATTTATCCCATCCCATAAAAGTAATAGGATTAGCGCTAATCTTACTTTTATATATGGGGCATAGCCTGACTCAACTCTCACATACAAGAAAGCCAAAAATGTACATGAGGGCCAAATCCGGTATAGTGGGTTCTGGAAAGTATGAACCCAATCGTTAAGCCAGTTTAGTCGCCTTTTACGACAAGCAATGGCTACTGCAGCACTATTCTCAGGATCAGTTGATCCCGCCCCGGTGCCTGCACGGGGCATCCTCCCTCGGATGAGCAGAGCTGGTAACAGAGCTCCAGTTAATGTGCGTAATTTGATCAACTTTGGGGAGACTTTCGTTATTTCTTTGCCAAAATTGGCAAGTTAGGAGTGCTTTAGAATCGTCTCAATGAGACGATTCTGAAGCAATCCCAACTTGTCATTTTTCGTGAAGAAATAAGAAAAATACCCGGAAAATTTGGTCCAATTACGCACCTGAACTGGAGCTCTGGCTGGGAACATCATTTTTTTTGCTTGATTATTTACCGTAATAACAATTTACACTGGGAAAACATATGAATATATCCCACGACAAAGAGTGTTCCATTGATTATGGTTAGTATGGTTGTACGGTTTTATCACAATGATACAATATTTTTTTGGAAACACCTATAGGATCTCTAAAATGTTCTTTTCACCAATAGGCCATCCCATTTGGACGGGTGCTGATAAAAATGTCCTTGCGAATTGTAGGTCCCAATTCTTGCACAGGCACACACACAGGTGACAGACAAAATAAATCACCTGTAGTCGATTTCATCAAAATTGCAAAGTATACTTATCTAGCTAAGAATACTTTGAGGGAGTAATCATTTATTTTTCCCGAAATGCATTATTTCATATAGAACTAACCACTGCATATATTTGATGATTAAAAGTATGCAGAATCATTATACCGAATTTATTACATTATCACAGCCAAAAATAACAAGAAGACACTTGCATAAATAACAAGAAGACACTGTCATATAATCCCCGCCCCCCCACCCCCCCACCCCCACCGTACCACCTGTGGTCACACAGACTGTAATTACGAAGTAATCACTTTGAGGATGACAGTGAGGTGACTACGGAATGAATGGTGAATAGTGAATGCTCAAAATAGAATATAACCGAGACTAGCCACGTGATTTTGTACCCAAGAAGATTTTTAATGAAAAATATTTACAGAAACCGTGATATTTTCCATAAATTACGTCATTTTTCATAGCAAATGTGGCATAACTTTCAACGTGATTTACCAAAAATAAGCACATCTTCCAGCGCTCCAGTTAAGGTGCGTAATTTGACCAACTTGGGGTGAAATTTTGTTATTTCTTCATCAAAAATGGCAAGTTGGGAGTCCTTTAGAATCGTCTCATTCAGACGATTCTAAAGCACTCCCAATTTGCCATTTTTGATGGAGAAATAAGAAATTTACCTCCAAATTACGCAGCTTAACTGGAGCTCCGTCTTGTTCTGTACAAAATTACATGGCTTGTCACATATTAAGGGTATAGTACAGGAATACACCGACAGGAGTTATCAAGATATAATAAGTCTGATAATGCCACATTTTCTCAAGCGATGTATTACTATGGACGGAATATTTTCCAGTAAAATAACTGATCATTAAAAAATATTAAATAACATTTCAATCATGAAACACAATATAATGTATAAAACTTCAATACGGTCAGTACAGAATCACAAAAGTTTCCCTTTTTAAAAATAATTTGATTTTATACGCATATACATATTTACAAACATGTGCACACATGTGGCATATACATGTAATTATATAATACTTAAATAATATCACAGTCAACAATATGTCCATGTTTGTCAGATTATAAAATAATATATCTATGCAGGCAGGCAAGGGTTTTAAGCCTTAGAATGCTGGATATCAAAATTGTCGTCTGCTGACGTTTTGTATTTTGCCTTCTTTCTCAATATAAAACATGGTTTGACAGCACTTTAGAATCATTTCCGTTGGAAATGATTCTAAAGTGTTGTCAAACCAAGTTTTTGACGAGAAAAATGGAAAATAAAAAATAATCAGCAGACGACGGAATCTAATTCAGCATTAAGATGGTTTTAACATGTACAAAAGAATCTCAACATAGCACAATGTGCATTAGAATAACTTTTATTCAATTGTCGTATGTTCAATATTGACAATAATATGCGTCTTTTTCATTGACACAAATAAATAAGAAATCACCGAAATTTTAAACCCTAAAAACTTGAAATTGAAGATTAGAGTTTATCCACTGAAACAAACTACATATCCTACATTACCTTCACATAAATAATTTAATAATAATTTATTTATAAAATGCAGAATAAAGACTTGCTATAAATCAGCAGTCACTTTTTTAAACATTTTGCATTTGACAAAAATGTATATATTAAATCCAAGAAATGTTAATGAAATGAGTGCGACTTCTCAGGAATTTGCTTAAATTAATTTTAAATATTCTTTCATCTATTTTTTCTTCTTCGCACTTGGGCTCTTCTTTCCCTTAGCACTATTTCTCTTGCCCTTGGGCGACTTTGTTTCGTTGTCAGCCCGGACTTTTGCTTCCTGAACCTCGATTTCCGCCAATCGTTTCCGCTCAGCCTCGAGGTATTTCTGGCGGAAAGCTTCGCGTGGTTGGTTCACCGCCTCTCGAGCCGCGTCCAGTTGGGCCTGAATGGAGATGGAAGTCAGAATTGAAGGGTCAGTGGAAAAAAGGGGCTAAGTCCCTGATGGACTTAGCCCCCTTTTTCCACTGACATCTTCAATTTCAATGTAGAATTAGGACACTACAGGAGCGATGATTTAATATAGTTATTTAATAAATTTCATAAGAAATCATGATGTAGAGAATCTTACACGAGTGATGATTTAATATGATATTCAATAAAAAGTTTACTGATAAATCCTTTCAAGAATTAAACAAATACAGTTTATGCTCGTTTACTCAACAATGTCCGAGGTAAAATCTTTTAGTTAACGAAAACTTGAGTTAATGATAGTTATTACATAGGAAAACATGCGCTTGGAACCAAGAATTTGACTTTCAGTTGTCAGTACTTTGGGGTAACGAGTGTAAACTGTAAGCCGATACTTGTCACAGTGGTTCCAACAGGAAATTGAGAAAAAAAGAGGAAATTGGGAAAACATATATAGAAAACACTCGTACTGCCTCGGACCACGATTTTATCATTTTCAAGCAGTTTGGACACAGTTCAGCAATTTTATTTCATGAAGATTTTAGTAAAAAGGAAGATTCACATCCCTATAAGGACATAAAATGCGCCATAACGTACAGTGAAACCTCTCTAAACCAGACACCCTGGGACAGGTCCCCAGGGTGTCCGGATTAGAGAGGTTCACTGTAAATAATGAACATACATCATCACCCGAGATAAATGACCAAGAAGCTCATGAAAAATAGATGTTTTCTTGGTGTCCAGTAGCCTATTTCAGCAACATTGCAAAGTATACTTATCTAGCAAAGTATACTTAGAGACATTTTCAACTTAAGAATAAATTTATTAATTTTTATTATACTGAATATATTACATTATCACAGCCATTTTGGCTGTGATAATGTAATAAATTCAGTATACGGTAATAATTCGGCATATTTTTAATCATCAAATATATGCAGTGGTTAGTTCTATATGAAATAATGCATTTTGGGCAACATAAATTATTACTCCCTCAAAGTATACTTTGCTAGATATAAAGTATACTTTGCAATTTTGATGAAATCGGCTACAGATTAGAGAGTTTCCATTGTACCTGTAAATCCTCGCACTCCTGGAGCTGCTTCTCCTTGGTGTTGTTGCGTAGCTGTTTGTCCTGTTCACGCCACTGCTCCACGGACTGGCGGAAGGCCTTGTACTCGTGGATCTGTAACTGCTGCTCCTTGAACTTTCGCTGGTTCTCCAGCTCGTCCAGGAACTTCATCGGCCCTTGAGCTTTCCTGCAATGGTCAAAAACTCATTTGTGGCTGTGACTTGAGAAATGGGGCTCAAGGGATTTGTGATCATTTATATTTATATTACTTGTTAGACGCATGACGGGTGTTTCATTGATGGACTGGCGACCAGTGCAGATCCTGATCAGACTGTGCGGCTGCACAGGCTGATCTGGATCTACACTGGTTGCAAAAGCCCCATTTCTCCAGTGACAGCCACGTTTAATACATGATCTTAATCCATACATGCAGTGGTAAAATGCTCATAAAAATAGATGAGCGGTAACACTGTTGGACTACCACGCTGGCGACCCAGGTTCGATTCAGGGTTCAGTTCAAGGGCGTCAGTATTTCTGAGATACTTTGTATTTCCTGCTCTACTAGTAGTTTCGGATGGGACTTTAAAAGGCGGTCCCGTGTATCAGATTTGAAGGAGAGTCTGGGCACGCTAAAAGAACCAGAGGGCACTATTCCAATAAGAGCTAGGCCCCCTGGGGCCGGTTTCTTCTGTATCCACCCCCTTCTTGGGAGACGACATGCAAGGTCATCGAGCCAGAGCCGTCGTTAAATCCAAGCATTTTATATTAAATTTTTTTCCACTTCCAAATGAAGTTCTGAACTTGTTTTGTTATTTGGTTGGTGTGATAATAGTGCCTGGTGTATGCCATGTTGGGCAGCGTGATTTTCTGGAGTGGTCAAAAACTATTTTATTGCATAATCTTATAGAATATTCCATTACACATATTTACTTTTCTGCAGTGTACAGCAACTCATTTAACCTTTTCACTACTACAAGCCTCTATCCTAATGTTTGCAAACAAAGTAGATCCAGATGAGCTGGCTCGTAACGAGCCATCTCATCTGAATCTGCAGTGATTTTTCAGTATTTTTCAGTATTTTTCAAAAAAGTATTCCACATATGATTAATGAAAATTTTGTCATCTTTCAACGTCATCTTTCAACGTCATTTACAGAAAATATCATGAAAAGTCGCATATGTTCTTAGGTAAAAAATGGCATGGCGTGTCTCATATGTGCCTTTGCAGATACACAAGCGCATTCACGTAGAATTCAGTGAATTGTAAATTATATTCCAAAATCTGGGGCCCGTTTCACTAAACTTCATACGACTAAAATGTTCGTAAGTGCAAACTTATGATAGTCTGTAAATTCCACATTAACACTGTTTTCTTGCAAATAATTATTGGATTTACATTTATTGAGCATATGCCTATGCTCAATAAATGTAAATCCATCAATTGAAATTTCCAGATGATCCTAAATTTGCACTTACAAACATTTTAGTCGTACAAAGTTTAGTGAAACGGCCCCCAGGAGCCTTACCTACCATGAAGGTCATATAAAGGTAGCAATGTGTTTTAACAAATGGACAACTACACAGAAACATCATAATGCCTTGTATACCTGATAAACGGAGTCAGATCTAGCGGCTGTAACATCTCCTTGGGCGTGGGTGGGGGTGGTGGCTCCAGGGTGAGTGTGCCCTCGTCCAGCTGGTCGAGGTAGGAGCCGGGGGTCTGCGGGGGCAGGTCCATTGTCATGTCCATCGCTTCCCCTTCCCCTTCCCCCTCCTCGCGACCCTCGTCATCGGCCGTCAATTTTATGGTGTGTGTGGATAGGTACTTCAGGCGGGCTTGCTTCGCCTAAAATGGTAATAATTCCAGCACAAAAATATTTACACAATTCCCTAACATTTGATTGGCTCGTAGCAAGTCTCTGTCCAAAATTTATATCCCAGTAAACTCCCACGCCGAACTACTTTCCGTAACCATGAGGCGCAGTTAAAATAATTCTTAAGAAAATTGAAAATAAACACATTTTCTTGATGAATTTATTTCAAATGCTGGAATTATAAGGAATGAATGGCCTTTTTGTGGAATTTATCGGGGATATAAACTTGAAAAAGTCACGGGAATACTGGACGAGGCCTTCCGGCCTTCGTCCAGTATTCCCGCGACTTTTCCAAGTTTATACCCCGATAAATTCCACAAAAAGGCCATTCATTCCTATAATGGATAGAATTGGTGCATAGTGCCCATATAGATTTTTGAAGTTTTACTTTTAGTACATTGCAACAATATTCTGTTATTTTTGCATTTCACAAGTGTTATATTGATGGAATGGCGAACAGTGCAGATCGGATGCACAGACTGATCTGGATCTACACTAGTTGCAAACACCTTTTAACCTGCTGCAATGGGGGGAAAATCCCAAAATCACAACAGAATATTTACATTGAGAAAAAATATATTCAGCCAAAATGGCTGTGATAACATAATACAATCAGTATAATAACAATTAATAAATGTATCCTTACATTGAAAATTTCTCCCTTAAAGTGTACTTGAAAAGTATACTTTTCAATTTTGGTGAAATAGTCTACTGATAAATGTTGTATATGAATAAGACATGTAACGTGTCATGACAACATGAGGCTCAATGAACTTCTGACAAGTGTTGATCCTTAATCGCTAGTGAACGCTACATTCAGGGTCTACACTAGAAATATATACATCAAAGTGTACTTAGCAAGATACGTATACTCTGAAATTTTGGTGAAATAGGCTACTGAACTGTGCACCCGGGTGCCGCAAATCTCAGACAGACAGACAGATGAACAGGGTGGTCACTATATGCAGTTGGGGTTTACGGCCTATCAACAGCTAAGGTCATTTAAGGCCGGGTCAATGGGTTTAGTACTAAATTCCATATATTACCTGTACAAGTACATGTACAGTGGAACCCCTCCAAACCTGACCCCCTCTATACCGGAATTCGCGCTATACCGAACATGCGACCACGTCCCGAATATTCTGCTATATAAACACATTAGTTTCTACCCCTCTATTCCGGAACCCCTCTACTCCGTAATCCGGACGCCATTTCAAGTCCCAAACCCATATTTCAGCGTTAAAATAACCCCGGAAAACCGGAAACACGGTCACCTGTCAGGATGTGTTCCAAGAGATAGACCGCGCCCAATTTCAATGTTGTTGTTTCAAGCGGGTGTCAAAATCACACCGTGTTTGCAAGACTGGTTCCCGGTAGTATTGTTCAGCTCTGGTTCCCAAAATGCGGAACCACGAGAATGAGACGATTCTAACGGACTCCCAACTTGACATTTGTGTGGAAGAAATAACAAAATTGATCAAATTACACACATTAACTTGAGCTCTGTACAAGCGCTATCCATGCGTGTAATGCGCTAAGCGGCGTGTTTTTTTGAACGTCATAAGCAGCATTACAAAGTTAGGAATCTATTCAATACACATGATACATGCGACCTAAATACGAGACATGTCTGCTGTTTCACATTATTTGTGAACCAACCGACCGATTAATTGAGAATCTGATAATTACTTAACGAGGCTGTAAACTCGTGACTGTAGCCTGTGGGCTATTGTAGCAGCTCGCGGTAACTACACAGCACACGTCGAAATGTGTCTTTGCTCTTTGCGGACAGTGTAGACCGTAGACTCCGTTAACATTGCGAATCTGCACTATTTGCTATACCCCTTGCGAATCTGCACTATTTGCAATGTCAATAAAAAAAACACATTCTGGTCTTAAAAGAGCGCTCCAGCTGATCGAGAAAGTTCCACAGTGGCACAAAATACTTAAGGGCCTTTATCCCATGTCATCTGCACTCTGTTTATTGGGAATTACACATGTCTACATGATAAAACACAACTGGGTAGCCGAGCCCCCGTTAAGGTGCGTAATTTGGGGGTACATTTCTTATTTCTCTATACAAATGGCAAGTTGGGAGTGCTTTAGAATCGTCTCATTGGGACTTAACTTTTTCGGGTGGAGAAATATGAAAATACTCCATAAATTTACTATACTGGTGGCTGGTCCACAACTAAACTGTCACCTTGTAGTGTAGTTTTATAAAAAAAACACTGGTTTTTATTTGTTTGTTTGTTTCCAATGAAAAAGTCATCATATCAATTCTCAGAATAAAAAGAAACTTGACATATTTATTGAAAAAATGTGTAAATATGCTTTCAATATGGTAATAATGGTATATACTATACAAATCCAAGAGTTAATAATGGAAAACATACATTTCCTTAACTGGAAATAGAAAACCCCTCTAAACCGAAAACCCCTATAAACCGAACTTTTCAGTCTGTCCCCAGGGTGTTCGGTTTAGAGGGGTTCCACTGTACATATTCAAGTACATGTATAAATGGGGGAAAAGCCCAAAATCAGAACTGAATATTTACAGTAAAAACTAGATTGGTCAGTAAGCGAGGCTTACGGAATACCCCCCGCATGGGCCCAGGTACCCCTAAAATATGTAAAAATTTCCAAGTGTGTGGGCTTGTGACCTTGACTCATGGGATTAGCGGGAGCGGCATGAACGTGAATTGTCCATTGGAGAAATGAGTGTGTGAAATGTGAAGCACATCCGAGCAAGGAAATAGAAGTTATAACCGATTTCTCTGTTAATTTTTGTAAAGAGACTACCGTATAACCTCGAATTAACGCCCCCGGGGTGTTACATTTTACAAAAAGGGGGCGTTTATTACCCACTAAAAAAAAAATAAATAAATAAATAAAAAAAAAAAACAAAAAAAAACTTAAGGACCGCCAATTTCAAACACAAATAAGGATTTAAGGATTATTTGTGTTTGAAATTGGCGGTCCTTGGTCCTTTCTTTTTTTTTGTTTTTTTTTAATTTGGAGGGGGCGTTTATTAGGAGGGGGGCGTTAATTCGAGGTTATACGGTAAGTATGTGACGTTAACCTCGAGATCAGCGGGGATTTGTCACAGCATATGAAATATTAAGAATTTTCAATGAAAGAAATAGAAGTTATAACATATTTCTCTGATGTTAAGTTTTGTAAAGAGACTAAGTATGTGACCTTGACCTTGGGATCAGCGGGTGTTGGAAAGTCGTAGATTTGTCACAGCATGATAGTTCAACCTTAGAGGAATGCACAAGTGAAATAATAAGAATTTTCAATGAAGGAAATTGAAGTTATAAATTATTTCTCTGATGTTAAGTTTTGTAAAGAGACTAAGTATTTGACCTTGACCTTGGGATCAGCGGGGGTTGGACGGTTGTGGATTTGGCACAGCATGGTAGTAGAGCCTTACAGGAATGCATGTGCGAAATATTAAGCATTTTAGATGAAGGAAATAGAAGTTATAACAATATTTCTCTGATGTTAAGTTTTGTAAAGAGACTAATTATTTGACCTTGACATTGGGATCAGTGGGGGTTGGACGGTCGTGGATTTGGCACAGCATGGTAGTAGAGCCTTACAGGAATGCATGTGTGAAATATTAAGCATTTCAGATGAAGGAAATTGAAGTTAGAACAATATTTCTCTGATGTTAAGTTTTGTAAAGAGAGTAAGTATTTGACCTTGACCTTGGGATCAGCGGGGGTTGAACGGTCGTGTGGATGGCACATCATGGTAGTAGGAAAGCGCTTACTTACCATGGAACGCGGATGTGCGAAATATTAAGCATTTTAGGTAGATGAATTTTAGGAAATAGAAATAGTTATAACAATATTTCTCTGATGTTAAGTTTTGTAAAGAGACTAAGTATTTGACCTTGACCTTGGGATCAGCGGGGGTTGGACGGTCGTGGATTTGGCACAGCATGGTAGTAGAGCCTTACAGGAATGCATGTGTGAAATATTAAGCATTCTAGATGAAGGAAATAGAAGTTATAACAATATTTCTCTGATGTTAAGTTTACGGACGGACGGACAACCCGACTCCAGTATACCCCCCCAGAACTCGTTGCGGGGGGTATAATAAATATATTCAGCCCTGAAATCAGAATAATCCTGATCTGATGCCAGGTCTTGGCCACAACAGAATCACTTGGCCCCTCAAAACAAGGATGAGAATAGAGAAACCAATTCCAAGCATGAAACCGATTCCTGGGTAGTGCTGTAACTGACCTTGACGGCGCGCCCAGGCTCCGCGTCCTCCCAGGCCTTCTTGAGAGCCCGGATCTCATCCGCCCTCTCCGTGTCCTTCTTCACATCAATATCCTCCTGATGAAAGTAGGCCAATGTCACATGTAATGCCATCTTTTAAGCTTAAAGTCATATGTATTGTCATCATACATAAATAAAGTAGGTCAAGGTCAGGTATAAGCAGGGCTCCAGATAAGGAATTAGTAATTGAGTATTGTCACTCCATCATTTCTGAAGCAATTGGGTACGGAGACAATTCTAATGAAATACCAAGATGTGTTTTCATGGTAAATAAGAAAAATATGCTATATTTGTGGTCTGTTTATTGTTTTCTGCAGCATGATAAAGGTACCACAAAATATTTATTGCTTTTTGATAATCGCTACGTCTGATTTCAATTGGGTTTTTCGCAATTTTAATCGGGTATTTAGGCAAATACGCAGCTTATCTGGACCTCTGTATAAGTCATCTTCGAAACTCAAAGGCATGTGTATTGTCATCTTACATACATAAAGTAGACCATGGTCACCTATAATATCATGTTACATACACAAAATAGGTCAAGGTTATGTGTATTGCAATCTTAAGAAATAAACAGTATTGTATCGTTAGAACACAGGCGATTGAACTCCCCCATCACCACAACCACCCACCGTCCGCCCATGCTATCCATTATAACATACTAAGTAGTAGGACTAGACGGATTAATTGGGGTCTAATGGGGGGTATGCAGGTGGGGAGTTCAATCCTGTGCATATACTTTAACACTTTCAACACCACAGGCCTGTATGGTGATACTGGAAAAAAGTGCAGATCCTGATGAGACGGCTCGTCAGAGCCGTCACGAGCCGGCTCATCAGGATCTGCACTTCTTGCAAGTAATTTTCATATTTTTGAGAGCAAAAGCACACCTTTTTCACAAATGGACTAGTCTGAAAATCATTTTGTGACAATTGGATTGGTTGCAAAATTAACATATCGATTTCCATTCCAGTTACTTAGGGGTGATAGGGTGAATGGTCGAGGAAACTTACTGCGGCACTAGCGTCGCTGACAATCCTTAATGTCCAGTGCGGCTTGCCAAGGTCAAACTGCTGCGATGGAGGTCGCGACCCCTTGCCATCTTTGTCCTTGCCCTTGTCCTTCCCGCCTTTACCTGTAACCATGGAAACAATGATTTAATATCAAATGTTGCACTGTTTGTCAAACAAGGTAGTGAACACAATCATTTTAAATGTATTTTTCTCTGTAATATGCATCAAGAAATGAAATTAATAACTGAGAGAATGGGGTTTTACATCCGTTGAGCAACTTGGTCATATGTGGCTGTGACTGGAGAACTGGGGCTTATAGGCTTTGCGACCAGTGTAGATCCAGATATGCCTTTGCAACCGAAAAGTCTGATCAAGATCTGCACTGTTCAACCTTTCATGAATGAAACACCAGTCATGCTTCAAACAAGCAATATAGATTCTTTTCCGGCTACAGGAGTGTCTATTTGATCATGATCTACACTGGTCACAAATCCCATAAGCCCCATTTTACATATGTGGCTGTGACTGAAGAAACGGGCCTTATGCCATTTGCGACCAGTGAAGATCCAGATCAGCCTGTGCATCCAGTCTGATCAGGATCTGGCAGTCAGTGAAACACACGCCCTGCTTCTAACAAACAGTTTCTAGGCTGGTCACAAATCCGTCTACAATGTGTCATCACTCTTACCTCCCTTGCCGCCCTTTGACCCCTTGTCGGCAGCTGCTGGGGTTTTCTCTGACTTTAGGGGTTCGTCAACTTTGTTCTCCTTGAAGGCAACTGGAAGGTACAAGAGCGGGTGAACCTTCAGCATGAAATGGGTTAACCCTTTGCCGCGCTCCAGATAAGAAATTAGTAATTGAGTATTTTCACTCCATCATTTCTGTAGCAATTGGGTATTTCAAAATTTTAATTGGGTAACATAAATCGCACTACTGTTTATACATCAACAGACAGTAATTATTGAATAGTTTGTGTCAAAATGAAAACATGTCTTGGCATTTCATTAGAATTGTCTCCGTGGAGACAATTATAATGACATACCAAGATGTGTTTTCATGGAAAATAAGAAAAAATAGGCTATAATTGTGGTCTGTTTATTTTTTCTGCATCATGATAAAGGTACCACAAATTTTGTATTGCTTTTTGATACTGGCTACTTCTGATTTCAATTAGGTTTTTGGCAATTTTAATTGGGTATTTACGCAAATATGCAGCTTATCTGGAGCTCTGCCTTTGAACCCAAACGGTGTGGGTCCAGATCCATCGCATCAGGACCTGCACTTTTTGCAAGTAATTTTCATATACACACCCTTTCATGAATGGACTAGTCTGAAAAGCATGTTGTGACAATTGGATTGGTTGCAAAATGAACATATCAAACTCCCGAGTCCAGTTCCATAGGGTATGAAATGGTTAATGGTGCCAATAGTGTCAGATAAGAAGTGGTAACAATTTAAGTTTTTCCATGAAATGATACCAATACCTGCATATGACAAATGAATACACACTCTTTGGTGTTGTACCAGGAGACAAATGAGACACGCCATCGATTTTGTACCTAAGAACATGTGCGATATTTCATGAAATATATTTACAGAAACTGTGATATGTTCTGTAAATGACGTCGAAAGTAGACGAATTCAATTCCGCATTTGCTATGAAAATTTTGTCAACTTTCGAAGTCATTTACAGAAAACTATTGTAAATGTTGTAAATATTTTTCATGAAATATCGTACACGTTCTGAGGTACAAGATCATATTGAGTGTCTCAAATATGTAGAGCTGGATCACCCTTCTCAGTGTCAGTGAAGTATTCAAATTATGATAATAAGAATTTAGATCTGGGGGCCGTTTCACAAAACTTTGTACGATTAAGATGTTCTTAAGTGCAAAATTATGAGTCTTATTAGCCACATTAAGTAGGAGTTCTTGTAAACAATTATTGGATTTACATTTATTGAGCATAGGCTGCATTTATATATACAGTCGAACCCTCCCGGAATGGCCACCTCTCTACAACAACCCTCTCCTTAACAGCCGCTATTTTATATCCCAAATGGATGATTTCCTCTATATCTAACCCTTAGACTGCTGAGCATGAACATTGTCGTCTGATGTTGCTTTTGCATTCTTTCTCAATAAAAACATGTTTTGACAGCACTTTAGAATCATTTCCACAGCCACCTCTCTACAACAGCCAGTTTTACGTCTTCCCATGGGTGGCTGTTGGAGAGAGGTTGCACTGTATATATACATGTATATACAACAACAGTCATGTTTGCAATCTTGGGATATATTGTGCAATTCAACATCGGATAAAGAACAGTTTTCACACTTAAAGTTTTGTAGGCCTCTCTACATTTGCATTGTGAAACTAATTTGATCCCGTCAACACAGTGCGTATGTGCCGTGAAACACGGTGCCGATTTCTCATCAGAAGTATATGTTGTGACCACTCATTTGAACCGTCTCACCGAGACGGTTCAAATGAGTGGTCACAACATATATTTTGGTTCAGAAATAAGGAAAATAGATAGAGAATAGTAGGTTAGTGCCGTGAATGGGAAAACATATCTGGCGCGGCACGGAAACGGGATGTGCTCGGCAGAGCCTCGCCCATCCCGTTTCCTGAGCCTTGCCAGATATGTTTTCCCATTCACGGCACTAACCTACTATTCTCTATTAATCAATGGGTAATACTCAAAACAAACACAGACGTGTGCCATGAAACAGAACAGAAACATGAAACATTGAATGCTCAAACAATGGAATTCACCCACGAAACGAGACATTTTCAGTAATTATGTCTAACGTGTTCTCTCGCTTGCATGCTTCATTCTTTTTGCTTGTCTATCAACACGCACTTTTGATATTCTGTTGTTTTTTTAATCAGACATGCAAATTAAGACGTGCACAAATGCTCATGGGTGGGCCTATTTAACATCAAGAACAGTAAATAATACTACAGCAACTGTAAAAAAATTATGTAAAAGTTGGTTTTTGTTTGTTTGTTTGTTTATTAGTGTTTAACGGCCTATCAACAGCTAAGGTCATGTAAGGCCGGGCGAACGGGTTCGATCCCATTTTAACCTGCTGCATTGGGGGGAAAATCCTAAAATCAGAACGGAATATTTACATCGAGAACAAATATATTCAGCCCTGAAATTAGAATAACCTGACCTGGTGCCAGGTCCATACCACACCAAAGTCACTTGGCACCTTCCCCTAAAATACGATTACGAATATCGTAATACTCACATAAGGGGTACATTGTAAAACCAGATTCAACTATCACATACAAAATGCCAAAGACGTATGTGAGGGCCAAACCAGGGGCCCGTTTCACTAAACTTCTTACGACTAAAATGTTCGTAAATGCAAAATTATGATAGTCTGTAAATTTCATATTAACAGTGTTTTCTTGTAAACAATTATTGGATTTACATGTATTGAGCATAGGCTGCATAAGCAGCCTATGCTCAATAAATGTAAATCCATCAATTGAATTTTCCAGACGATTCTAAATTTGCACTTACGAACATTTTAGTCGTAGGAAGTTTAGTGAAACGGGCCACTGGTCTCCAGTCGGGATTCAGGTAAGGATGAACCCCGATCGTTAAATTACCCATCACATGCTCCCACCTGCCACCCACATGTAAAAGTTGGTAAAAAAACCCTGTTATTTTCGATCGAAAATAAACATAAAATAAACTGGGGCATCATGCTGAGAAACAGGCCTTTACATGGATTTGCAGCAATGTATTTGTCATGTGCCAGTCCACTCACCTACACATTTGAGACAAGCCATGTGATTATGTACCCAAGTTTTGTAAATATTTTTCATGATACTGCTCATCTGAGCAGTATCATGAAAAATATTAACAAAACTTATATTTTCTGTAAGTGACATCAAAAGTTGACAAATGTTCTATGTTTGACGTCGTTTCTGTGAGAAGTTTTCATGAAAATGCACATGTTCTTCGGTACAAAAGCCCATGGCTCGTCTCATTTTTACGGAACGCCAAACCTACATAAACTAAAATAATTAATGCTAGCTCAAGCTCTATTTAATCAGAGCTAGCATTAAATATTTAGAGTAGCTCCAAATCATTTGAAGAGCTTCTCTCTAAATCATTTGGAACTAGCTCTCAATATATAATGCTCGCTCTAATTATTTAGAGCTAACATTAATTATTTGAGTTTATGTAGATTTGGCGTACATTTTTCAATACCATTCCACAGACACATAATCGGCAAACACAAACCAGCCAGCACTGGTTTGCATGCTCATCTGGGCCAATGCAAAAGAAACACCATAATGATTATAAAGCCTTTTTTCGCAAGATACCTTTAACAATTATTAAATTTTATGCCGCACCTGAAGCCAAAGTTGTCCGGATAACTAAAGACATCGTGCCAAATACAAAGAAACCAGTGAGAATTGTAAGGTAATTATTTTATTGGGGTTTTAAGTTCGTTCAACAGCTAGGTTATTATAGTATAGTGATGGGACTGGGACTGTAAGGTGATAACTGTAGTCAGCAGTAACATTACAACAGGAACACTGCCAACAGAATGTATCCCATCATACTGAAGAAATGGAGACTATGGGTTTTGCGACCAGTGTAGATCCAGATCAGTCTGTGCACAGACTGATCAGGATCTGCACTATTCACCACTCCATCAGTGAAACATCTGTTATGCTTCTAACAAGCAATATAGATTGTTATCAGGCTGCAGAACTGTGCTATTTGATCAGGAGCTACACTGGTGTCAAATCCAGGAGACACATTTCTCCAGTTACAGCCACATTTCAGCAAGATTTCAGTCAGATGTCAACAAGTGTATGCTAGGGTCAGTGCTCCAGTTAAGATGCATAATTTGACCAAATATTGAGGTATTTTTCTTAGTTCTTCACCAAAAATGGTAAGTTAGGGAGTTCTTTAGAATCGTCTCAATGATATGATTCTAAAGCACTCCCAACTTGTCATTTTTGTTGAAGAAATAACAAAATTCCCCACAAAGTTGATCAAATTACGCACCTTACAGAGCTCCAGTTAAGGTGCGTAATTTGACCAACATGGGGTGAAATTTTGTTATTCCTTCATCAAAAATGGCAAGTTGGGAGTCCTTTAGAATCGTCTCATTGAGACGATTCTAAAGCACTCCCAACTTGTCATTTTTGTTGAAGAAATAACAAAATTCCCCACCCAGTGTTACTATGTACAACAAGGGTATCGTTATTATGAAGCCAATCCCCTCGCTGGAAGCCTCGATAACTAGATGGCTGCGGCACGCATGTCGAGCCCGCCGAGGCTTTTATAGTATACCGAAATATAACCAAATATTTTAACCCGGACGCGGACGCACATATGTATGTACGTACCCCATTGTGCGGACTATATCACGCTGTCCGCAAGTGGGCGCAACAATACAATGAAAATAGGCCTCAGTGACCTTAACCTTGGGTGTTCGGACGTGTAGTTTATGCGAAACAAAGCAGCATCACTAGACATGCATTGTGGCCAAATATCATTACGAGATGGCCGCGGCCCGCATGTCGAGCCCGCCAAGGCATTTGATGGTCTCAGAGTGTATTTATTTGAAGTTTGATGCCCAATAAGCATACAAAGTTTCAAGCAAATCTGACTTACGGTTACAGAGATAGTAGGTATGTGAAAACTTTAACGCAAATTTTGACAGAAACTTTAACGCAAACTTCTAAGTCATTTGACCTTGACCTTGGGCACAGGGGCCGCATGAGTGGGATACAGCATGAATATATGGATCATGACTAATAAGCAAATGAAGTTTCAAGTCATTGTGACTTAGGACTGCAGAGATATAAGGTATTTAAATATATGGATCATGACTAATAAGCATATGAAGTTTCAAGTCAATGTGACTTAGGACTGCAGAGATATAAGGTATTTAAAAACTTTAACGCAGATTTCGGACGGACGGACGGACGGACGGACGGACGGACGGTCATTGTGATCACTGTCTCGCTTTCCGCAAGCGAGCTCGACAAAAATTGGTGAAGGGCGTAAGCAGTTATTGAGAAACAAAAAATAATTTTAACGCATTTGCCTTACAAACAAGTTGAACTGAAGTCCTCGGGGACCTCGGGTGTTGAGATGTGGGGTGTACGCGAAACAAAAACCACCTTCCATAGACAGACATTGTGGTCAAATATTATTAAAATCGGTGAATGGGGTTCACAAGTTATTAAGAAATTAAACATGTTTACTAACAAACGTATGTCCATACGTACGCATGTATGTACGTGCACATGTACATGGATTAACGCTATATCCTCTCTTGCCTATTGGCGAGGGGACACACTAGCTCAATTAAATATAACAACAATAACAGACAACGGAAATACTGACCAACAAGTGGAACGTTCCTGGCTTGAAAAGTAAAAAATGATCAACATTTAGATTTTAAATTAATGACATAGAGAATAGTAGGTTAGTGCCGTGAACGGGAAAAAATATCTGGCAAGGCTCAGGAAACGGGATGGGCGAGGCTCTGCCGAGCACATCCCGTTTCCGTGCCGCGCCAGATATTTGTTCCCATTCACGGCACTAACCTACTATTCTATTTATCCCGACAACACCTACACATGGCTGTAAAATGCAAAAATTGTATCGACTGGATATCAAAAATGTTTCACGGCACCGTGTTTCACGGCACATACGCATTGTGTTGACGGGATAAAGTATAATATATGAATGGTGAATGCGCCTGTATATAGATAAGCTGCGTATTTGCTTAAATACCCAATTAAAATTGCCAAAAACCCAATTGAAATCAGAAGTATCGAGTATCAAAAAGCAATAAACTTTTTGTGGTACTTTTATCATGCTGCAGAAAACAATAAACAGACCACAAATATAGCATACTTTTCTTATTTTCCATGAAAACAAATCTTGGTATTTCATTAGACAAGGAGACAATTCTAATGAAATGCCAAGACATGTTTTCATTTCGAAGCAAACTATTCAATAATTGCTGTCTGTTTATGTGTAAATAGTAGTGTGATTTTATTTTTACCCAATTAAAATTTTGAAATATGCAATTGCTTCAGAAATGATGGAGTGACAATACTCAATTACTAATTCCTTATCTGGAGCCCTGATGAAGGCTATAAATAACAGAGAGGAAAAAATCTGAAAATGAAATTCTATGTGTACCGGTATTTTTCTTAGTAACAAGAGTTGTAAGAAGACATCAAATTTTCAAATTATGTTTGGAGAGGTGGTGTGGTGGGGTGGAGGCTGCAGCCAAAGATACGTCACAGAATGATACAGGACCACCATGTGAATGCATGTATTAAACATCGTGACATTCCATGAATGAATACAGAAATTATAAGAAATTTCCTCAGTTTTAAGTTTTGTGTACGCGCCATGTCTGTGAGGGATTGGAGTGTGTCGCGGATTTGTCACAGTAAGATATTGTAAGACCATCAGACGAGTGCATGTGTGAAATATCAATAAGGTTTATCGAAAGCTAAAAGAAATTGACCCCAACAATAAGTTTTGTGAGTGAACTCTGTAGCCTATTTCACCAACATTGCAAAGTATACTTACCGGTATCTATCAAAGTATACTTTGAGAGAGAAATTTTCAATTTCAAGATAAATTTATTAATTTTTATTATACTGAATTTATTACATTATCACAGCCATTTTGGCTGTGATAATGTAATAAATTCAGTATAATAATTCTGCAAACTTTTAATCATCAAATATATGTAGTCGTAAGTTCTATATGAAATAATGCATTTCACGGAAAATAAATGATTACCGTAATTACCCTAAATATTCGGACACCAAAACCAATTGTTATAAGTGTCGTAAACATTTATCAAGTTGAATATGTTGTCCAATGAGGCCTCCGAAGCATTCTGTGAAAATGGCAAATAGTGCAGACCCTGATCAGACTGCTCCTTCAGGAGCAGGCTGGTCTGGGTCATCACTGTTTGCTCACATATTGGTGTCCGAATATTTAGGGTAATTACGGTACTCCCTCAAATACTTTGATAGATAAGTATACTTTGCAATTTTGATGAAATCGGCTACTGGCGTGAGCTTGACCTTGGGATTACTGGAGGTCAGAATGTCCTGGATTTTCCACCCCATGATAGAAGACTATCAGAGGAATGCACAGGTCAAATATCAATAAGTTCTATGAAAGGAAATAGAAGTTAGGAGCAATTTACCCGAACGTTAAGTTTGTGAAAGTGCTAAGTCTGTGACCTTGACCTTGGGACTACTCGTGGTCAGAGGGTCATGGATTTGTCACGGAATGACACAGGACCATCAGAGGAATGCATGTGTGAAATATCAATAAGTTGTATCAAAAGGAAACACACGTCTGTGACCTTGGGATTACTGGTGGTCGGAGGGCATTGATTTGTCACAGCATGATAGAGGACCATCAGAGGAATGCATGTGTGAAATATCAATAAGTTGTATCAAAGGAAACAGAAGTTTACCCGAACGTTAAGTTTGTGGACACCAACGACAGACACCGTGGAATGCCATTAATAGCTCTTCCTGCACTTCATGCAGGCGAGATAAAAATGCTCAGCGTCACAACATGGGAATGGACTTCATGTTGAATTATGGAGATTGACATTTCATCAGACTAGCCCGTGACAACAAATAAATGTATATTGGCTTAACCCTTACTACGCTGAATTAAATTTTGTCGTCTGCTGGAAATGTTTTATTTTCAATATTTCTCGACAAAAACCTGTTTTGACACCGCATGAGAATCGTCTCCACTGGAGACGATTCTCATGTGCTGCCAAAACAGGTTTTTTGTTAAGAATTAAGGCAAAAATGAAAAACAGCAGACGACAATTTTCGTCTCGCGCGTAGCGAGGGTTAAATTGCTCTATTATCCCGATATGTGATTCAAAAGCTCTGACAATACTCAAACGATCATTCTTACATTTCCAGTTTAGAGAGGTTCCACAGTATAAACATAGGCCATTACCTTTGAGTTCGTTCTTTTCCAATTCGCGTAGCATCTGCACAAAAGCCCAGCTCGCCTCGGATAGAGGCCAACTGTCCTTCAACACCTGTGCTTCTACGATGTACTTGTGGGGCTGAAAACACATACAAATCATTACTCATAAACATGTTGGCATGGCCTAGTGGATAAAGTCATCCACCTTCCACTGGGAGGTCAAAGGTTTGAGTCTTCGCTTGGGACTGTTACGGCCGGTTTGTGAGTGAGTGAGTGAAGTGAATAGGGTTTAACGTCCGCTTTTCTGACATAGAGGTACAAGCCTCAGGGAGTCTACACGCAGACGGGTCAACGGGGTCGTGTCCCATATCCACCTGTCCGAGGGGGGTAAATCCCAACTTCAGAACTCAATATTTACAATCAAAATATATATTCAGTCCTGAAATTAGAACAACCTGATCTGGTGCCAGGCCCTCGCCACACCAGCATCATTTATCCCATCCCTAAAAAGTAATAGGATTAGCGCTAATCTTACTTTTATATAAGGGGCATAGCCTAACTCAACTCTCACATACAAGAAAGCTAAAAATGTACATGAGGGCCAAATCCGGTATAGTGGGTTCCGGGAAGTATGAACCCAATCGTTAAGCCAGTTTGTGAGATGCCAGCTGGTTAACTCAATGGTACTAATTGCCTACCTGCCTGATGCCTAGAAAATAGGATATGAATTGGGAAGTGTGCTGGCTTAATACTAGAGCACTCCAGATAAGGAATTAGTAATTGAGTATTGTCATCCATCATTTCTGAAGCAATTGGGTATTTCAAAATTGTACATTACGCAAACACGCCTTATTTGGAATTAATAAATCACTGAACTACTTTCGGCAAGGGAGATAATCAATATCACGCGAACTATTTTCATACGAGCCAAGCGGATTGTTCTGTTTATGATTAGGATATATAGTTTTAAGCTATCTCCTGTGATATATAATGATACATTACTTTGTTATGTTATGGGTACTAATACATGTTGTTTCAATAGCGTATCTCTGTAACGGTATTGTTGTAGATGGAGTTGCAAATAATTTAATAATTATTACGTTCAAATGGTGGCGTAATACTGATAGCTCTTCTGTACAACTTTGATTGTCATAAATGGCGCAACAGTCGTGAGGTTAAGGTCGCCGACTTCAATGATTTAATTACCGATTCCCGAAAGGGTCGGGGGTTCAAACCTCGACGTGGTATAAAAAATATTTCTCCATATATATTATTTTTGTGATTTTAATATTTTTTAATATTTTCACAATTTTCACAAATTTTCACAATTTTAATAAAAATACCTATAAATTGATAGAAACTTACCAACAATTAAAGTGTCTGTCTTTAAGTAATATATACACAGACAGTTTGTTACTGATGTTTTAAGTTTAAGTAATATATACACAGACAGTTTGTTACTGTTTTTTAAGTTTGAGGTACTGTCTATACTGTCTATACCATATAATGTTTTACTGTCCCAAAATCTATTTTTTTGGGCTGTCACAATTAATTAATTTTCGGACAGCAAACATTCTTTTATGAATTTGAAATAATTATTGTCCTCCATCTGCTCACAACACTGTTCGAACTGCGCCTGTGGCTACCACGACCAGAATTCACTGGCCGCAAACACAGTAGCCATCGGCGTCTATTTATTAAATTATTATTTTGTATTTTATTTGAATTCCGCGTGAACGCTGCATTTTGTGTCAACACCATTTACAGAAAATATTGGTGATTTTATAAACGAATATCGGAGAAATGCGGCTATATATTTTGTCAATTTTCAACACCATTTACGGAAAAAAAAATACAGATTTTTTAAAACAATATCGGCACAACTAAATACGGTGATAGAATTTTTGTCAACTTTTCAACACCATTTCCGGAAAATATTACTGATTTTCTAAAAACAATATCGGCGAAGGTGTACTGAACTACTCTTTATTTTAAATAACCAGCCGTCTAATAGATCTGTGTATAATCGAGAGTATATCGTTAATTGTCATGTTGTCTCCGACAGTGAGGTGTTGCGGCACACATCAAAACGACACGTCAATTTCAAAACATTGCCTAAGGGTCACAGCTGTGTGGTGTCATCAGATCAACACCTCGTCACACAAAGCGACGTGTATTTACAACTAGATCTGTGTAATGTGTCGGATGTAGCCAAAGACCATACATAAAATTCGTAATTAGTCACAGATGTAGCCTTAAAATATAATCGATTTCCTTAAATTACGTCCGCATGTTGACAGATATTTCAGAGCAGACGTCATCGTAATTTGCCGTTATTTATTTCCAAAATTAACCATATATTCTGTAAATGGCATTGAAAGTTGACAATAAATTAAGACCAGATCAGTACGTTAAATCGCTATCGACGACAACTGACGATCCGATGAGAGAGTAATACCGTTTAAGCGTATCCAATGTTAAATATACATCGTTATTATTTTATGACTTTCGTAGTTTTTACCGAGAAATTCAAACCGTTTCCAATTATTGGGGAACATAATATCATGATTAGCACATCGTTTCACTAAGCGCTACTCAGGAAATGGGATCACACGGTCTATTGTTTACACTGGATTAATGGCGGCCTCCTCCATGAGGTCTCAGGTAAATCTTATTTTTCAATAATACGACTGTGGTTTCTTCCTTTTAGTGATAACCATGTTCCAGCCGTTAACACTTATTTAGCAACATTACTTAATATAGTAGTTAGTCTGAACATTCTGCAGAGAAATCTGAATTGGACGGAATCGAGCGTTGTTTAAACTTAGTCCGGTTCATATTCACAGGTCAAAATATGAACTGAAAATGGCGCTTTGTGTGACAGAAATCCGTACGCGGACGAATAAAAAAAATATTTTGTTATAAATATCACATACAGCGAAACAGCGGTAGCATCTACTGTTTTAATAATATGCATACATATTGTAATTAATGTTTAATAGTGATATACTTATGAATAATATACGATACTATGGTTTATACTCCAGCACTATGTTTTTAGGCTGTGTGATTTGCCTCAATAAAATAAACTGGATTAATTAATACTTATATTCATGCGCTTCATGACAACATCATTACATTTAAAATATACAAATATTACTTAAAGGGGTACCGATATGATACATTTTAATAATATAAATATTGAAAATACACATTACAATCGCTTACAACATAAGTTATTGATTGAAAATAGTCACTGCATCGTGACCTATTTGACCGCATTACCTATTGCGCGGCAACCCCATCAAACCCCCTGTTTACATAGGTAACCGGGGATTTGGTGAGGTAGGCTCGCTAATACAATGTTTGCGTAATGTGGGTAAAATAAAATCACACTACTGTTTACGCATCAACAGACAGCAATTATTTAATAGTTTGCTTTGAATGAAAACATGGCATTTGATTAGAATTATCTCCTTGGACACAATTCTACTGAAATACCAAGAGGTGTTTTCATGGAAAGTAAGAAAACTATGCTATATTTGTGGTCTGTTTATTGTTTCCGCAGCATGATAAAGGTAGCATAAATTTTGAATTGCTTTTTGATACTCGCTACTTCAGATTTCAATAGGGTTTTTGGCAATTTTAATTGGGTATTTAAGCAAATATGCAGCTTATCTGGAGCTATGATACTAGGTGTCTTACACGTCAAACTAGCTACAATATTTTGCCTACGAGAGGGGAGAATATCGCAGCGAGGTAGCAATTTTGTTTCTAAAGTCAAACTAACTGGTCATTTCAATTAGTGGGACAGCTAAAAACAATTTTTTTTATAAATAGGCGAGGTTTATGCAATTTATGACTATCTTTAAGGCAGCCCAAAACAACCAAAAAATTAGTGAAGTCTGATTTCCAGTGTTCACAAAAACCCACTGTGAATTCAATTGACCACAGTTTCGGAGAAAAATATGAAACTAAACAATAGACCAGTATCGCCGACATTACTAGTACTGGGAGTCGTTTCACTAAACTTCGTATGACTAAAATGTTTCTAAGTGCAAAATTATGATAATCTGTAAATTTCATATTAACAAAGTTTTCTATATATAGGATTTACATTTATTGAGCATAGGTTGAAATGGGCCCCAGTTCTTCATGATGCTAGGAGTAATTTACATGATCCACAGGCGATTGAACTCCCCACAATCAATCTGGTCTGACTATACTAGTATGTATATAGACATTTATAATAGTATAGGTGGGTGGGGGGGGGGGGGGCTCTGAATGTGGAGAGGGAACTTCAATCGCTTGTGCATGATCTATTGTGACAATATTTGTAGAATTCTTGACACGAATGAACAGGTACAATAAAACTGCCCTTGTAACAAATAATTCTGAATTTGCTCATAGTCAATTTTCAGAGATAAATCATGGATCACTGGACTGTGTCCTATAATTTTGCACCCACTATGGAGATGATAGACTTGAAAGTGTAAGTCCTTGCACTATACCGTAATATACCAGTCTTATAAATAGGTTACCAAACTTGGAATATCATGAGCAACTTCCCTCATCATCACTGTGAGAATTGGCAAACTTTGCTGGTTTGACATCAATTTGCTTAGCTTAAACTAAGCAACGTGATGTCAAACCAAAACTAGATGGCCGCAGCACGCATGTCGCGGCCGCGGAGACTTAGATAGTATACAAAAAAACTTTAACCCGGACGCATGTACGGAGTATGCCAATGTGCTGACTATATCACGCTGTCCGCAAGCGGGCGCAACAAAAATTAGGCATTTCTAGTGTGAAGGGTGTCGGGGGAAGCTGCTCTAAGGGACCTTACTGGTGATTTTCCATGTTTTGGTAACCTATTTATAAGATTGGTCTATACAATAGATAACCATGTCTGTAGTTACATCTGTCGCCACTCACCTTGAGATCTCTATCCTCAAGGTCACCGTCACTGAGACCACCGTCGGAATGTTCATGGCTATTCCGCTGTAACGGAAAACAAGGACATACAACAAATACTATGTGGTTTAATAACACTGGGCTTATTGTTTGTGCAAACAGTGTATGCCCAGATCAGACTGTGCATCCGCACAGTCTGATCTGGGCACACACTGTTTGCCATTCGGTCAGAACATTATGCATTATTATAATTACTATAGTTAGTATTTAATGACTTCCTAAGTGGTTAGTTAGCATAGCAGAGTTGTGTCGTAAAAAAACTATAAGAATCAGTGGCTGCTCTGGGGGAAAAGAGAAGTATCATGTCAGCGCTCCAGATACGCTGCGTATTTGCTTAAATACCCAATTAAAATTGCCAAAAACCCAATTGAAATCAGAAATAGTGAGTACCAAAAAGCAATGAAATATTAGTGGTATCTTTATCATGCTACAGAAAACAATAAACAGACCACAAATATAGCACAAGGAGACAATTCTAATGAAATACCAAGACATGTTTTCATTTAGAAGCAAACTATTCAATAATTGCGGTCTGCTGATGTGTAAACAGTAGTGTGCTTTTATTTTACTGAATTCAAATTTTGAAATTCCCAATTGCTTCAGAAATGATGGATTGACAATACTCAATTACTAATTCCTTATCTGGAGCCCTGCATGTTGTGTCAAATCAAATGCATAGAGGATAGCTAGTACACGTGGGATAAGTTAATACTATTTATTGCATATGCACAGCATCATACATTAAAGATCGACTTATTATCTAATGTGTTCTGTTCTGTAGTGTCTGATTTACATATTTACATGTTTATTTCACTAGTAAATTATAATTTTTAATACATTGTGCTATAACAATGTGGAAATCCATTTGATACAATAAAAACATGTAATTTGATTAAAACGATAAACATTTTAGTGTATGTTTGAACAATAATTATGTTCATGAAGCATCAGGGGCCCGTTTCACTAAACTTGGTACGACTAAAATGTTCGTAAGTGCAAATTTATGATAGTCTGGAAATTTCAATTGATGGATTTACATTTATTGAGCATAGGCTGCATATGCAGCCTATGCTCAATAAATGTAAATCCAATAATTGTTTACAAGAAAACAGTGTTAATGTGCAATTTACAGACTATCATAATTTTGCACTTACGAACATTTTAGTCTTACAAAGTTTAGTGAAACGGGCCCCAGGTGATTATATAGATACATGCACAGACACATACATACATATACATAATGTAGGTAAACATTACAAAACATTCAGTAACAGTCTACAAAGGGGCATATATTTGATACATGTTATTTATCCAAACAGTATATAATGTCATATAGAGACCAACAAAACAAAACCCATCGTACATCAATGACTACATCAGAGCTGCAGTTAAGGTGCGTAATTTGACCAACTTGGGGTGAAATTTTGTTATTCCTTCATCAAAAATGGCAAGTTGGGAGTCCTTTAGAATCGTCTCATTGAGACGATTCTAAAGCACTCCCAACTTGCCATTTTTGATGGAGAAATAAGAAATTTACCTCCAAATTACGCACCTTAACTGGAGCTCTGCTACATGCCACCAAGTCCACACCAAGTTCAAAATTCATACAAACACCATGTAAACCAATGTATTCGGAGAACTGCAAATCCACAAAAAAATACCAAGGACGTATAAAAATAGCCAATTAACAAAGACTGACGGAATGCTAAAGGTAACTAGAAAGGTAACAGATTTTATATTTAGGTACATATTACAGTGGGGTCAGCGTGTAAGTGCACACAAGAACGAACACGACAGGTTGGTTCCAACCTGTCGTGTTCGTTCGTGTGTGCACTTACATGCTGACCCCACTGTAATTCATGTATAAAAAAAATGTAAATATTTTTCTGCATTTTTTCTCATTTTGCATCAAAAGTGTATGTTGTTACCACTCAGTGGAGTGAGTGAGTGAGTGAGTGAATAGGGTTTAACGTCCGCTTTTCTGACATAGAGGTACAAGCCTCAGGGAGTCTACACGCAGACGGGTCAACGGGGTCGAGTCCCATATCCACCTGTCCAAGGGGGGTAAATCCCAACTTCAGAACTCAATATTTACAATCAAAATATATATTCAGTCCTGAAATTAGAACAACCTGATCTGGTGCCAGGCCCTCGCCACACCAGCATCATTTATCCCATCCCCTAAAAGTAATAGGATTAGCGCTAATCTTACTTTTATATATGGGGCATAGCCCGACTCAACTCTCACATACAAGAAAGCCAAAAATGTACATGAGGGCCAAATCCGGTATAGTGGGTTCCGGAAAGTATGAACCCAATCGTTAAGCCAGTTTAGTCGCCTTTTACGACAAGCAATGGCTACTGCAGCACTATTCTCAGGATCAGTTGATCCCGCCCCGGTGCCTGCACGGGGCACACCCCTCAGTGGAACCGTCTCGGCGAGACGTTTCAACTGAGTGGTAACAACATACACTTTGGGTGGGTATTCAACCAACCTGTCGTGTTCGTTCGTGTGTGCACTTACATGCTGACCCCACTGTATATTTATATATTTAACAAGTATGTAATTACAATAGTGTAAGTCTGACTTTGATGCCAGTTGAAGTCAGTACTCAGTAGTGCCTCAAACGTTCAAAGAGTTTGTTTTCTTATATTTGAGGGTGGGAATTGGTTCGAAGAACCTTCCATACCCGGACTTTCAATGAAAGTAAAATGTTTTGATTTAACGACGGCACTGGCTCGATGACCTTGCATGCTGGGACCGACTGTTTAAGTACCCATCCGATAGGACAAGGCTAGCACAAAGTTGTCTTGCCCAATGTCACGTCGAATCAACCATTCGCAGCGGTCGAGGTCCGACGCTCTACTTACTGAGCTACACCGGCCACCACTTGACTTTCAATGACTCTCACATACTTTATTAATACCAAACGTACATTGTAATATTCTATGTATAAAGAACAAGAAACCCAATCCCATTATATAGGAAACAAGCTAATTATAATTTAATTTAAAGTTTTTATCTAATGCTAACACCAAGGAAGATGGTGTGCGCCTTGGTCCTCTTATTACCTAATTATGCATTATGGGTGGCTGTGACAGGAGAAATGGAGATTACATGTTTTTCGCACTCGGATCACAATCTGCACGGTTTACCATTCCATCAATGAAACGCCCATCAAACATCCAACAAGCATAATATAGATTATCAGCAGGCTACATGCGTGTGCTATTTGATCTGTAGCCTATTTCATTAACATTGCAAAGTATACTTTACTAGCAAAGTATACTTTGAGGGAGTAATCATTTATTTTTCAGAAATGCATTAATTCATATAGAACTAACAAATGCATATATTTCATGATTAAAAGTATGCAGAATTATTATACTGAATTTATTACATTATCACAGCCAAATTGGCTGTGATAATGTAATAAATTCAGTATAATAAAAATTAATAAATTTATCATAAAATTGAAAATTTCTCCCTCAAAGTATACTTTGCTACTAAAGTATACTTTGCAATGTTGATGAAATAGGCTACTGGAGCTACGCTGGTCACAAATCCCATAAGCCTCATTTCTCCAGTCACAGCCAGATATTCATTATACATGTAGATTAAGCTAAATAAGTACACCAATATAATATTTACATGTACCTGTCCACATGATAAAGTGACGGTGCATCTGGGGGTCGTTTCACTAAACTTTGTACGACTAAAATGTTTGTTAGTGCAAATTTAGAACAGTCAGTAAATTTCAATTATTGGATTTACATTTATTGAGCATAGGCTGCATATGCAGCCTATGCTCAATAAATGTAAATCCAATAATTGTTTTCAAGAACACATTGTTAATGTGAAATTTACAGACTACATTGTATCACAATTTTGCACTTACAAACATTTTAGTCGTACAAAGTTTAGTGAAACGCGGACCCCTGAAGCTTTTCCAATGCACACATTGAGAAGTTGGTAAAATACCTAAAAGCAATACATATGCTTGGTAATGATTACCAATGTAGTAGGAGGGGAATGTGTTATAAAGTGAAAAATATCTCGTCGGCGGCTGGGGTCGAACCCAGGCTGCTTGCGTGAGAGACGAACACTCTACCACGCACGTCGCTATAAAAGCCGCCGACAAGATATTTTTCACTTTATAACACATTCCCCTCCTACTACACAAACTTGAATGTGTCGTAAATGGAAAATAATTGCAGATGCAATACATAGAGAATAGTAGGTTAGAGCCATGAATGGGAATAAACATCTGGCAAGGCTTAGGAAACGGGATGGGCAGGCTCTGCCGAGCACATCCCGTTTCCGTGCCGCGCCATATATTTTTCCCATTCACGAAACTAACCTACCATTCTATTTATCCCATCAACACCTACAAATGGCTTTAAAATGCAAAACTAAATAATCCCAGCCACCGCACAATTCATACACAGTGATTGGGTCGTATTGACAGGATATCAAAAATGTTTCACGGCACCGTGTTTCACGGCACATACGCACTGTGTTGACGGGATAAATAACGTTATCTGACGGACATAATTATATGATATGGGCAGACAGTTAACACAAGGGACCTTAAGACATTTGCAACCAGCATAGTCCTTCATCTGCACAGTCTGATCAGGAACTATGCTGTTTGCCATTTTGGCACTGAAGTAGCCAATATTGTTGTCGGAAAAATGACATCCGTATCAAAGTTTGTAAATGTACAAAAAGATGCAAACATTTATCAGGTCACGTTAGTCAACAAATGGCCCATAAATAGAGAATACTATAGTCTGTTTCACGAAAGCTGCCCAAATGTTACGGCTATATAAACAATTCAAAAACAATATTATTTTCGATAATATTAAATTAAAGGAAAATTTAAGAATGAGCCTTCTTTTTATTTCGTGAAATTCGGTCAAATATTGATTTTATTACGAAAAATTGATTTGTCAATGGGAATTTAACATGGGGGAAAAAGTGGTAAGTAAGTGTGGGAGGAGTCAAAAAAAAAAAAATTTGGAAATTGACTCCGAAACCTGACTAGATAGCTTGGATATGATCTAACTAAGAAAACAAAAGTTAAATTTTAAAAATCGGTCCAGTATTTCTGAAATTCTAAAAAATTTCCCCATGTTAAATCCCCATAGACATCTTCACTCCGTGAAGATGTCTATGGGGATTTAACATTTTGTTTTCGCAATAAAATCAATATTTGACCGAATTTCACGAAATAAAAAGAAGGCTCATTCTTAATTTTTCCTTTAATTTAATATTATCAAAAGAAATCTTGTTTTTGAATTGTTTATATAGCCTGTAAAATTTGGGCAGCTTTCGTGAAACAGACAGTAGGCTAGTGTCTTTAGACATGAAGTTCATCTTGGAAACTTATAGGAATTCCGAGGCTTGCCGAGAAATTATTACTGTTTCCGAGTCAAGCCTGATAAACTTGATATAAGAAGACACTGGCATGGTATACTAATTATTAGGTAACGTTTTATGCAAAATGATGTAATTTGCTTCAAAAAGAACACAACCATGTTTATCTTGTGTTATTACATTGATATTTGGTAACGTCATGTGACGACGTTCGACCAATGAAACGTCAAAGTATTTGCATCCTGGATATGTGCATCTAGTCAATACAGAATAAAATAATTTGTAATCAGTTAGAATATATTTGGTCAAAGCATAACAAGTTACCTGTAGCCTATTTCATCAACATTGCAAAGTATACTTATCTAGAAAAGTATCCTTTGCGGGAGTAATTATTTATTTTTCCCGAAATGAATTATTTCATATAGAACTAACAACTGCATATATTTATGATTAAAAGTATGCAGAATTAATATACCGAATTTATTACATTATCACAACCAAAATGGCTGTGATAATGTAATAAATTCAGTATAATAACAATTAATAAAATATTGAAAATTTCTCCCTCAAAGTATACTTTGCAAGAAAAGTATACTTTGCAATGTTGGTGAGATAGGCTACTAATAAATATACTGATATGTTGTATATGAATAATATGTAATGTGTCATGACAACAGGAGGCTCAATGCACTTCTGACAAGTTTTGATCCTTAATCGCTAGTGAACACAAATATATTTGCCACACTTTTGTCATAGCACATCATACATGTGAATACACATTCACCACAACATCAAAGACACCGTCACCTGCTTAATTTCAACTGCAGCTAACTCCATAAAATTCAGGCGAAAATATGCAGTCACCAGGTAACAGGGGACACAACTGCATTTACTCTGTACGTAATCGGAGTGTATCGTTATCCAGTCAAACAGCTGATAAGGAGTAGAGAAACTCATTAACCCTTTTATCGCTAAATATATAACTTGACTCTTGAAAGTCTCTTCCGTGCTAATTTTAGACTATTCCATTAATCACTAAAAAACTTTACTTTTCTCTAATCGTAAAAATAACTAGAATTGGACGCTTGTCGACAAGCGCATGTGTATCCCCCTCCCCAGATACACAAGTAGTTTGAAAAAAGGGTGTTCGAGTTATGCTCCGGAGACAAAATCAGTGATGGAAAAACAAAGGGAGATAACTAAAGAATTAGTGATGCAAGAGTTGTCATTCTTGCGGGACACACCTTTAGGGTCGTGGTCTATGCATGTGTGAAGTTTCATGAAAATATTCCAAAGGGTGTTCGAGTTATGCTCCAGACACGAAATCAGTGCACGAAACAACAAAGGGAGATAACTAAGAAATTAACGACGCAAGAGTTGTCATTCTTACGTGCGACACACCTTTGGGTCGTCTTCTATGCATGTGTGAAGTTTAATAAACTAGAAAATGTGTTCATAGAACACGGATGTCCCACATATCGCTTTGATAATAAATGAGGCCAAATTGCAAGTCAAAATTTTCTTTTACCTGAGCGTTAAAGTTTTTGAAGCACCAAGTATGTGACCTTGACCCTGGGCTTGGCGGGGGCGGGACGAACGTGGATTTGACACAGGGCGGTAGAGGACCATTAGAGCAACGCATATATGAAATATGAAGCTGATCCGAGAATGGAAAGAAAAATTATAAGATATTTACCTGAGCATTAAAGTTTTTGAAGCACCAAGTATGTGACCTTGACCCTGGGATTGGCGGGGGCAGGACGAACGTGGATTTGGCACAGGGCGGTAGACGACCATTAGAGCAACGTGTATATGAAATATGAAGTTGATCCGTGAATGGAAATAAAAATTATAAGATATTTACCTGAGCGTTAAAGTTTTTGAAACACTAAGTATGTGACCTTGACCCTGGGCTTGGCGGGGGCAGGACGAACGTGGATTTGGCACAGGGCGGTAGACGACCATTAGAGCAACGCGTATATGAAATATGAAGTTGATCCGTGAATGGAAATAAAAATTATAAGATATTTACCTGCGGTTAAAGTTTTTGAAGCACCAAGTATGTGACCTTGACCCTGGGATTGTGGGGCAGACGAACGTGGATTTGGCACAGGGCGGTAGAGGACCATTAGAGCAATGCGTATATGAAATATGAAGATGATCCATGATCCATGAAAGAAAACAGAAAGTATAAGATATTTACCCAAGCGTTAATGTTTTTGAAGCACTAAGTATGTGTGACCTTGACCCTGGGCTTGACGGGGGCAGAACGAACGTGGATTTGGCACAGGGCGGTAGAGGACCATTAAAGAGCAATGCGTATATGCGTGTTCGAGTTATGCTCTGGATACAAAATCAGAGCACGAAACAACAAAGGGAGATAAGTAAACAAGAATTCCGCGGAATCAGATGCCTCGCCTTGTCCCGCCTTGACCTCGAGCCTGGGCCCGAAAGCAATTTTCACTGGCCCCCCGAACATATTATACAATTATTGACTAGTGAACCATAGAATATCAGATTATATTCTATGGCTCACTAGTCAATAATTGTTTTATTATATGATAATAGTCTGTATATAGCACTTACGACCTTATGCTACTAGACAAAAATTGAAAAAGAATTTGAAAAAAAAATGAAAAAAAAAAATGGAAAAAAAGTTTAAAAATTAAAAATAATAATGCTTGCTACTGGAGCCCAGATTTTTTTTTATAGTCCTATATTTATCTACATATATCTGCACAGGTCCACATAATGCCACAATATTTTCAACACAGTTTACGGAAATGTAATATAATCATTTACCTGTATAAATTACCTGTAAGTGGTCAGTGGTCAGTTGCACATGCTAGCACATGCACAGGTGAATAGTCTGTATATAGCACTTACGACCTTATGCTACTGGACAAAAATTGAAAAATAATTTGAAAAAAAAAATGAAAAAAGAAAATGAAAAAAAAAAAAATGGAAAAAAAAAGTTTAAAAATAATAATGCTTGCTACTGGAGCCCAGATTTGTGTTAAGTTTCATAAAAATATTCCAAAGGGTGGTCGAGTTATGGTCAATCAGTGTGCGAAACAAAAAAGGGAGATAACTAAAAAATTAGCTATGCAAGAGTTGTCATTCTTGTGCGCGACACACCTTCGGGTCGTGGTCTATGCATGTGTGAAGTTTCATGAAAATATTCCAAAGGGTGGTGGAGTTATGCTCCGGACACGAAATCAGTGCGAGAAACAAAAAAGGGAGATAACTCAAAAATTAGCTATGCAAGAGTTGTCATTCTTGTGCGCGACACACCTTCGTGTCGTGGTCTATGCATGTGTGAAGTTTCATGAAAATATTCCAAAGGGTGTTCGAGTTATGCTCCGGACAAGAAGTGTCTGCGGCGGACGCGGCGCGCTGTCAAATCCATAGTATCCCCCGACGGAGTCCGGGGGATACAATAACAGATACTGATGAGTCGGCTCGTTACGAGTCGGCTCATCTGGATCTACAGTGCTTGCAAATCTGAAATGTATGGTCTGTGAGGGTTTAAATAAAACGAGGAGACGTTAAAATAAAATTAATTCTTTGTAAATGTGGAGTAAAACAAAATCGGCAAATAGTATTGATATCTCACGTGGGAAATTTGCACAAATTCCGAGTTTCTATGGACTTTTCCTACCATTTAAAGACCATAATTAAGGCTAAATATCAATTGTGTTCAGAGATCGACTGTTTTTGTCAATATCTTTCAGATATATCACAAATAGCCCTATCCAATAAATGGAAATAAGCATGGAACTATCAATGTCAGATATTCACGGGTGAAATGGTTAACATTCAGACTGGTTTAAACATGTTCACTTTTGGTGTGCACATGTTCAAATTGGTCTGAACATGTTGAAAATGGTGTGCACATGTTCAAATTAGTATGAACATGTTCAAATTGGTGTGAACATGTTCATATTGATGTGAACATGTTCAAACTGGTGTGAACATGTTGAGACTGATGTTTCACTGGGTACCAGAGAGTGAACAGAGTTGCAGCCCTTGTTTGCACACAGTGCAGCATGTATATGTTACCTTCCTCTGTCTACCACTACCAGTAGTAGCCTTGCCTTTGGCAGTGTGGGGCGACTGCAGCATAAATTGGTTGATTTATTGATTGGGGTTGAAATGTCCATTCAATAGTAAATGCATTATACAGGAATGCACCTGTATTGGGGAGGGTGTCAAGTGGGGTGGGCATCAGAACCATACGTTCAGCATCAAATTTACAACAATGCGACCGCTGGCGAGTGTCTCATCCACGAAGGTCAAGAGCTTCAAGGTCACATGAATGACACTGGGTGGATAGCCATCAATGCAAGGAAGCTATTCATGAAGTTTGGTAATGATCTGACCAACGGATCACGAGATATTCAAAATTTCGACACAAGTCCAAAATTGTTGACGCCTACAACAACCACCACTAGGTCTCATTTTCCAATAAAGTGGCGGACACAAAAACTGTCAGCACTGAACTATGGAATCTATGCCAGGTAACCCAACTACACCAGACCACTTAGCCTCAGGTGTGAATCCCGATACAATTAATTTTCAACACATTCCTTTCGGAACACACCTTTACGGGTATGCAATTTATTAAATATTTTATTTATATTTTTGTTATTTCTCACAAAAGTATATGTTGTGACCACTCATTTGAACCGTCTCTACGAGACGGTTCAAATGGTGGTCACAACATATACTTCTGAGCGCATAGAAGGAAAATATCTAGGATTTTCCGCAATATTCATGGCAGCATGAAAATGGTTACAATATGAATCCTTAAGGATGGATTTATCGTTAAGATACACAGGGGTGGTTTCAGAGTATGTTCGACTATACTCAGTTGTGGCTGTGACTGGATAAATATGGCTTATGGCATTTGCGAACAGTGTAGCTCCTGATCAAATAGCCCACTCCTGCAGCCTAATAACAATCTTTACTGCTTGTTAGAAGCATGATCTCTTTGATGAAATGGCGAAGTGTAGATCCTGAGCAGACTGTGCGGGTGAACAGGCTGATCTGGATATATATTGGTCGCAAAACCAATAAGCCTCATTTCTCCAGTCACAGACACATTTGATGGCAGGGTTTACGTTTGTGGATTTTAAACCAATCTCATGCTATCTATTGGTCTGTTGTTATTAACTGGACGGTCATGGCCGACATGTCAGGCACATTTGATGGTCCCAGGTTGTAGAGGTGATACCAGGTGAATGTATTTAAAATTTATGGATGAAGATAAATGGATTACCAGATAGACATATTCATGCATGGACAAACATATGACGTTCAAATCAATAATAACCACATATGTTAGTGTATATATAGACACTACTAAGGAAATAATTTGAAACTGCAAATTCACTTGACAGATTACGACTTCACATTTCTGTTAAATGCATTGTGCACTAACAATTGGAAAAAACAAACATGTACAAGAATAATTAAATACAGACAAAGGAAATCCTGGAATGCAAGAGTTGAATAGAGTATCAGCTCTAAATTTTGTTCATTCAGGAGCTGGCAATAATTATTATACACTACTGTCTGTTCCACGTTTTGCTGCCGACAAACTTTTGGCTATTAAACACATAAAATGTAAAAATTATTTAAAAGTAAGTACTTCAATAACAAACAAGAAATGCGTCTGTCGAACGTGGATGCCACCTGCAGCATATTTGAGAAACTGTGACAAAGTGGTTAACCGAAAAGTGTGATGGATGGACAGACAGACGGACGGACGGTGGCATAAAAAGTCACCCTCCCCCAAAAAAAGGTTTCAAAGTCAATTTATAAAAAATTTTGATAAAAAAACAAAAAGTTTTGGAAATTGACTCCCCATGTTAAATTTTTTTTTGGCAATAAAATCAATATTTGATGGAATTTCATCAAATAATTATTGTTTGAGGAGTGCGACTTTTTTGTTATTGATGAAAAAGTACTTACTTTTAAATATTTTTTAGATTTAATGTGTTTAATGGCCAAATGTTCGTCGGCAGCAAAACATGGAACAGACAGTAGATGGCCGCAGCCCACATGTCGCACCTGCCAGGACTTTATTTGTATACCGAAAAACTTTAACGAAACAAACTTTAACCACTTTAACTCGGACACACGCTTCATATGTACATACGCCAATGTGCCGACTATATCGCGCTGTCCGCAAGCGGGCGTGACAAAAATGCTACAAATGTGAGAGCAGTCAGAACTTCACTCTTACACCCCAAACTTACCCGGGCAGAATTCCTAATATCATCCGACGTCTATAAATTTGAAGTTATGGAAATACTTCATCATAAGATGTAACTACTAATAATACGCTATTGCCTACAGTTTTATAATATACACAAAATGAAGTTCACATGAAACAAAAACAGTGATTTTTTTTCAAAAAGAAAATGAAACACTATGGTTTGAGTAAACTGCTTGTATATCCACAGACAAATGGTTCACATAGTAGATAATATACACTTGTAGTTTTGTAATAGAATGTATATTACACCTATGTAACACTGAACACTGTACTAATGCTACATATAGTTTCTGCACCATTTAAAATAAATTACCAATTCTATTCTACTTCTCACTATATGGCTCAAGAAGTTCACGCAGATTATCCATGACTATAAATGTAGATTTTTAACACAACAAATACAAAATAACATTTACTCACCGAGCCTCGTCCGTCATTACTCCTCCCCGAGCCTCCCCTCTTCGCTTTCTTTCCTCCTTTTTCCCCTTTGCTGGCTGGAAACAATATAGGAATGAATGGCCTTTTTGTGGAATTTATCGGGGTATAAACTTGGAAAAGTCGCGGGAATACTGGACGAAGGCCGGAAGGCCTCATCCAGTATTCCCGCGACTTTTCCAAGTTTATATCCCCGATAAATTCCACAAAAAGGCCATTCATTCCTTATAATTCCAAAATTTGAAATAAATTCATCAAGAAAATGTGTTTATTTTCCGTTTTCTTAAGAATTATTTTAACTGTGCCTCACGGTTACGGAAAGTAGTTTGGCGTGAAAGTTTACTGGGATATAAATTTTGGACAGAGACTTGGTACGGGCCAATCAAATGTTAGGGAATTGTGTAAATATTTTTGTGCTGGAATTATGAACAAAGAGCCATGTGTGGACAAATGGATATTAATCAATTTGCTCTTTCTTTGAACTAGGTCCACCCTTTATACGACCATATCTGTTTATGGGACATTAACTCCATACACTTTCATTCATTCCTGTGCAACAATTAGATTGGTTGCACAATTAAAATGTCAAAATCCATTCCAGGGGTGACATGGTTAATAAGACATGTCAATACTTACATAACCTTGACCCAGCCCTTTTTTGTTCCTCGGGATTCACGTCCTTGAGGAAGCAGAATGCGGGGATGACGGCGTGGCCCTTGCCTATTGTGCTGGCCACTTCCTCCTCATTATTCAGCACGATCAGCTTAACGTAGACATCCAGCTTGGACGTGTTGATCTGTATACTCGTCTGGTGGTCCTCCGACACCTTCACCGAGTACCTGAGGATGTGGAGGTGGTATAAGATTTTATTTATATAGAGAAAATTTTACACGAGTGATGATTTAATATATTTATTAAATGAGCATAGCCTCGTTTCTTATGAAATCAGTCAACAAGTTAATCATATTAAATAAACACAAATGTTAGACTCTATTTATTGCATAAGCACATGATCATAATTTGAAGCTGGCTGATTATCTAGCATCTTTTCTGTAGCGGGCTCATTTGCATATTTATAGCCTCGTTTCTTATGAAATCAGTCAACAAGTTAATCATATTAAATAAACACAAATGTTAGACTCTATTTATTGCATAAGCACATGATCATAATTTGAAGCTGGCTGATTATCTAGCATCTTTTCTGTAGCGGGCTCATTTGCATATTTATTATACTATAGTGTATTATGATTTTTATTATACCGTTATTAAACTGTGAAAGCCCATTTAATGCAATAATTACAATTCCCTTGGGCTCTGCATATCTTTTGTTTGTTCACTTCAGGCTTCACAGAGTACATGAGGATGGCTAGGTGGTATAGGACTATGTATTTACACTTCCATCGGGCTTTGATGCGTTTTACTTTTACCCCCAAATATCCAATAATGGATTTTCCATGTTAACTTTTGATCTATACCATAAATGAGAAAATGTGGATTTGATTCAGAATTTAACAATACTGACAAATGCTGCTTATCCTGATGAAACGGCTCGTTAGGATCGTTAACTGAACATCCAAATGTAGGATTTACTATAAGAATGAATGGCCTTTTTGTGGAATTTATCGGGGTATAAACTTGGAAAAGTCGCGGGAATACTGGACGAAGGCCGGAAGGTAAATTCCACAAAAAGGCCATTCATTCCTTATAATTCCAGCATTTGAAATAAATTCATCAAGAAAATGTGTTTATTTTCCGTTTTCTTAAGAATTATTTTAACTGCGCCTCACGGTTACGGAAAGTAGTTCGGCGTGGGAGTTTACTGGGATATAAATTTTGGACAGAGACTTGCTACGGGCCAATCAAATGTTAGGGAATTGTGTAAATATTTTTGTGCTGGAATTATATGCAATTCAATTTCAACCCTCACCACATGACATGTCACCCATATCAATCACCAACCATTACCTAAATATAGTATTGGCACTATTCGGAATGTAATAATCTCTGATCTCCTTGACAACGAAGCTACTGTTGATGTCGTTTCTAAGTGGTGCAGGCAGTGGCGACAATGATCCGATCATCCGCATCTTCCAGAAGCCCGCCTGTATTGGAAGCTCTGTAGTCCGGGCCTCCGCGACAAATGTGTAGCCTTTCTGTAAGTGGAATATTATAGGAATGAATGGCCTTTTTGTGGAATTTATCGGGGTATAAACTTGGAAAAGTCGCGGTAATACTGGACGAAGGCCGGAAGGCCTCGTCCAGTATTCCCGCGACTTTTCCAAGTTTATATCCCCGATAAATTCCACAAAAAGGCCATTCATTCCTTATAATTCCAGCATTTGAAATATATTCATCAAGAAAATGTGTTTATTTTCCGTTTTCTTAAGAATTATTTTAACTGCGCCTCACGGTTATGGAAAGTAGTTCGGCGTGGGAGTTTACTGGGATATAAATTTTGGACAGAGACTTGTTACGAGCCAATCAAATGTTAGGGAATTGTGTAAATATTTTTGTGCTGGAATTATAACGCAATGAGAGTATACTTATGTTTAACAGTGCTTAACAGCCTGTCAACAGCCGAGTCATTTTAAAACAGAACTGAATATTTACATAAAACTAGAAATGGACGCTTGTCGACAAGCGCATGTGTATCCCCCTCCCCAGATACACAAGTAGTTTGAAAAAAGGGTGTTCGAGTTATGCTCCGGAGACAAAATCAGTGACGGAAAAACAAAGGGAGATAACTAAAGAATTAGTGATGCAAGAGTTGTCATTCTTGCGGGACACACCTTTAGGGTCGTGGTCTATGCATGTGTGAAGTTTCATGAAAATATTCCAAAGGGTGTTCGAGTTATGCTCCAGACACGAAATCAGTGCACGAAACAACAAAGGGAGATAACTAAGAAAATTAACGACGCAAGAGTTGTCATTCTTACGTGCGACACACCTTTGGGTCGTCCTTTTCTATGCATGTGTGAAGTTTAATAAACTAGAAAATGTGTTCACAGAACACGGATGTCCCACATATCGCTTTGATAATAAATGAGGCCAAATTGCAAGTCAAAATTTTCTTTTACCTGAGCGTTAAAGTTTTTGAAGCACCAAGTATGTGACCTTGACCCTGGGCTTGGCGGGGGCAGGACAAACGTGAATTTGGCACAGGGCGGTAGAGGACCATTAGAGCAATGCATATATGAAATATGAAGCTGATCCGTGAAAGAAAACAGAAATTATAAGATATTTACTGAGCATTAAAGTTTTTGAAGCACAAGTATGTGACTTGGACCCACTGGGTATTGGCGGGGGAGGACGAACGTGGATTTGGCACAGGCGGTAGAGGACCATTAGAGCAATGCGTATATGAAATATGAACATGATCCATGAAAGAAAACAGAAATTATAAGATATTTACCCGAGCGTTAAAGTTTTTGAAGCACTAAGTATGTGACCTTGACCCTGGGCTTGGCGGGGGCAGGACGAACGTGGATTTGGCACAGGGCGGTAGACGACCATTAGAGCAACGCGTATATGAAATATGAAGTTGATCCGTGAATGGAAATAAAAATTATAAGATATTTACCTGAGCGTTAAAGTTTTTTGAAGCACCAAGTATGTGACCTTGACCCTGGGATTGGTGGGGCAGGACGAACGTGGATTTGGCACAGGGCGGTAGAGGACCATTAGAGCAATGCGTATATGAAATATGAAGATGATCCATGATCCATGATCCATGAAAAAAAGAAAACAGAAAGTATAAGATATTTACCCAAGCGTTAATGTTTTTGAAGCACTAAGTATGTGACCTTGACCCTGGGCTTGACGGGGGCAGAGACGAACGTGGATTTGGCACAGGGCGGTAGAGGACCATTAGAGCAATGCGTATATGCGTGTTTTGAGTTATGCTTTGGATACAAAATCAGAGCACGAAACAACAAAGGGAGATAAGTAAACAAGAATTCCGCGGAATCAGATGCCTCGCCTTGTCCCGCCTTGACCTCGAGCCTGGGCCCGAAAGCAATTTTCACTGGCCCGAACATTATACAATTATTGACTAGTGAACCATAGAATATCAGATTATATTCTATGGCTCACTAGTCAATAATTGTTTTATTATATGATAATAGTCTGTATATAGCACTTACGACCTTATGCTACTAGACAAAAATTGAAAAAGAATTTGAAAAAAAAAATGAAAAAAAAAAAAAAAATGGAAAAAAAAAGTTTAAAAATTAAAAATAATAATGCTTGCTACTGGAGCCAGAATTTTTTTTAATAGTCCTATATTTATCTACATATATCTGCACAGGTCCACATAATGCCACAATATTTTCAACACAGTTTACGGAAATGTAATATAATCATTTACCTGTATAAATTACCTGTAAGTGGTCAGTGGTCAGTTGCACATGCTAGCACATGTACAGGTGAATAGTCTGTATATAGCACTTACGACCTTCTGCTACTGGACAAAAATTGAAAAATAATTTGAAAAAAAAAAATGAAAAAAAAAAAATGAAAAAAAAAAAATGGAAAAAAAAAGTTTAAAAATAATAATGCTTGCTACTGGAGCCCAGATTTTTTTTCCAGTCAAATTGAAAAATAATTTGAAAAAAAAAATGAAAAAAAATAATGAAAAAAAAAAAAAAAAAAAAAATGACAAAAAAAAGTTTAAAAATAATAATGCTTGCTATTGGAGACCAGATTTTTTTTAATAGTCCTATATTTATCTACATATATCTGCAGAGGTCCACATAATGCCACAATATTTTCAACACAGTACCCAATGTAGTGATTTACCTGTATAAATTACCTGGTCAGCAGTGGTCAAGCAGTGGTCAAGCAGTGGTCAAGCAGTGGACATCTGCACATGCTAGCCCATGCTTAGCACATGGTTCTCCCAGTTTATATTGTTCTCTCTACAGGTAAGGTGTACAGAGCACATGAGAAAAGGTATACAGAGCAGACGAGAAAACAGGTCTTCATGCATTATTGTCCAGTTTGTAGAGTGCGCAAAACAAAAAAGGGAGATAACTGAAAAATTAGCTACGCAAGAGTTGTCATTCTTGTGCGCGACACACCTCCGGGTCGTGGTCTATGCATGTGTGAAGTTTCATGAAAATATATTCCAAAGGGTGGTCGAGTTATGCTCCGGACAGGAAATCAGTGAGCGAAAACAAAAAAGGGAGATAACTAAAAAATTAGCTATGCAAGAGTTGTCATTCTTGTGCACGACACACCTTCGGTTCGTGGTCTAATTGAATGTGTTAAGTTTCATAAAAATATTCCAAAGGGTGGTCGAGTTATGGTCAATCAATGCACGAAACAAAAAAGGGAGATAACTCAAAAATTAGCTATGCAAGAGTTGTCATTCTTGTGCGCGACACACCTTCGGGTCGTGGTCTATGCATGTGTGAAGTTTCATGAAAATATTCGAAAGGGTGGTGGAGTTATGCTCCGGACACGAAATCAGTGCGAGAAACAAAAAAGGGAGATAACTAAAAAATTAGCTATGCAAGAGTTGTCATTCTTGTGCGCGACACACCTTCGGGTCGTGGTCTATGCATGTGTGTAGTTTCATGAAAATATTCCAATGGGTGTTCGAGTTATGCTCCGGACAAGAAGTGTCTACGGCGGACGCGGACCGCGGACGCGGACCGCGGACGCGGACGCGGCGAGCTGTCAAATCCATAGTATCCCCCGACGGTAGTCCGGGGGATACAATAATAGAACTAGATGGCCGCGGCCCGCATGTCGCGCCTGCCGAGCCATTTGATACCGGGCGCGACAAAAATGTACCCTAAAATTAGAACAACCTGTAGCCTATTTCACAGACATTGCAAAGTATAATAAACAATGCAAAAACAATATTTTTTTCGATAATATTAAATTAAAGCAAAATTTAAGAATGAGCCTTCTTTTTATTTCGTGAAATTCGGTCAAATATTGGTTTTATTACGAAAAATTGATTTCTCTATGGGAATTTAACATGGGTGGAAAAGAGGTAGACTTGTGGGAGGAGTCAAAAAACATTTTTTTTTTGGAAATTGACTCCGAAACCTGGCTAGATTGGAAATGATCTAACTAAGAAAACAAAAGGTAAATTTTAAAAATCGGTCCAGTATTTCTGAAATTCTAAAAAATTTCCCCATGTTAAATCCCCATACAGGGGTCCTACCAATTATCCGGACAATCAATTTATCGGACAAATCAAAATAGCTGTTAATTAAACGCATTCATTTGATCCGATTTTGCAACGGACACATCTAAGTCACTCAGGTGCTTGCTGTTTCCATGCCAGTGTGAATAATATATCGCCAAGGTAAACATTTTAGTAAAATTTGCCGAAAACATTACCCCACTATGTCCACAAGTTGTTTACAACGTCAAACGTCGCGCGGGGGCTTGTATCTGTCACTGCGCATGCGCATAATTTGAGGCCCCCTATAGAGTGTTTCAATACTCTGTTGTGTGAAGTATGCAGACGATACGATGCTTTCCTCCAATATCATTTTCAGACTGTTTAATACACAATGTACAATACAGAGCAGATAGGAAGGAATGCGAAAATGTATCATGATAGAAAAAGAACGAAGAGCTACTTATTCAAAAATAAATAATAATTGTTTCAAGGCCAAATCGCCCCAAGCCATTTCGGACCCAAGCCATTACACACCATTTCACACCCATATTCATTTGTGGATAAAATCGACAGGTGCGAAAACACCAGTGTAGTACGAAACGATCATTACCGCGGAATTTCCACCAAATTATGAAGAGCTCAATCGAGTGCGCCCATTACGTCATTGCAGAGTTGTTCTATAAATACAATACATTCTATAAATACGATGTTTTCCAAGAAGCGAATGGTGATTGTGTTTTCTGCAAAACAACACAATGCTGTTTATACTGGTTTTCAGGCGATAAAATTATGATTTTAAGGTGAGAATACAAGTTATAAGACGGTTATACATTTGTCCGGATAATTGATTGTCGATGTTAATTTTGGGGCAAGGTTACGACTGATGATCTGACCCAATTTTAAGTGAGAAAGATGGCACAGTTTGCTAAATAGTTTCCATGCGTTGAGAAAGCAAGAACCGACGATTGTTCTGTGAACATTTTATGCCCGTAGCTGCTATTTTAAGAAAAATATCGTAACAAAACAGCCATTTTTGTCCGATAATCTGGAGGATCCCTGTAGACATCTTCACTCCGTGAAGATGACTATGGGGATTTAACATGGCGAAATTTTGTTTTCGCAATAAAATCAATATTTGACCAAATTTCACGAAATAAAAAGAAGGCTCATTCTTAAATTTTCCTTTAATTTAATATTATCGAAAAAAATATGGTTTTTGAATTGTTTATATGGCCGTAAAATTTGGGCAGCTTTCGTGAAACAGACTAGAGCAAAGTATACTTTGAGGGAGAAATTTTAAATCAAAGGATAAATTTATTAATTTTTATTATACTGAATTTATTACATTAATAATTCTGCATAAGTTCTATATGAAATAATGCATTTCGGGAAAAATAAATGATTACTCCCTCAAAATATACTTTGCTAGATCAGCGCCAGTCACTTGGTCCTATCCTCGGTGAGTCTCAGAATTCCTATGTGTTTCAAAGCCTTGCCTGATACCCGTTATATTAAAAGAAACTAGTCTGGGCTCGGTTGCTCAAAACCTCTGTTAGCTTAACGGACTGTTAAATCCTTAACGTTACAGTCCGTTAAGCTAACAGAGATTTTGAGCAACCGGGCCCAGGTATTCTCTATTTCTGACAGACGGCTGACATAGGTATATGCCGACATCGTACCCTGTTTTTCTTGTAGATGTAGGGCGCCACCTTCTGGAATACCCTGGGAATTTCCTCGCCGTTGTCGTTGTTGATCACACGAAGCATACATGTGTTGATGGGCACATACAGCTTGGGGACAGCCAGCATCTCCTCACTCACGTGGAATATCTCCCTGTAACATACATATACACATGTTGATGACAAGCAGCTTGGGGACAGCTAACATCTGGTTTGTGTCGACACTGGGTTGCAAACAAAGACATAAAGGCCAGGGGGCCGGCCGTTTCGCTGAAAGTTTGTATGACTAAGAAGTTGAAAAGTGCATAATTGAAATTCACAATAACATTTGCACTGACATACAACATTAAGCAATCTTCCGTGGTTGTGTTCACATTTAAAGATGTGAAAATATAGGTGGTAGCATTAAGGAACAACGTTAATGCGAGAAACACATTCATAAAAATATTCATACAACATTGTTATCATACAAAGTTAAGTGCTTGATGGTAGCAGCCCGCATTTCACGCCCGCCGAGGCATTGATAGTATACTGAAAGACTTCAACCAAAAACTTTAAGCAAAATCTTTAACCCAGACGCACGCACGTACGTACGTATGCCAATGTGCCTACTATATCTATCAGTAGTTGGACTTAAGGGAGTTTGAGGTAAAAAGTGTAGACTATTTATAATAATTGGAGGGGCCATTGGTCGAAACTTGGCTATGCCTCTGGACTAACCTGAAGATGACAAACCAGCTGTTGGGTGGCTGGTCAGGGAACTGGCCCTTGTAGTCGTTGTACGAGATCTTGTTCCACTCGTCCTGGTAGAATGGGTACTTCACCATCAGGTCCGGCTCCAACTTGAACATTTGTCTGCAACGGCAAAGTTTTGTGATAAAGTCGAACCTCTCTAAACTGAACACAGAGATATAAACCTGTTTACATTCACTTTTATGTGATAAATTGCAACATGTGACGTATTTGTGAGGACAAAAAATTATTACGATTGTAAAGTGAAACCCCTCCAACCTGGACACCATAGGGACCTACCAGGCTGCCCAGTGAGGAGGTTTAATTGCAAGTTTTAATATGATCAGTTCTTGGTACAGTGAAGTGTTTTGTAATCCTGAATAGACAGCATTCTTGTATGAAAACTGCAACAGATCTCATACAAACTGGAAGCACCAAGGCCTGAATTGGAGACGTTAACCCTTTCAACACCACAGACCTCTATAGAGACAATGTTTGCAAACAGTGCAGATCCAGATGAGCCGGCTCGTAAAGAGCCGTCTCATCAGGATCTCCACTGTTTGTTAAAATTTTAAACGTCATACAGATTACCCTTTTAGAAGAATGGGATAATTTGAATGAACAAAATTAATGAAATAGCGTGAAACATTGGCATGGAACATCCTATTAAGTTACTTGGTGTTGAAAGGGTTAAACCCTTTCTAAGCTACAGACTATATTGATAATGTGTGTAAACAGTGTAGACACAGATGAGCAGGATTTAACAGTCAGTTAAGCTAACAGCAGTTTTGACCAACCGAGCCCTGAAAATGAACATGGACGGGTCGATGCCAAACAAGCTTAACCGTGTTGGAATGATCCATACCTGAACATGAAGAGGCCGGGGTGGTCGGGGTTCGTCAGGTCTAGGTTCTGCTCTATAATGGCCCAGCACTTCTGTAGGTTGGACATCACACGCGCATTTTCTTCCGAGCCTGGAGTCACAAGTGTTAATTATTGTTCAAGTTCATATACTTACAGTTTTGTTTTGGTGCTTAGAAGGTTTTAGATTGACAGTACAACCATGACTACCTGCTGTTTTAAAGTTTGAGGTACAACCTTAACCCTTTCAACCCGAAATCCCGCCATAGCGGTTTATGCAAACAGTGCAGATCCAGATGAGCCAGCTCGTAACGAGCCGTCTCATCAGGATCTGCACTTTTTGAACGAAAAAGTTCCCCCTTTTCATAAATGGACCAGTCTGAAAACCATTTTGTGATGGTTGGATTGGTTGCAAAATTAACCAATCAAATTCCATTCCAGTTGAAAGGGTAAGAAATATGTTTTTAATTTTGCCAGGTTCTGTAGAGCAGCAGTAGTTTATACCACCCTCCTCTTTACCAAGATGTCCATAACATTTCACTGATGCATTTCCTTCGACCAATGAAATAATATTCTCGGGCCCACCCTCTGAATCTTTAACAGTCGCCTTCACTACAGCCCGCCTGTGAAAATTAATTCACGCAACTGTTGGCAATACTTATTATGTGTGAAATGTAAGAAAATGTTACTTTAACCAGGTGAGCTGATTATCTTGAACTAAACAAACAAACTTGGTGCGCTACACTCATTTGTTTAGCGTACGGATCCAATCATTTGTGGATTATTTCATGCTAAATAGCTCACCTGATTAAAGAAATGGTATATTAAATACGGCAAAGCTAATAACAAGTCGGTGCAATAATGACTGATTGAGATATGTTGCGACGATTGCTATTCAGGCCAGTCAGACATCCCCCAGACGTGTGTACCTGCAGTCCGTGCGGTCTTGATCTTCCTGACCCAGTAGCCTTTCCACTGCTTCTGCAGCTTCACTGTCGCTATCTGCTCCTCCACCGTCGCTCGTCTACAACACAAAATATCCGTCTTCAATCTACAGTGAAACCTCTCTAAACCGGACACCCTGGGAGGTCCCCAGGGTGCCCGGCTTAGAGAGGTTTCACTGTAAATTAGGCATTTGATCATTTTGAGCCAGAGTTGTGTGCTTTACGATCACGAACAGGCATTATCACCTGAGATAAAGAACCAAACAAAATCATAAAACATTAGATTACTGGGGCCCGTTTCACTAAACTTCTTACGACTAAAATGTTCGCAAGCACAAATTTAGGATCATCTAGAAATTTCAATTGATGGATTTACATTTATTGAGCATAGGCTGCATATGCAGCCAATGCTCAATAAATGTAAATCCAATAATTATTTACAAGAAAACAGTGTTGATGTGCAATTTACAGACTATTATAATTTTGCACTTACAAACATTTTAGTCGTAGTGAAACGGCCCCCAGGTGTTTCATTGGGGTCAGCTTTAGAGAGCTTCCACTATACTGACTTATTCAATATGGAGCTATCCGGTGAAGTACATCTGAGAAGTTATATAACACAAGTGGTTTGAAATGTACACTTTGGCACCTACGTAACTGTAAACGACTGAACTTGTAGGAATGGATGTACATGTATAGTAGTTTATATAGAACACAGTGTCACTTAACCCTTTGAACCCGAAAGCCCGCTATAGTGCTGTATGCAAACAGTGCAGTTCCAGATGAGCCGGCTCGTAACGAGCCGTCTCATCAGGATCTGCACTTTTTGAAAGTAATTTTCATATTTTTGAGAACAAAAAATACCCCTTATTCATAAATGGACTACTCTGAACATCATTTTGTGATGATTGAATTGGTTGGAAACTGAACATCTCAAAATCCATTCCAGTTACTTAGGGGTGAAAGGGTTAATCAATCCACTACCTTAAATGCAAGTCCTACTTTCATCTGATGGCATACAAGAGACAAACTTAAATTACGTTATTAATCCATTTTATGCTGAGGATACGCCATTTTGTTTGTGGAAAATCTAAATATTTTCTTTATATGAGATCAGAAATATATGTCATGACCACTCATTTGAACCGTCTCGTTGAGACGGTTCAAATGAGTGGTCACAACATATACTTTCATTGAGAAATATCAAAAATAAAATATTTTAAAAATTTCATACCCTTAAAGGTGTATTCCGTATGTAATGGGTTATTAATGCATTACAAATACTTTAATAGCTATTTACGATTATAATAATTCCAGCACAAAAATATTTACACAATTCCCTAACATTTGATTGGCCCGTACCAAGTCTCTGTCCAAAATGTATATCCCAGTAAACTCCCACGCCAAACTACTTTCTACAGGTAGCGATTGTCAGTGCTGTCAATGTAAACAAATGGCTGCCGTCTGTCAAAATAAACACATTTTCTTGATGAATTTATTTCAAATGCTGGAATTATAAGGAATGATCGAATGGCCTTTTTGTTGAATTTATCGGGGATAAACTTGGAAAAGTCGCGGGAATACTGGACGAGGCCTTCCATTAATTCCTATAATGACAGAAAATGTCCCCGTTTGCCCTAATCTGGTGACTGGTGTAAATGCTGATGGTTATGTCGCAAGATAACTTCAACCCTCTTTATCATGGCATTCTATCTGCAAGCGAAATCATACCTGTCTTTTGTCCAGGTGTTCTCCAGTTTCTCTATCTGGTCTGAAACAGAAATCACACATTGTGTCACAGGTGGAAACATGGCTGAAATTTTATTGTTGTTGTTGTTGTTGTATTTTCTTCGGCTAGCGTCACAGCTCCCATGTCAGGATACATGAATAAAGATTTTCATACAATGTTGTGCTCCATGAGCTGTGAAAAAATTAAACTACAAAGTCAATTGTTTTCCTTTTAACTCTTATAATGCAGAATGAAAATGTTGTCTGCTGTTTATTTAAATTTTTATCAACAATAAAAACATAGTTTGGCATCTCGAAAATACATCCAAACCATGTTTTTATGGAGAATAAATACAACATATGAAACAACAGCAGACGACAATTTTCGTTTCCAGCATTCTACAAATTCAACAGGCTAAGAGTTTTCAACAAGATAACCATTATGCAAGATAATACTCGACAATTGACAACACGTGTCAAATACCAGGCACTAACAAATATTTAATTGTTTTCCAGACATGAATACACAGTTTTAGTAACTACAGTACTTACTTTGTGCGACACAAGAGTTCAAAAGTAAACATTACACGATTGTGAATAAAAAAAAAAGCAAACAATGTTAGTAAATAATGATTTACTGACCTTTAATAAACTGACATAATAAACATAAGTATGTTGGTCAAAGAACATCATCTGTCTCACTTTAGTTAATCACATTTTACATCTGAGGTATCTATATTAAAACATTTCTGTGAACAAAGTTTATGATAACACAATCTGACAAAGTCAGGCTTATTTTGATTCTGTAAATGTATATATCTTATTCATGAAATTTGGTTTAACGGCTCACAAGAGGTTTCATTAATCCTTTCACCCCTAAATAAGTGGAATGGCTGGGCTGTTCATATGATAATTTCCAGACAGATCCAATCGTCACAAAATGATTTTCAGACTAGTCCATTTATGAAAAGGTTCTCACAAATATGAAAATCACTTGCAAAAAGTGCAGATCCTGATGAGACGGCTCGTCACGAGCCGGCTCATCTGGATCTGCACTATTTGCCAATACCACTATAGAGGCCTGTGGCGTTGAAAGTGTTAATTTAATTGTTGACTGAATGACCAACAGTTTATAAATGTGGCTGTGCCTGGAGAAATGGGGCTTATGAGATTTGTGACCAGTGTCGCTCCTAATCAAATAACACACTCCTGTAGCCCGATAACAATCTATGTTGCTTGTTACAAGCATGACAGTGTGTCATTTATGGAATGGTGAACAGTGCAGATCCTGATCAGACTGTGTGGATGCACAGGCTGATATAGATCTACACTGGTCGCAAACCCATAGGCCCCTTTCTCCAGTCACAGCCACAATCAAATAGCACACGCCTGTAGCCAGATAACAATCTATGTTGCTTGTTACAAGCATGACAGCGTGTTGTTTATGGACTGGTGAACAGTGCAGATCCTGATCAGACTGTGTGGATGCACAGGCTGATATAGATCTACACTGGCTGCAAACCCATAGGCCCCTTTCTCCAGTCACAGCCACAATCAAATAACACACTCCTGTAGCCGATAACAATCTATGTTGCTTGTTACAAGCATGACAGCGTGTTGTTTATGGACTGGTGAACAGTGCAGATCCTGATCAGACTGTGATTGATCGGGATTTACACTGGATACCAGAGCTCCAGATAAGCTGAGTATTTGCGTAAATACCCAATTAAAATGGCCAAAAGCCCAATTGAAATCAGAAGTATTGAGTATCAAAAAGCAATGAGAACAATTGTGGTACCTTTATCATGTTGCAGAAAACAATAAACAGACCACAAATATAGCATATTTTTCTTATTTTTCCATGAAAACACATCTTGGTATTTCATTAGAATTGACTCCAAGGAGACAATTCTAATGAAATGCTAAGACAGGTTTTCATTTCGAAACAATCTATTCAATAATTGCTGTCTGTTGATGTGTAAACAGTAGTGTAATTTTATTTTACCCAATTAAAATTTTGAAATACCCAATTGCTTTAGAAATGATAGAGTAACAATACTCAATTACTAATTCCTTGTCTGGAGCCCTGGGATACAAAAGCAAGTTTTGTCAGATCATGACCCAAGTTCAACACCAACAGGCAACAGCTGTGATAATCTTGCCAAGTCTCCTTGATAGTAAAAACATCAGTAGCCTATTTCATCAACATTGCAAAGTATACTTTAGTAGCAAAGTATACTTTGAGGGAGAAATTTTCAATTTTATGATAAATTTATTAATTTTTATTATACTGAATTTATTAAATTATCACAGCCAATTTGGCTGTGATAATGTAATAAATTCAGTATAATAATTCTGCATACTTTTAATCATGAAATATATGCATTTGTTAGTTCTATATGAAATAATGCATTTCAGGAAAAATAAATGATTACTCCCTCAAAGTATACTTTGCTAGTAAAGTATACTTTGCAATGTTGATGAAATAGGCTACTGAGCATGTACTTGAAATCTGGCAATAAAGCAGTTTGATTGGCTGATAGTTCTGGCTCAACCAATCAAACTGGACGATTTCTAGTAGGAGATTCAAGATTGATTGATTAATTGATTGATGGATTGAATGGGGTTTTACTAAATGTTAAATACTACAGTATCCTGATCTGGCATCAGGCTCTGTTAGTACAGCAGATCGCATGGCTCCATGCAGTCTGCATCCCAGAATTCAAGAAAATACTCCATGTCCCCGAATATTGGCAATATTAACTGTTATAATGCTGAACTGACTCTTACTGTCAGCTGATTAATTTTCCATTTTCTTACTACACACATATTTTGCAAGCATTGGAGATGATTCTAATGTGCTGACAAAATATGTTTTTTATTCAGAAATACAATTTACTTCTTCCAAAACAGCCGATACCACAATTTGTTTCCAGCATTCAAACAGCCAGCACAGCTGATGGTGTAATGATAGAAGGTGTACAGCATAAATTATGAGACGAGCCATGTCAGTTTGTACCCAAGAAGATGTGCGAGTTCTCCTTTAAAAAAAAACATTTACAGAAACTGTGATGTTTTCTGCAAATGACATCGAAAGTTGACAAAATGTTCAGAACAAATGCATATTATTTATCGAAAATAATATAAAGTTTGTAAATATTTTTCAGGAGATATCGCACATCTTCTAAGGTACAAAGTGACATGGTTTGTCTCATATTAAAACTAAGTACATACCATCAGTTTGGGCAGCGGGTTCTACAGGACCATGCATAAAGAAAGAAACGTTAATAATTGTGTACAGACATATAATTATATGTACAAATGTATATGGATTACACTTGGAAAAGCCTTTGAACCAATCCCTTACAGTTACAAACATTTGAACATTTGATTATCACCACTCATTTTGTGGTCACACATTATTCATTTGATGAGATCTATTAACCCTTAGAAGGCGGGAAACAAAAACTGTTGTCTGCTGTTATTTTATATTTAGTCTTCTTTCTCAATACTAGATGGCCGCGGCCTGCATGTCGCGCCTTGTGGCGAGGCATGGACACTAAAAAAAAAGATATAGTATAACGAAAAACTTTAACCAAAAAACTTAACCAAACACTTTAACCGGACACACGTACGTACGTACCGTACGTACGTACGTACGTACGTACTAAGTGCCGACTATATCGCACTTTCCCCGATCGTTAAATTACCCATCGCTTGCACCCACCTTCCACCCACACAAAGTAATTTGACCTTGACATTGGGCACAGGGGCCGCACGGGAGGGGGGGTAGAATGAAAATATAGATGATGATAAACACCCATGTGAAGTTTCAAGGTAATGGGCAAAGCAGTTGCAGAGATATAGTATAACGAAAAATTTTAACCAAAAAACTTAACCAAAAAACTTAACCAAAAACTTTAACCAAAGAACTTAACCAAAAACTTCAAAGTAATTTGACCTTGACATTGGGCACAGGGGCCGCACGGGAGGGGGGGGTAGAATGAAAATATAGATGATGATAAACACCCATATGAAGTTTCAAGGTAATAGGCAAAGCAGTTGCAGAAATATAGTATAACGAAAAACTTTAACCAAAAAACTTAACCAAAAAACATAACCAAAAACTTTAACCAAAAAACTTAACCAAAAACTTCAAAGTAATTTGACCTTGACATTGGGCACAGGGGCCGCACGGGAGGGGGTAGAATGAAAATATAAATGATGATGAACACCCATGTGAAGTTTCAAGGTAATGGGCAAAGCAGTTGCAGAGATATAGTATAACAAAAAACTTTAACCAAAAACTTTAACCAAAAAACTTAACCAAAAACTTTAACCAAGCGGACTTGATTGCCCCGTCCGATACGATCATGTGAAAGCATCTCTGATTTTGTACCTATTGGCATTTGCGTAATTTCATGACAAACAGTTATCTAATCAAATATAAATCTTTGTGAGTGAATATGTATTTGCCATAAAATGATGCGCATGCTTGTAGGTATAAAATTACATCGCTCGTCATACACTGATAAATCAATAGATGCATGCCCAGTCGCCCCATCACTACTTCGGACCCGGAACCACATTCACTGCATATCATAATTTACTATCACATGGAACCCAGTCCCATAAATTACCACTTTAATTAACTAACAACTTCGCCGACATTGGTCAATGCATAATTACCACGTATGCTGGTCACGACTGCCGTTATTGTATACACTCAAATGACCACTTGAGATTTGTTTGACAACCGGTTAACAATAGGTGTGAAAGTCAATCAACTAGTCTGGAGACAATCGTCTGACATGTTCGAGTTTTGTGGTGTTTATAGTGGATTTATACACGACCGGGCGTGACAGCAATTCGAGGCATTGAGGGTTGTTCGACTGTCACAAGTTCGACCTATACCAGGTAGTTTTAACGTATTTATATAGGAATTCTGCCGGGACCTAAAGGCTAGTTCGAGGCAAGCATGGCTGACGAGTTTACCAGGGTTCGACCCATCGAAGTTCTACTGTAACTGCTAAAAGATGAGCTTTTGTTTCAAAGGCTTTTGTTCTATGATTATAGAGACATATAAATTATCTAATAAATGAATATATATTTAGGAATGTATATTTTAAGTATAGTTAAAATTATACTTTAACTCGAGATTATATTATATTTTCTCTTTAACAAATGACTTCTTTATTAGATAGTAGATTAACTTCTTAAGATCAATGTTGACTTGTCATGTTAATTGAAGCTTTAATGAATAGTAAATGTTTTAGAAAGCGAGCCAACACCAGAAGCATACAGTAACCATACTTACAGTGGACAAATTATGTTTCAGCGATTTGTAATATATTTTTTCACATATCTCTTACAAAAGATGAAAGTTTCGGGCGTTTGATTCAGACGACTAACTAACTGCATTGAGCAAATGCCAGCAAATGCTGGTCCACTGCATGTTAATAAGTCCACTGCAAGTATGAAAACGGAAGAAGAGAAACACAAAGCTGTCCCACAACACACATGCAGTCACACAAATGAGAAGAATCTCTTCTTTGTTGGATGGAATGAATTTGAAAATATAAAGGAGAACAAAAGTGAAAGTGAAAGAGTATAACGTCCCAACAACAGCTAATGTCATATATAGATGTGGATTGGCTTTCAAGTTTAATCTTTAGAGATGGCTTTATAGTCTAGTGTGTAGAGCATTTGATTGACTCGACGTTTGGTACTGATGTCCAATGTTTTACACCTTAAATTATTTAGCCATCTCTTGAAAAAGAACAGTTACAAAGCAGAGAAATTGGAGCCACTATAGCTAGCTGACCAAAGAGACAGCATGACATTCAGATCAATACTATATTCTGATACATCAGACACATTAATACAGTTTGATTAGGAGCAGATGTTTTTGATGACAACAAAAAAGCTTCGTCAGATATTGTATGCCAATAAAGAACATGCATTGGCGAGACTCTACTTACGTACAGACTCATTTCGTTGTATGACGGTACTATTTGGTCAACCATTGCCCATTTTCAACCAGAATAGATTGAGGTGCAGTGTGAACATACAAACGGACATGTATACTGTTTGATACACCATCCCTTTCTAGGTGCCAGATGATCTAATGAAATACACTCCCATTACTAGAACTACTCTAGAAAGTTTTTAGTGCAGCAAGCAATCAAGCTAATCTTGGGGCTAAAAGGCGTGCCATAGTCGGACACATCCAATAAACTTTAATCTATAATTTGTGATACATCCTCCTTTAACCCTTTCAACACCACATACCTGTATCGTGGCATTGGAAAAAAGTGTAGATCCTGATGAGACGGCTCGCCGTCTCATCAGGATCTGCACTTTTTGCAAATAAAATCAGCTTGTTTGCTCATTTTCTTTGTCACAAACAAAATAAATGGCAGAGAGTGTGTGATATGCAACAACATCTACAGGTATGCATGCTATAGTGTTGTGACTAGCAAGAAGTTTCCATACATCGGCAATAATGACTAAAAGTAACTACTTCAGTAGCATATAATGTGATACGGGCTAGTTCATGTGATTGTCTACATTCGCTGAGGAAAAGAGAATGTTCTGTTGCCAATATTGATTTTGAACAAATAAATATTTTCACGTAACTAACAAAAACAAGAGGCCCAAATGGGCCTGTATCGCTCACCTAAAAGCCTCCATAGTGGTCATCTTGATTTCACAAAGACTCTTCACTTACAACTTCAAATGTTCCACAGAATTTGTTGGTACCTTCTGATCTAACATATATTGCGAATGTGCATGTGATTTACTGCTATAAATTCGATTTGATATATAAAAAAATGACCATATTCAGTCAAAAATAAAATTTGACCCCTATTTGACCCCTCGGGCCATGACCATTTTTGACCCAGAGGCCACCATATGAACAAATCTGAATCAGCGTTAACTATCGATCATTCATACAAAGTTTCGTCGAAATCGGCCTGGCGGTTTGTGAGAAGAAGATTTTTTGACAATTTGACCTACTTTTCAACGGCGGACATCTTGGATTTGGTGATGACCTCCATTTTGACAAAAATGAACAGGCTTCATCCAACAAACCATTTCAGAATTAAGTTTGGTCAATATCGGCCAAGCAGTTCACAAGAAGAAGTCCTTTGAAATCTTTAGTAAAAGAACAACCTTTTGACCTGTCGGTGGCCATCTTGGATGACGTAATCATCTGATTTTGGCAAAACATGCTCCAGAGTGATCGTCTCGTCGATACCTTGGATTGGATATATAATATGACCATATTCGGTCAAAAATATAATTTGACCCCTAGTTGACCCCTCGGGCCACGCCCATTTTTGACCCAGGTGCCACCATATGAACAAATCTGAAACAGCATTAAATATCAATCATTCACACCAAGTTTCGTCGAAATGAGCCTGGAGGTTTGTGAGAAGAAGATTTTTTTGACAATTTGACCTACTTTTCAACGGCGGACATCTTGGATTTGGTGATGACCTCCATTTTAACAAAAATGGACAGGCTTCACCCACAGACCATTACAGTTAAGTTTGGCCAATATCGGCCTAGCAGTTCACAAGAAGAATACGTTTGAAATCTTTAGTAAAAGAACAACTTTTTTACCTTTCGGTGGCCATCTTGGATGACAAAATCATCTGATTTAGACAAAACATGCTGTAGAGTGATCGTCTCGTCGATACATTCGATCCGATATACTATATATATTCGATCCGATATACTATATGGCCATATTGTCAAAAATAAAATTTGACCCCCATTTGACCCCTCGGGCCACACCCATTTTTGACCCAGGGGCCACCATATGAACAAATCTGAAACAGCGGTAACTATCAATCATTCTTACCAAGTTTCGTCGATATCGGCCTGGAGGTTTGTGAGAAGAAGATTTTTTGACAATTTTACCTACTTCTCAACGGCGGCCATCTTGGATTTGGTGAGGACCTCCATTTAACAAAAATGAACAGGCTTCACCCACAGACCATTACAGTTAAGTTTGGCCAATATCGGCCAAGCAGTTCACAAGAAAAAGACGTTTGAAATCTTCAGTAAAAGAATGACCTTTTGAACTATCAGTGGCCATCTTGGATGACGTAATCATCTGATTTAGACAAAAAATTATCCAGAGTGATCGTCTCGTCAATACCTTCGATTTGATATATTATATGACTATATTCGGTTAAAAATAAAATTTACCCCTATTTGACCCCTCGGGCGACGCCCATTTTTGACCCAGGGGCCACCATATGAACAAATCTGAAACAGCGCTAACTATCGATCATTCATACCCAGTGTCGTCGAAATCGGCCTGGCGGTTCGTGAGAAGAAGATTTTTAAAGAATTTGACCTACTTTTCAACGGCGGCCATCTTGGATTTGGTGATGACCTCCATTTTAACAAAAATGAACAGGCTTCAACCACAGACCATTACAGTTAAGTTTGGCCAATATCGGCCAAGCAGTTTACAAGAAAAAGACGTTTGAAATCTTTAGTAAAAGAATGACCATTTGAACTATCGGTGGCCATCTTGGATGACGTAACCATATGATTTAGACAAAAAATGTTCCAGAGTGATTGTCTCGTCAATACCTTCGATTTGATATATTACATGACTATATTCGGTTAAAAATAAAATTTGACCCCTATTTGACCCCTCGGGCGACGCCCATTTTTGACCCACAGGCCACCATACGAACAAATCTGAAACAGCGCTAACTATCTGTTAGCTTTGCTCAGGTGAGCTAAAAACCTGTCAAAAATGTAAAAGCACAGGCATGAGGATTGAGTTGATTTATTGGTGTTTAGCATATAAAGCCGGGCCAATGGGTTGGATCCCGCATTTAACCTGCTGCATTGGGGGGAAAATCCTAAAATCAGAACTATATTTACATTGAACAAATATATATTCAACCCTGAAATTAGAATAACCGAAGCTGCTGGTGCCAGGTCCATACCGCACCACAGTCATCTGCCCCTTTCCCCAAAAAGTAATATGATTAGGAATAATCACATTACTCTTATACGGGGTATATCTCTCACACGAATGCCAAAGCGGTAAGGATGAATTACGATAGTTAAATTACCCATAGCACGCTCCCAATCAACCACAACAACACCGGCATAAGGAATGATGTGGGATTGTTCGTCAATGTTCAGCCTCATCTGTGGCTGTGGCTTGAGAAATAGGGATTATGGGTTTTGCGACCAGTGTAGATCCAGATCAGCCTGTGCATCCGCACAGTGTAATCAGGATCTGCACTGTTCGCCATTTCGTCAATGAAACACCCGTCTAACAAACAATATAGATTGTTTAACATCAGGCTACAGTACTGTGGTATTTGATCAGGAGATACACTGGTCACACATTCCATAAACCCCACTTCTCCATTCACAGCCACATTTACAGATAGTGTAGATCATGAACATCACTTGTGGAGTTGATGGCCCACAACAATATATCCGAGTAAGCTGCTTAATCTACAGCATCACACACAGAAAATCTAGCTCCATGGAAAACACCAGCATGCAAGAAATGGAAAGTCGTTTACTCCACAACCACACTAAACAAATCCATCCATTCCTCCCCATTCACCGTTAGTTTCAACAAAATAAACTAACTAACAAAAGCAGAGCTCCAGATAAGGAATTATTAATTGAGTATTGTCACTCCACCATTTCTGAAGCAATTGGGTATTTTATAATTTTAATTGGGTAAAATAAAATTATTGAATAGTTTGCTTCGAAATGAAAACATTACTTGGTATTTCATTAGAATTAGAATTGTCTCCTTGGAGACAATTCTAATGTAATACCAAGATGTGTTTTCATGGAAAATAAGAACAAATATGCTATATTTGTGGTCTGTTTATTGTTTTCTGCAGCATGATAAAGGTACCACCAACATTTTATTGCTTTTTAATACTCGCTACTTCTGATTTCAATTGGGTTTTTAGCAATTTTAATTGGGTATTTAAGCAAATATGCAGCTTATCTGGAGCCCTGAAAAGATAAGAGTTTCAAAATGTAACTAAAAGCTGTATGATGATGCCATGCACATTCATTTATTATTTGTATTATATATTGTATTATCTGTTTACTATTAAAAATAACTAATTGGTTGTTAATCAAAAACAGGATTACAATGGTTTATAGGTTGTACATTTTCTGTATATGACACCGACAAAATAGATCAAACTTTGTTTGAACTGAACTTTCAATACCATTTACTGACATTTTGTACAATGCATTTGTTTTTCGAAAACCTAAATCTTAGTGTGACAAAACATTACACAGATCTGTAAAATGAATGCATGTTTGGGAGAACAGGCACCTTACTACATTTCCGACAAGTATAAATCCTGATCATCTTGTAGTCACATGGTGCAAGTATCATTTAGCACAGGCGAAAGACTCAACCTATAATAAAATATGCCCATCGAAAAAGATAACCATTACCACACCCACCTACTGCCGTACTGTATGTTACATACAGTATGACAACAGGTGGGTTGGGTTACAATGTGATTTCTTCCAAAGGGCGTTATTTTATATCACAGATCCAAGTCTTCCATCTGTGTCATTTAGTTGTTTCGCTGATGACAGTAAAGTTGCTTCAGCGACTGAACTGTGCTCAGTGTAAACCCTGATCAGCCTCGTTGCGAACATTGTAAAGTATCAGCCTGTGACCCATATAGTTTATCATTCTTAACCCTTTCAACCCCACAGGTCATAAGCCAAGATTTGCAAACACTGTAGATCCAGATGAGACTCATAATGAGCCGTCTCATCAGGATCTGCAGTGTTTGACATTACATTTAACAGTTTCAAAAACAAACCATCAATTTTTGGAGAAATGGAACAGTCCCAAAATGTGCATGAAACAGTCAATGTCAATTTAGGGTTGAAAATGTTAAGTGAGCAGCCAAAAGCATTTGACATTTAACTAAACCATAAATGTTAGTAAAGCCAGCTGATGATACACTGGAAGCAGTATCTAGAGAGCTAACTAACTAATGACTAAGTAAGTCTACAAGCGTGCAGCGTGTCGTATACACTTACGCTTCGCCTTGCCAGCCGCAGCCGGAGGGTGCTTGGCCGACCCTCGATGGCTAGTCTGACCTGTCGCTATAATGGCAACAACAACAAATTTGTTCCATGTAATGTATGATTCAAATATCATATAAAATAAGAATATATGACCAACGATCACACAGTGAAACGTTAGCAAACACATAACCAAACAGAGAATAATTTCATAAATTATTATACGAACGTCACAGGAAATCAAATTGCAAATTTGCAACACAGCTGCCTCTAAAATAAGTTGCCAAATTAGCATTTTATTTGTACATATTTTCCAGAAATATAGAAATGATTAAAGGTACATGTCCACTCAGTAAATTATAATATAGAGCGAGACAAGATAGTTTTGTATATTCTATAGATATGACATTTTCTGGCAAAATAAACATTCATTCACCATTACCCCACATATTGATTGGCATTATTATACATTTTATACCAGACATAAATTTCCACACTGATATCAGGGGCAATAACCGTGTTTCCTTAAAATGTTAACAGGCATTACTATTTATTATCTGTATATATTTTTTGATGTGCAATGATCATACTTTATAATACAAAAATATTATTTTCTTTCAGGTGACGCATTTAATTAGTAAAAAATATCATGCCTCATTTGCATACAAAAATAGCCCGATACCATCGCGAGTCACTATCAGTAAAATAAATATTATTAAATGATTATATATGTATAGCGGGCACTGGTGGAATAGTGACACAATTATACATGTACACTTTGTGCCTACTAAGTGGGCATGTACCTTTAATGCTTAAACTATTTTAAACAAAATCTGGATGAGCATATACCAACACATTTTTATACAGCCTAACAAGATTCTGCCTATAAGTGTATGTACTTTCAAACAAATTTGACTTGAAAATCTGATAACAGAGATAGTGGTAGCCAATGACTTGAACCCTTAGACCGCTATCTAAATTTTTTGTTGTCTCCTGTTTATTTTCTATTTTCCATTTTTATCATCAAAACCAGGCTTTGACAGCACTTTAGAATAATTTACAACATGTTTTGACCATTGGAAATTCTGAAGTGCTGTCAAACCATGTTTTTATTGAGAAATAAGGCAAGATATAAAAGCAACAGTAGACGACAATTGTTGTGTGTATCGGTCTAAGGGTTAAAGCCAATCTCGGCCAGACAAATGGACAATCAAAGATACAGACAGACTGGTTGGCTGTATGTAACCCAAACATGTTTTTTCGGTACATAATAACAGTGTACCAACAAATTGCCATATTGACTAGTAAAAAACAAACATAACAGCTGAAAAGGAAAACCATCAATTAATTAAGAATAAAGATTACAACAAGAAATTGTTATAGCATGTGTCAGATAGCAGAAGATAGCACAAGTACGTAAATGTGGCTGTGACTGGAGAAATGGGGCTTACGCATTTTGCGACCAGTGTAGATCCAGATCAGACTGTGCATCCGCACAGTCTGATCTGGATCTGCACTGTTTGCCATTCCATCAGTGAAACGCCCGTCACGCTTCTAATAATATGTATTGTTATCAGGCTACAGGACTCTGCTATTTCATCAGCAAAACAAGAGGGCCATGATGGCGCTAATTCGCCCACCTGACTCCATGAACACCAGAGGAGAATGTTAATATGTGTTTTAAAAAAATTGTGCTATTTTTACCAAATCTGAAAATGCTTCACCCAAGGATCTTAACTTACTATGAAGTTTGGCCAGCACTGGCCATCTGGTTCCTGAGAAAAAGACGTTCAAAATCTCAAATAAATGGACCTTTTGGTGGCCATCATGGATGACATAATCATCCGATACCGACAAATATTGCACCAGAGCAATCGCCTCATTGATACCTTCAATTTGATATATGACATGAGCATATTTGGTCAAAAATAACATTTGACCCCAATTTGACCCCACGGGCCACGCCCATTTTTGACCCCGGGGTCACCGTTTTAACACCTTTGAAAGAGCATTCTACATCGATCATTCCTACCAAGTTTCGTCGAAATGAGAAGAAGATTTTTTAAAAATTTCTGCTACTTTTAGACGTCGGCCATCTTGGATTAGAGACAACCTCCGTTTTAACAACTGAAAAGGCTTCACCCATGGACCATAACTGTGAAGTTTGGCCACCATGGGCCAAGCGGTTCGTGTGAAGAAGAATTTTGAAATCTCTAACAAAAGAACGACCTTTTGACCTTTCGGCGGCCATCTTGGATGACAAGACCATCCAATTTCGACAAAAAATGTACCGGAGCGATCGCCTCTTTGATACCTTCGATTTGATATAGACATGACCATATTCGGTAAAAAACAAAATTTGACCCAAGGGCCACGCCCGTTTTTGACCACGGGGTCACCATTTTAACAACTTTGAAAGAGCATTGTACATCGATCATTCCTCCCAAGTTTCGTCGAAATCCGGCTAGCGGTTCATGAGAAGATTTTTTAAGAATTTATGCTATTTTTAGACGGTGGCCATCTTGGATTAGCGATGACCTCCATTTTAACAAATCTGAAAAGGCTTCACCCATAGACCATAACTTTTAAGTTTGGCTACCATGGGCCAAGCGGTTCATGTGAAGAAGAATTTTGAAATCTCTAATAAAAGAATGACCTTTTGACCTTTCAGCGGCCATCTTGGATGACATAACCATCTGATTTCGACAAAAAATGCACCAGAGTGATCGTCTCGTTGATACCTTCAATTTGATATATAACATGACCATATTTGGTCAAAAATAAAATTTGACCCCAATTTGACCCCACGGGCCACGCCCATTTTTGACCCAGGGGTCACCATTTTAACAACTTTGAAAGAGCATTGTACATCGATTATGTTTTGTCATCTGGTTGGCGGTTCTTGAGAAGAAGATTTTTGAAGAATTTGTGCTATTTTTAGATGGCGGCCATCTTGGATTACGTAATGACGTCATTTTAACAATTTTTTAAGTTTGGTGACTATAGGCCCAATGGTTACCGACGGACACAATAACAATAGCTCACATGAGCTTCGCTCAGGTGAGCTAAAAAGCTACACTGGTCAGGCACAGCCATATGTAATCATAGAATAATATATATATGATGGTATATCAACCACAACCTGACAAAGCTGGGTTTACTAATTCCTGGTCAGGCTATTTCTCATACAGCATCGTATTACAGCAGAACCTACCTTACAATGCTAAAATAAAATTTGTAATTTGTCGTCTGCTGATTTAATAATTTTTATTTTCAATTTTACCAACAAAACATAGATTGGCAGCAGCGCTTTAGAATCATTTCCATTGGAAATGATTCGAAAGTGCTGCCAAACTATGTTTTTATTGAGAAAAAAGACAGTATGAAACGACAGCAGACGGCAGTTTTAGTTTCCCTCATTCTAAACATAGGATGAAACTGCTCTGTTTGATTGGTGACGTTTACTGACATGCTGTGTATTGCGGAAAAACCACGCTCCACTCTGGGAGAGGGCCAGGGCTGCCACTACATAGCGTGGAACCACGGTTCTGTCACAATATACGCTCGCTAGGTTACCGTGGAAACAGTCATAGTGACAAATGTATGCTCAAAACACAGTTCTGTCAGATTGTGCCAATTACAAATATCAGAAAGTATTTTACACGGTAGATCAAGTTTAGTCATGAATAATTATGGTACGATGTTACACAGTATAATAGTATCCCTTACCTCTTCTTGCTGAAATGGTTATACAAAATTAGTAGGTCATTGAAGTAACACGAAGCTACTCGCCATAACACTCAACTGGCATAAAACTATTTGGTTCTGGCAATAAATATATCCGTTCTCACATTTTCGGCATTGACAATGTAACATTAAATTTAAAAGTTACAACCTTTTAAATAATCCGTACAGATAATATTGCATGATTACGGTTGTCGTCTGCTGTTGCTTTTATATCTTGCCTTAGTTCTCAATAAAAACATGTTTTGACAGCACTTCAGAATCATTTCCAATGGAAATGATTCTGAAGTGCTGTCAAAGCATGTTGTAAATTATTCTAGTGCTGTCAAAAGCATGTTTTTGATGATAAAAATGGAAAATAAACAACAGACGACAAAAGAATTAAGATAGCGGTGTAAGGGTTAATAATTATTTTCAATGCACAATATCAGATGTGGATAAGGAGGACAAACGACAACACACACGAGGCTGGTACTCTAAGTCCTCATTGCAAAGATGTAAATTAGCACATATATATATATATAGAGAGAATACCAGGCTAGTGTATTTTGATATCACGTTTATCAGGCAAGGCTAGGAAATGCGTAGGAATTCCGAGGCTTGCCGAGGAATTTGTACCATTTCCGAGCCAAGCCTGATAAACTTGGCCTGATAAACTCCTCCTCCTTGAGACTTACATACCGAACACGACTTAAAAATTATGCAAGGTTGTGAAAAACAGTACGCATAGACAGGGCATGAAGTAAATTGTGTGAATGATTCCAAGAGGTTTTAAAGAAGTTCAACTGCAAGGCCTCATATACCAAAAACTCTATAACTTAACAACACCCCACAATTTGACAAAACTAGGCTTGTTTGACCAGTGTAGATCCTTATATACAAGAACAATGATGAACTTATACTCCTTGATGTATACATAATCTTCCATCAACTAACAGCGAACAGATTCGCAGGCTGGTCTGGATATGAACCAGTCTCATAAATAGGTTAATAAATTTGGGAAAATAGCAAATAACTTTCCTTGGAACTACCTCTACGGCATCCTGGACGTAAGAATTGCCAAAGCATCATCGGTGTAAGTATTTGTGGAGATTCTCAAATTGATGGATCGCCAAACCAATAAATTCCTCCAATGATGCTCCAGTAGGCGATTTCATCAAAATTGCAAAGTATACTTATCTAGCAAAGTATACTTTGAGGGAGTAATCATTTATTTTTCCCGAAATGTATTATATCATATAAAACTAACAACTGCATATATTTGATGATTAAAAGTATGCAGAATTATCATACTGAATTTATTACATTATCACAGCCAAAATGGCTGTGATAATGTAATAAATTCAGTATAATAAAAATTAATAAATTTATGATTAAAATTAAAATTTCTCCCTCAAAGTATACTTTGCTGCTAGATAAGTATACTTTGCAATGTTGGTGAAACGGCCTATATTCTGGTACAAGGACAATAAGTCTAGTTGTCAGATCGTGGCACAATTTTGCTGATTTATGTTACCTGGCCGACTGCCTGCACTGGTCAGGCCCAGTATATTCTTGGTAGTTGCGTCAAACATGAACGCCCGCCACGCAAACGCTATCTCCGGGCTCGCGATATCCCGTAATACCTTGATCAGCATCGTGTACAGGGCTTGACTGAATATCTGGGGATATACACGGCATGTTTTTGTGAGCGTAACTCCTAATTGAAAATGTCAGTATCTAATCTGTTAATATTTGACACACCTGTTTACCCTTTATAACCCTTAAATACCCAACATCGATGATACTGCACAAACACATTTTCATCTAGTAATGCCGGTACAGAAAGAGGCACCAGTGAATATACTTCTAAAACCATTGTCAACACTATTCTTCAAAGCTATAGGAAATGATTTATTTTGTTTTTAACCCTTAGACCGCCTTATTTCTCAATAAAAACATGGTTTGACAGCACTTCAGAAATGATTCTGAAGTGCTGTCAAAGAATGTTGTAAATTATTCTAAAGTGCTGTCAAAGCATGTTTTGATGATAAAAATAGAAAATAAACTGCAGACGATAAAAAAAATAAGATAGCGGTCTAAGGGTTAATATTATTGAGTAACTATTAACATAAACAACTGAAAAAATATTGTCTTGAATGTACCACAGGAGTGCCGTGTTTGACATACCTTGAAATGCTGTTGCTTGGACATGAGTTTATCGTACTGGTACGGGCAGTGAGCAGCGGTGAGATCCTTCCAGGCCTTGCAGTATTCGTCGCTGTTACCGAACGCGCTGATACACTTGCTGATACCATTCAACACCTGACTAGCATTGTCCACAAATCGACAACTCTCCTGTAATAGATTCATTCACTCAATTTAGTTGAGGCAATTTCGCGCATTTTAGTATTCCATCTAAGGGTATCATTTACCATAATATTATTTACCCATAGTATTACAGAGAAAACTACTGTCTGTTTCACGAAAGCTGCCCAAATTTTACGGCTATATAGACAATTCAAAAACAATATTATTTTCGATAATATTAAATTAAAGGAAAATTTAAGAATGAGCCTTCTTTTTATTTCGTGAAATTTGGTCAGTATAATAACATTATTAATAATTTAAGTTCACTTAAGCTGTAATTTGCAGAACATATTTCACATCTTTGAAATCAACTTTGGAGAATTCTCATATTGAAGAAATTATATACTAAAGACAAGTGTCCTGGCTGTGATTGAGCTATACAAATTGTTGGGATCCAACGTTTATGGAATAAACGTTATTAAACTACTTATTTATAATTCCAGCACAAAAATATTTACACAATTCCCTAACATTTGATTGGCCCGTAGCAAGTCTCTGTCCAAAATGTATATCCCAGTAAACTCCCACGCCGAACTACTTTCCGTAACCGTGAGGCGCAGTTAAAATAATTCTTAAGAAAACGGAAAATAAACACATTTGTTTGATGAATTTATTTCAAATGCTGGAATTATAAGGAATGAATGGCCTTTTTGTGGAATTTATCGGGGATATAAACTTGGAAAAGTCGCGGGAATACTGGACGAGGCCTTCCGGCCTTCGTCCAGTATTCCCGCGACTTTTCCAAGTTTATACCCCGATAAATTCCACAAAAATGCCATTCATTCCTATAGTATCTCTCAAGCCAACTCTAGAAGATATCCAAATTGTTCTATCATTCTGAACGAAGCGCTACCTTTGTGAGCTGGGCCATCACTAGTTCCTCATCCCCAAACACAAACTGAGTCGACGAACATAAATGCACGTGGTAACCAAGCGGCCCTGTCATCATGAACTTCAACACATGGCGGCTGCAAAGTAAATACGGTGGTTGCTATGGAGACCAAACACATGGTAACCAACAAGTCAACATGGTGGCTGTAATATAAATATCACTGTGGTTGCCATGGAGACCAAACACAAACTGGGTCAGTGAACATATTAAATGCATGTGATAACTTAGTAGGCCAGTCATCATGAACTTCAATGCATGGAGACTGCAATGTAAATATCATGGTGGTTGCCATGGAGACCAAACACAAACTGGGTCAGCGAACATATTAAATGCATGTGATAACTTAGTAGGCCAGTCATCATGAACTTCAATGCATGGCGACTGCAATATAAATACACAAACTGGGTCGACAAACATAAATGCACGTGGTAATCTAGTGAACCGGTCATCATGGTGACTGCGATGTTAATATCATGGTGGTTCATATCATTCCAGTTACTTAGGGGTGAAAGGGGTAAACAGTAAAACTTACCCAGCTGGTAGACACAACACGGCAGCCCTGATTGCTGTGGTGCGGAGTCGCATGATTGGCTGTCCTGTCACGAGACTCTTCCAGGAGTACGGCTCGGCTATCAACGTCCCAGGGTGCACCACCGGGGGCGGGGCCTGGTCTCGGCCTACAGACCCTGGGTGTATGGAAAATACATATATTATACTTGGCTTAAACTGTATTTTATTTCATTTGAAAAGCACATGTCATATATACATATATTGGAGGATTCAGAAGAAAGCAAAAATGCTTGTATAATTGTGCAGCCTCTTTTCTCAGATGATGGGTTATTTATATATGTGAAAGACATGATACTGGTGTAAGAACCCAACCAAAGCAAGGATATACTGAAAGGAGAAATGGTTCTATCGAGCGAGGAATGGATGCCCGTACCACAGTCCGAGAGTTGATTGACCTTGAATCAAGGTCAATCAACGCAAATGAGACATGTTTCCAAACTATGAACAATACAGCCACAATGCCGGCTGGGTCGGTGCCGACCTTTGAGCATGCTCACAGCTGGATTCAAAGTAATTCAACAAACGTGAGCCATAGTTCCCAAAATGCGAACAAAAAACAATAACCACGACGACCTTGGGCGAGTTATGACTAACCTTCGAGCATGCTGCTGCTGGTGATGTGAGTCATCTCCTTGTCATCGACCTTGTCCTTGCTGCCCTTGTCCTTGCCGCCCATGCTTGTGTGCGACTTCTTCTCCTCGACGGGGGGTGGGAGTGGCTCCGGCCACCGTGACAATGCCGAGAATGACACCACTATCTCCGTGGGCTGCAGGTTGTCCACGACTGGGACACGTTAAGGATAATGCTCACAACTTCACTGATTGGTTTGTGGGATGGATGGATGGATGGATGGATGGATGGATGGATGGATGGTTATATGGCTTGGCTACTGGATGGATGGATGGAATGGATGGATATATTAATTGATTGATTTAATGATTAATTAAGACATGTAAGAGAATGCTTAGCTTGTGTATTAAAATTATCACTTGAAAATATAAGCGACTAAGTGGGGAGAATTACAAATCAATCGCTGATTTGAATGAATAAACTACTGAATAGCTGACAAATTCAACGGAAAGAGAAAATTTGCTTAAAACATCTCTACATATTTGTCAGTTTCTTGAATTTCAACAAAATCAACATAAGATTTCAATGTTAAATGGCTTTGAAAATATCAGTGGGTTCATAGGCTTGCATCAGCTATGGTCATTTAAACATCCCATACAAAAGGATACATAAGTAGTAAGGTGCTTTGTCATCATATGCAGGAGGCTGTTATAGAAGAAAGAAAGACAAGCATGATCAAAACATGTAGCATAAGGAAAACAATGAGTAATTTAACATGTCTGGAAATTACCCTGTTTCATGCCGAGAAAACACCATTCTGTTAAAGAGAATTCTAAATGTTTTCCTTATATTGATGGTCTAGTAACATAAGGTCGTAAGTGCCGTTACTAGACCATCGATATGAGAGACACTATGTGATTTTGCATGCAAGAACAAATTTCAAACCGCAAAAGTGTATTCCGAATGTAACAGGTTAAAATACCAGTGATCCTTTGAAGAAAAAACAGTATTATATATACAAATGATACAAATGGTTGTAGGGTACTGCCAATGTTGAATACAGTCAGTGGATTCAGCTTCATGCAACAGTAAATTGCACAGACGTTATTGGTCAAACTGACACTTTGAGGTTAATCAATGGACAGACTGAGCGAACACATAGTTATCAAACACAATTGAGCCCATCCACATTATGATTAGCTGTCTTAATGTCCAAATGTGACAGAAGAGTATGTGTAAAATATCGCATTTGCTGTAAAATATCACTTATCAGATAATGATTTCCATTTAGAGTACAGCGTAGGCTTCATTTGCCTTGTATTTTATTTGTAGCACCAATGATCGTCTCTAAATAAAAAATGGATGAACTCAATGGTCAATAGGATAGCTTTAACGACATTTGATACAGGTTAAAGTTAACATATTATGCAATTAATAGCAACACAGTTGGTAGCACTGTTATAACAAACATGATAAATTGTTAGTCAAAGATTGTAGCTTCCGAAACCACTAGAAACAAAATTGCTATCCCGCTCCATACCTCTCGCATAGATAACATATCGGAGGCTAATTATTGTAGCTACAAAACCACTGCAGTAAGGGTGTTTAGGAAGAAACCATGCATGACGTGATACAAGACGGACAATACTAAGCCATGCAGGAACAGGTATTACGGTGAGAAAGGATAAAGTATGGAGGTGTTAAGTTAACCCTTTCAACACCACAGGCCTGTATAGTGGTAATGGCAAATAGTGTAGATCCAGATGAGACTGCTCGTCTCATCAGGATCTGCACTTTTTGTGAGTAATTTTCATATTTTTGAGAACAAAACCACCCCCCTTTTCATAAATGAACTAGTCTGAAAATCATTTTGTGACCATTGGAATTGGTTGCAAAATTAACATATCAAATTCCATTCCAGTTACTTTATACAGGTGAAAGGGTTAATTAATATGGTGAAGGAAAGAAAGGTACTGTGTAAGGTAAGTGATACACCAGACAACACAACACAATATAAGCTGGCCTTCTCACACAATTCCAACCAACCATAAGGACATGTTTCCAGATGCATTTACAGTCTGCCACCAGTGTAGACATAGTTAGGCTTCATGCAATTTGCATGTGACATTGTATGTGTGTCTGTCACCATACACCATCACCACAAGAACACAGAGTGACTATACCACATGGAAACAGTTTGGGAATGGAAAACTCTGAAGTGAAGAATCTACAAGATATTTTTTGGTTCCCTTCATCCATTGAAGGATGTCACTGAGCTTGACCACATTTTAGTCAGTAAACTTTCCTGATAAGCCGTACAATTATTATTAAAGAATCGGAAGCAGCTTCCGATTTTTTTAATAATAATAGCACAGCAGTTAAGTTTGCCATTTAAGGAGCACAATAACACTAGGTTGCCATGTGGTATGCTGTACATAGTTATAGGTAGGTGCAGCATGGACCTTTTCAAAATTTGAATCTCAATCATAACCAGTTTACCAGTAAAGACTTGACATGCATTTTTCCACGCCAATTATCAGGCTGATTGCATTACCGGAATAGTTGTATTTTTGCTAAAAAACATAGTTAAAATGTGTATTATAGGAATGAATGGCCTTTTAGTGGAATTTATCGGGGTATAAACTTGGAAAAGTCGCGGGAATACTGGACGAAGGCCGGAAGGCCTCGTCCAGTATTCCCGCGACTTTTCCAAGTTTATATCCCCGATAAATTCAACAAAAAGGACATTCATTCCTTTTAATTCCAGCATTTGAAATAAATTCATCAAGAAAATGTGTTTATTTTCCGTTTTCTTAAGAATAATTTTAACTGCGCCTGACGGTTACGGAAAGTAGTTCGGCATTGGAGTTTACTGGGATATAAATTTTGGACAGAGACTTGCTACCTATCAAATGTTAGGGAATTGTGTAAATATTTTTGTGCTGGAATTACTGTACAGTGAACCTCTCTAAACCAGACACCATATAAATCCCTGATTTGGAAATCTTGGTGGGCTTCTTTGTCACTTATCTCCGATGGAAATGTCTATTCGCGATCGCAAAGCATCAACAAGTGTCTTGGTGTGGTCATATGCCTGATTTACAGTGGAACCTCTCTAAACAGGACACCCTGGGACCGCCCAGGTTGTCTGGTTTAGAGAGGTTCCACTGTATATGTAGATCACATTGTCACAAAATGGCTCATCCAACAATAGACCGATTGCAACAATAGACCGATTGCAACATTTATCTGTGGTGTTGAATAAATCCATGCTGCACAACATAGAATGTTACGGAATGGTGGAGAATGCTGTAATCCAAGAAACATGAGGGATGTGAGCAACATGCAAGACAAATATGACATAAATGTCTGTCGCAATGGATATTTTACAATTAATGATAGGTTCATCAAAAGTATAACTGAATAATAGCCCCACACATCTTCAAATCAAAAAAGTTGCAGAAAAAATGTGTAGATTACAGTTGCCATAACTAGAGTACAAAAGTGTACATGTGTCATAAGGAATTGGTACCTATTTACTAGAAAATCTCAAGACTTTTCAGCATGCAAATGTTCAGATTTAAAATACCCAAGATGTTACTTCGAGTTGTAATATTAAAACTGTCTAACTGAAATTGTGTTTATTTTTTACATATAAATAACAGTGGGTAAAATTCAGACATTTATTAGTAACATGAAAAGCAAACAGAAAATTCATTGCACAACCAAACTTTTAATAGAAATGTTCAGACTACTGGGAAATACTTATAAAACCAAATTCATGAAATGGATGCTTAACTCTTTGCGTGCTAGCGGCGAAAATATCCGCCAAACGAATTAGGAGTGTATGTTTTATTTCTCTCCGTAAATATGTCTTGGAATTTCATTAGAATTGAGTCCTGAGGACTCAATTCTAATGAAATTCCAAGGCATATTCATGATATTTACCGGGAGAAATACAAGAAAATATGATGAATTTTTGTCTGCTAGTTTTGAACTATTTATAGCCCACAAGTTTCCCAGCATGCAAAGAGTGAACTGATGCAAACTCATTGGGTGATGACATAAATGAAATCTTGCAACACACATGACCAATTATTTAGCTGTTCCAAAGCTAATCAGTCTTTACAACAATGTTCATCAATTCATCGAATGCTATCTATTGTCAGAGTAAACATTATGTACAATTGTTTTATATACTTTCCTAGACATCACACGTTTTCATACATCAATACCATTCAGTGGTTGTGCAATGTATTCTCTTGTATCAAGGTTGGCAATCACATGACATTAAAAAACAATGTTTTAACACCATTAAATTCAGAATACGCCATCAAACGTATGCAAATTTTGAAATAGTCTACACTCATTACCTTAAATGCTCTTAACCCTTTCAACACCAAGTAACTTAATGGGCTGTTCCATGCCACTGTTTCATGCTATTTCATTGGTCCATTCAAATTTTCAGGCTATTCCATTCTTCAGAAAGGGTAATTTTTTCAAATTTGATAACTATTAACAAACAGTGGAGATCCTGATTACAAACATTGTCTCTATAGAGGTCTGTGGTGTTGAAAGGGTTAAGTCAAACTACTGATAACTCAGTCAAATTCTTGCTCACAAGTACATGTTTTCCTATATGATAACTATTGTTAACTCAAATGTTGTTGTTAACCCTTTTAACACCACAGACCTCTATAGAGACAATGTTTGCAAACAGTGCAGATCCAGATGAGCCGGCTCGTAACGAGCCGTCTCATCAGGATCTCCACTGTTTGTTAATAATTTTAAACGTCGTACAGATTACCCTTTTAGAAGAATGGGATAATTTGAATGAACAAAATTAATGAAATAGCGTGAAACATTGGCATGGAACATCCTATTAAGTTACTTGGTGTTGAAAGGGTTAAGTCAAACTACTGATAACTCAGTCAAATTCTTGGTCCCAAGTACATGTTTTCCTATATGATAACTATTGTTAACTCAAATGTTGTTGTTAACTCAAAGTATTTTCCTCAGTCCCTAGACTTTGAGTAAATGAGTGTAGACTGTATTTTACTTTCCATCTTTCTTATTTCTCATTACAAGTATGTGTTGTCACGACTCATTTGAACCGTCTCAACGAGACAATTCAAATAGTGGTCACAACATATAATTTGGATAAAAAATTAAAAAATTATTTGAGATTTTCAATCAATAAAACAGTTCGTCTTCAGAAGGGTTAACGTGGTCTTTGAACGCCATGTGATGGCCAACCTTTGCGACAACAATACTCACAGAGGTGTTAGAGAGGTGAGGGTTAATCACAGGGGAAGGAACTGCACTGTACATGTGCGAGGGGGTTTGTGCAGTCTTCGAGGGAGAAGAATTTACCCCGGCCGTGTTAGGAGCAGATTTCTTATCGGCTTTCTTATCCGTTACGGGCGGTGGCGGCGCCACGCTCTGTAAAACAAGACGGCGGTTAGGCAAGGTATAGACCAGTGTTATGAATAGGTTGCCTTGGAAAATCACAAGTAAGGTCCCTTAGAACTGTTTACATAAAACAGTTGTAAGGGAAGTTACTCATGATTTTCCAAGTTCGGCAAACTATTTATAAGATGGTATATTGGTCAGTAAGCACACAGCAATAACACACAGATATGGGGCTACGATCTGACAAAACAGGCTTAGTATTTCACTCCTGATTAGATAGTCAGCTTCAACTCTCAATTTGAACCGGTCTAATGGCGGAATGGAGGGGGGGTGATTTCAATTGTCTGTTCACTGAGCGTTTGTTTGTTTGTTTGTTCGGGTTTTACGGCCTATCAACAGCTAAGGTCATTTAAGGCCGGGTCAATGGGTTTAGTACTAAATCCCATATATTACCTGTACAAGTACATGTACATGTTCAAGTACATATACAAATGGGGGAAAATCCCAAAATCAGAACTGAATATTTGCAATAACAAAACTATATATTCAGCCCTGAAATCAGAATAATCCTGACCTGATGTCAGGTCCTCGCCACACCAGAATCACTTGGCCCCTCCCAAAAGCAGTAGGATCAGTAATAATCTTACTCCTTTTATAATGGGCAATAACCCAATTCAACTCCCAGGTAACAAAAGAGCCAAAGATAAAAACGTACCCGAGGGCCAAACCAGGCAAATCGTGATTCCTATAAGGAGGAACCCCTACCGTTAATTTACACCGTCTCGTTCGCCCGACCACCACCCACCTGTTCACTGAGTGAATTGCAAAGTGAAGACAATGGTTACTGGTCACAAATAAGCACTCTATTGTCAGACTGTGGCCAGATTGTTTTGCAAATCAAAGATGTTATTATTAATCACATGTTATGAAAACCACTCAACAGTCAATCAGTATAATTATAAGGAGCTGTATTTGTATTATGTCCAAATGGTTTACTGTATCTTGTATACCTGTACACGTAGTGTCTGAGTTAGTACATCATGTAGTTAATATAAAGTTACAAATCAAATACAGCTGTATTTGTGGAAATATTTGCCAGAAATTAAAACATTATCTAATATATATAAAACAGTAACTGGAATCAGGCCTGGAAATGCATAAAGCTTTAAATATACTGTAATAACCTTAAATATTCGGACACCATTTATAGTAATAATAATAATATATTTAGATACAATTTGTTTTGGGAAACCCTTGTTTACCAAAACAAATTGTATCCAAATATACTATTATTACAATAAGCCAGTACAACTATACCAACCCTAACATTGAAACACCTTTTGTGGGAAATCAGATATTTATAATTATCTGTTCTCCTAGAACAAATTGTGTCCGAATAATTAGGGTTATTACATTAAACTCAGACATATATGAAATGAAAACAGAGCCTCTTGAAATCATGAATTTGTGACAAGCAGCCTGCATGGAGACTCGACCATGTTTAATGATCGGTAGCCTATTTCACCAAAATTGCAAAGTATACATATCTTGCTAAGTACACTTAGAGGGAGATATTTTCCATTTAAGGATAAATTTATTATTTTTTATTATACTGAAGTTATTACATTATCGAAGCCATTTTGGCTGTGATAATGTAATAAATTCAGCATAATAATTCTGCTATAAAAATTATATTCAGCCCTGAAATTAGAATAACCTGACCTGGTGCCAGGTCCATACCACACCAAAGTCACTTGGCCGCTTCCCCTAAAATAGGATTACGAATAATCGTAATACTCATGTAAGGGTTATAACCAGATTCAACTGTCACATACAAAATAGCAAAGACGTATGTGAGGGCCAAACAAGGTCTCCAGTTGGAATTCCGGTAAGGATGAACCCCGATCGTTAAATTACCCATCGTATGCTCCCACCTGCCACCCACGATCAGGGCTTGTGATTATAAAACTCTCTGAGAATATTCCATTGGCAAACATTGCCAGAGGATAATAATCTGTACATGTATTTGGTCAAAACGCTGTCCCTATTCTCAGCTGACAGCTAGATATAACATCTTATTTAGTAGCTATAAAACTGCAAATACGAGACACGCCATATGATTTTGTACCTTCGGACAATATTTTCTGTAAATGGCGTCAAAAGTTGACAACATTTTCAGAGTACATGCATGTACTCTGAAAATTTTGTAAACTTTTGAATTTATTTATAACAAATATTGTAAATATTGTAAACGTATTTAATGAAATTATGCAGATGTCCGAAGGTACAAAATCACATGTCCCATATATGAATGTATACAGCTAGCATGCAAGATACTGTATTATATAAACACAACTACAAAAGCCACAGTAGAGTACAGCACATGTATTGCGTCACCAGTATTACGGAGTTAAGCATTTGTTTGACATTATGCATTCAATGGCAAGCAGAAAGTTCCAAGTAGGCGTGAACGTACCACAGGGGAATTGTTATTTCATGGGAACTAAATAATAAAAACAAAAGAATGCTACATTCTTTTGTTTTTATTATTTAGTTCCTATGAAATAACAATTCGTTCCCATGAATTAACAATTCGTAAGCTAAATTTAACAATTTGTTCCCACGAAATAACAATTTGTTCCCAGGAACAAATTGTTAATTCATGGGAACGAATTGTTAAATTGAGGGAACAAATTGTTATATTGTGGAAACGAATTAATAAAACAAGAGCTCCGCGGAGCAAGATGTCCCGCCGGGCGCAGTTTGATAGTACATAAGGAGCTTGTAATAACCTTGGGGTTAGTGAGCACCATGGGCTTTCTGTAGAATGATGCAGGATGTTGTTACAAATGCATGTATGGAATATTAAAGCATAAACTGAGCGTTAACTTTTCCAAACACAGAAATTTCTAAGTCAGTGACCTTGACCTTTGGGGTTAGCGGGTACCATGGGCTTTCTGTAGAATGATGCGGGATGTTGTTACAAATGCATGTATGGAATATTAAAGCATAAACTGAACGTTAAATTTTCCAAACACGAACATTTCTCTAAGTCTGAGTGACCTTGACCTTTGGCATTAGCGGGCATCATGGGCTTTCTGTAGAATGATGCGGGATGTTGTTACAAATGCATGTATGGAATATTAAAGCATTCCATTGAGGGAAACAGAAGTTACAATGAATTAACCTGAGCGTTAAGTTTTAGAAACAGAGCTAAACGCAAAAACTTAACGTTGAATGCATGTGAAAAGTAAGTCAATGAATCATGAAAAGTAGGTGAAGGTCACATGGGCTCCCTCTGTGCGAGATGGTTACACCACAGTGTTGATGTATACCGAAGCATTCCATCAAGGGAAACAGAAGTTGTAATACATTAAACTGAGCGTTAACTTTTCCAAACACAGAAATTTCTAAGTCAGTGACCTTAACCTTTGGGGTTAGCGGGCACTATGGGATTTCTGTAGAATGATGCGAGATGTTGTTAAAAATGCATGTATGGAATATTAAAGCATTCCATAACATAATACGTACCGTATTTTAAAAACGGTTGTATAAAAACCAAAACAGATATTGTTCTGTATTGGTCTCAAAGATTTGGATGCAGGAACACACACATACAATATTAGCAGAAGCATTAGTCTTGTCTCAAAGATACAAGAACACATGCATATAATATTAATAGCAGAAAACAATTGGCAGACTACAAAGATTTTTAAATTGACCAATCAGCAAACACCTTACCGGCTTGTCCTGTGGTAATTGGTAGCAATAAAACAACATGAAAATGAACATTTTTAACACTGGGAGCAGATATAGGGGTATGATGGCTACATTTTTTCACATGCACAAGTGTATTTAACCCATTTCATGATGAATATACTCCAATTTGCCGACAAACATTTTTTTTTTTATAGAAAGTATTCCTATTTTCTGTTGACCATATGCTAAAACAAGAAAAAATATCGAGGTAACAACATAGTTTTTACTACTTTTGAGAAAAAATGTTTGGAACCGGTAAATTTGTGGCATTCATGAAATTGGTTAATAAAACACTGTAGGTTAAATTCTAATAAATGGTCATGTACACGACAACATGCATTGCAAATGGAAGAATAAAGCGAGCTGAATTGATCATATGTTGCTGTGACTGGTGAAATGGGCGTGTGAGTTTTGCGACCAGTGTAGATCCATATCAGCCTGTGCATCCGCACAGTCTGATCAGAATCTGCACCGTTTGCCATCCCATCAATGAAACACCTGTAAATCGTTATCAGGCTACGGATGTGTGCTATTTAATGAAGAGCTACACTGACCACAAATTCCATAAGTCCAAATTCTCCAGTCACAGATGACAGATGACATAAAGCACTTGCTGCATCCATTGTACTGGGGTGCTTCTAGAAGAGGCTCTTCTAAGGTTGGGGTGCCTAACGTGGTGATATAAAAAATGCTACGGTGTTTCCAACCAGTGTATACCCTGATCAGACTGCATATTTATGCAGTCTGATCAGGGTATACACTGGTTGATAAACCTGTATGTTTTACAGGTTGTGTGACTGTGTGTTCAAATGTGATACAAAATCACTATCGTGGTAAACAGTGTGAAAAGTAGAAAGGTGTGTGCAGAAGTGGCTTAGCAGAGTCTAAATGTGACAATTGTGTAATTTCTATACACCACAGGTAATTTGGGTCAGTCTGACAAAACTGGGGCTGACTCCATTTATGACCAGTATAGACCCAGACCAGAGTGCGCATCTGTGCCATCTGGTCAGGGACTACACTACACAAGTTGTTACCAGCCGAAATAAGCATCAGGATCTACACTGGTCAGAAATTAAATAAACACGGTTTTGTCAGATTGCGACACATTTAACAGTTCTAGCAAGTAATCCCAACTCATCTAATGTATTCCAGAATTATAGTCTGTTTCACGAAACCTGCCCAAATTTTACGGCTATATAAACAATGTAAAAACAATATTTTTTTCGATAATATTAAATTAAAGGAAAATTTAAGAATGAGCCTTCTTTTTATTTCGTGAAATTTGGTCAAATATTGGTTTTATTACGAAAAATTGATTTCTCTGGGAATTTAACATGGGGGGGAAAAGAGGTAGAGGACTTGTGGGAGGAGTCAAAAAACTTTTTTTTTTGGAAATTGACTCCGAAACCTAGCTAGATAGCTTGGAAATAATCTAACTAAGAAAAAAAAAGTTAAATCTTAAAAATTGGTCCAGTATTTCTGAAATTCTAAAAAATTTCCCCATGTTAAATCCCCATAGACATCTTCACTCTGTTCACTCTGTGAAGATGTCTATGGGGATTTAACATGGGGAAATTTTGTTTTCGCAATAAAATCAATATTTGACCAAATTTCACGAAATAAAAAGAAGGCTCATTCTTAAATTTTCCTTTAATTTAATATTATCAAAAAAAGTATTGTTTTTGCATTGTCTATATAGCCGTAACATGGGAGTGATTGCAATTTGTGTTTTCATCATTTCCAATGTTCAGTATAACAATAATTGCTTGCACGACTAGATGGCCACGCCCGCCAAGGTTTTGATAGCATACCTCAAAACTTGAACCAAAATCTTTTACATTGTAACCAACAACTTTAACTGGATGCACTTATGCATGAACGGACTTACGCCAATGTGCCGACTATATAGCATGCTGTCCGCAAGTCGGCCCGAAAAAAATCAACATGTGGGCAGTTTGCTGAGAAAAGATATCTTATGATGTTTGCGACCAACGTAGCTGTAAAGAAAATTATGTGAAGCAGGCAGATTTATTACATAAATGTGAAGTTCCTATTTTTATACCACTAATAAGAAGCAAACTTGGCACATGTTTAATGGCTCGTAAACATGTAAAGACGATACTAAAAGCCTTAGAAGCAATATCAAAACTTATCAAACTTAAGGGATTCATTGCTATAAATTATGAATTTTCAACAGGTGTCCGTATCCTTTGACTTGACAATCGCATTGGGATTCAGGGGGCCGTGTCAATAAACTTTGTACGACTAAAATGTTCGTAAGTGCAACATTATGATAGTCTGTAAATTTAACATTAACAATGTTTTCCCGTAAACACTTATTGGATTTACATTTATTGAGCATAGGCTGCAAAATGCAGCCTATGCTCAATAAAAGTAAATCCATCAATTGAAACTTCCAGATGATCCTGAATTTGCACTTACGAACATTTTAGTCGTACAAAGTATAGTAAAAAAGCCCCCAGGAGTTTATGAGATTACAACATCCACTGTTTTATTGCTATCGACATGCACTTCTTCCGCAACGCAGGAAAGGAACTACTTTCATAACATAAAATTCATACGCAGGAACTACAACAATAACACCAGCGATAATCTATGTGAAAACATGGCTACACAACTTCTTCAGATATTGCCCTAAGTTTGATTATATTATACAATTTTTCTGCCTTAATTTAAATTCTTCTAATGTGGAACCTCTCTAAACTGGACACCCTGGTGTCCAACTTAGAGAGGTTCCACTGTATGTCAACTTGTCAAGACTATGAGCACTCCAAACCATAGAGTATTTGTTTTGCCATCGTGATCAGATGTAATAGCAATGTAACTCATCAGATTAAGCACACAGAATTTCTTGTGATGTCCGGTTTAGGGAGGTTCTTCTCTAATTAGTTGGCAATCACCATGTGTAGAGACAAAATAAACAACACTGACCGTGACTTACAGTAGGCTAGATAGAGATTGTATAGCTGGTCTGGGGCAAAGCTTGGACAATACAGCTGATTCTCTTTATCTCAATATCGCTTATCTCGATATACATGCTTATCTCGATATGCGTCCGAGGTCCAAACCAAATTCCCTATATAGATCATGTATTTTACTCCTGATAAATCGATATCGGAAATTCGGTTATGTCGAGGTGGAAATAGAGTCCCGATAGCATGTTTCCTTCATATTTTTATTCTGATAATTTGATGTGAAAAATAAGAGCCTGGCACCGCCAAGTCTGATTCAGAGAGATTATCTCAGGTAAGTTTTCACACGTCTATAGAATTAAAAAACACCGCCTGTAAAATGTGTTATACGTTGCACAAACATGTTAAAATTAATTCACTTAAACAATATTTAACCAATTAATCAATGTGATATCGGCACTAACATGAAGATGAAATAAACGGCGTGGCAATCAAGTCAATTGAACTTGACATTTGATTCAACTTGGGCCAAATTTATTTGCGGCCGACAAGTCTAGGTCCGTCATGGTTTGGGGACGAAATGCGGATCTTGTATTTTGCGATTGAATAATAACATCGTCAGAAAAGACGGCGAGCGTTGACATTTAGATTTGACGCTTATTCATTGATGTGTATTGGGTATGATTTGCAAAACAAATGTTGTGTAGCGGAAATTGTGTTATGCATATGCGATATATTTAGTAACAAAGCATGCGCATTTCGTTTTAAGAAAATGCGTGATTTATGAAAACACGGAAGTAAAGTAAAGTCGGTATTTTTGAAGCGATTCTGTTCGGATTTTTTCGAGAATGGTCGTAAAATTTAGCGAATTTTTATCTCAAAGTTCTGATATGTCGATATATTTTGCTGAGTCCGGTCAACTTCGAGATAACGAGAATTATTTTACGCACTTACTTATTTTAGGAGAATATGCATTGATTATCAACAGTGGGAGTACAAAACACTCGCAGCAATGTCAAAATATGCATCGATTTTCAAATTGAGTACTGAGTAGTGGAAATACTGTAATAAAGTTGAAATTTACTTAGTTGAGTTGAAAAAAGCAAGTCTCAATTAAGTAAATTTTCAGCTGCATTACAATATAAATAAGTGAATAAGTAATAATAAACTCAAATAAGTGAATGGTTAAATTTGTTTTATGTTTTAATCATTTGTTCCCTATTTAATAATGAGAGAAGAAAATCAATAATCCATTTGTAAAAATAAAGTACGCATTTAATTTGAAATATTAAGGGGGTACAATACTCTTTAGACACAAAGCTTATCTGGAGCTCTGATACTAACCGCTGGTTCTCATGTGTCAATAACAAGAGACTCGACATATAGAGAATAGTAGGTTAGTGCCGTGAATGGGAAAAAATATCCGGCAAGGCTCAATAATTTCTTTATTTCTCATCAGAAGTATATGTTGTGACCACTCATTTGAACCGTCTCGCCGAGACGGTTCAAATGAGTGGTCACAACATATACTTTGGTTCAGAAATAAGGAAAATAGATAGAGAATAGTAGGTTAGTGCCGTGAATGGGAAAAAATATCTGGCAAGGCTCAGGAAACGGGATGGGCGAGGCTCTGCCGAGCACATCCCGTTTCCGTGCCGCGCCAGATATTTTTTCCCATTCACGGCACTAACCTACTATTCTATTTATCCCGTCAACACCTACACATGGCTGTAAAATGCAAAAAATGTATTGACTGGATATCAAAAATGTTTCACGGCACCGTGTTTCACAGCACATACGCACTGTGTTGACGGGATAAATTTATATGATCACTGAAGAAAACCATGTTTTAACATAGACTGTCATAATATCACAATATCAATCTAACGGCATGGTTCTCAAAGCATACAGCAAATCACAGGCATGATATTAATAGATTATTTGGATTAAACACAATTCAAGTACAGGTACTTTTAGCTATTGAAAAACACGGTAAAACAATTTTGCAAATATTTTAGTCAGTTTGCAGAAATGTTAAACAAAAACACAGAATTAATTTGCTTGTATGCTTTGAGAAAAATAGAATATGTATATAAGAGTACATGCAATAAAGAAAGGGTAACTAATTTAAGCCGGAATACGGCCGCAAGATGCAAGCAGGGAAACAGAGGTTACAAACCTGAACTACTTGATATTTTAACTCCAGTTTCTTTAACAAAGGAAACATCAGTCATTATAAATAAATATGACGCACCCTAAGGAAAAAGGTCCAAATATGCCTTAGATTGGTGTAACTACAGATCAGCGGGCCGTTTCACTAAACTTTGTACAACTAAAATGTTTGTAAGTGCAAACTTATGATAGTCTAAATGTCACATTAATAATGTTTTCTTGTAAGTTATTATTGGATTTACATTTATTGAGCATAGGCTGCATATGCAGCCTATGCTCAATGAATGTAAATCTATCAATTGAAATTTATAAAAACGATCCTAAATTTGCACTTACAAACATTTTGGTCGTAAATGTTCAGTGAAACGGGCCACTGATTGTGTATTCCCGCAGTCTGATCTGGCGTTACACTTATCACCATTTATTCACCTCCAACAAAACTGTAGATCATCATTGGGATTGAAACGTCAAATGACTCCATTTTATAACAACCTGTTACAAACAGCAATGATGATTATATAAGCATAAAAGTCACTGCTACGACAGCTGAAAATTGGAAAGAAATTAAAATATGCCCATGATTATGCTAACGTTAGTGACCCAATCACCATAAATGTGGAACAAGATATCAGTAACACTGAAGAATGTACCCCCAAAAAACTTTAACGCAAATTTCTAAGTCATTTGACCTTCAGCATAGATGTTACATAGGTGAGGTATCTAATGCAAATATTGATGATGATAAATAAGTATGTGAAGTTTCAAGCCAATCAGACTTAGACGTTTTGAGCAACCTTAACAATGCTGAGGATTTAAGTCTGTTGTTAAGTGAACAGATGTTTTTAGAAACCGGGTCCTGGAGATCGAAACACCAGCCAAAATATTAATGAGCAAAATTTAATCAAAGCGGGTCATGGTTAATCCAACAAATCAGCCAATTTACAACTATACAACAGAATGGCAAACAATGTGGAACCTGCTCAAACAACATGAAGATACACTGTTAGCAAACATGTATAATCTTAAGCAGATCTTCTTGTCTGGCTGTAACTGGAGAAATGGGGCTTATTGGTTTTGAGACCAGTGTAGATAGATACAGATCAGCCTGTGCATCCGCACAGTCTGATCAGCATCTGCACTGTTCACCATTCTATCAATGTGATGCTTCTAACAAGCAATATAGATCCTTAACAGGCTACAGGAGACTGTTATTTCATCAGGACTGGTCACAAATCCCATAAGCCCCATTTCTCCAGTCAGAGCCACAATGCAATACAAAACAACAATTGCTTGTATATTCCCAGTGATGTTCAGCCAAATACAAATCCACCATTGTGACAGCGAAGCACACATTATGGTAACTATGATAAATATTCACAGTGGTACACATTGAATCACTTACCTTCAGATCAGAATGTTTTGTAGAACATGGGTACGTGTTCGGCTTATGGTAGATATAGATCGTCCTAGAAAAAACAAAATAATCAATAGATTTATGTTTGTTTGTTTATGGTGTTTAACGGCCTATCAACAGCTAAGGTTATTTAAAGCCGGGCCAACTGGTTCGATCCCGTATTCAACCTACTGCATTGGGGAATTGATTTATGTACATCAGTAATCTGTACATGCTCAACTAGAGCAAGTGAGCAGGGGCTCACAGATACACCCGGCCGCCAACAAAAACTTAGAGGCACATTTTCAAATGTTAAGTTTTGTGTGACGTACGGACGGACGTATGGAAAGACGACAACTATATACTCCACAGCATATTATGTTAGCTGGGGTATAATTAGTAATCAAAGGGGTAAGTGGAAAAAGGGGGCTAAGTCCATAGGACTTAGCCCCATTTTTCCCCTGACCACGTCAATTGTTCAACAACAAATCATTTATGCATTATTTTTGCATTTAATTCAAAATTCTCTAAGCCGGATACCCCGAGGACCTTCCAGGGTGTCCGGTTGGGATAGGTTCCACTGTAACTCTATTTTCCCAGGTGGAAATAAACATACCTTAGTATCAAATGGCAAACAGCATAGCCCAATATCAGATATAATAAATCTTAAATCACATGTAGTTCGGTACATCTTAAAGTACAAGCAGACACAAAACCCTTACCTGATTTATTGATTGGGGTTTTACTGCCATTCAACAAACACTTACTTGAAACATTTGCAGAAGTTTTCAAAGTCGATCCATAACTTATTTGGCTTGGCGGCTTTATCGGTCAGCTCTTCCTCCAAGTCTCCCAGCTCCCCTTCCTTCACTGACCCCTCCGCGTCCACCCCCTCCGGGGGTGGGCACAAGCCGCCCGCGTCGTCACCACTGCCCGGGGAGGCCACGGTGGAGGGCTGGGGCGGTGGTGATGGCTTCCGATCTAGTAGAAAGTGAAATGTGGCTGTGACTGGAGAAATTGTGCAAGTCCATGCAAAGTTTATAGCGACAAGTTAAGAACGCATAGCGACAACAAATTAATTATCAAACATACTGACTATACATCATACCATGTTGTAATTTTACATTAATCAACAACCAACACTGATCTGGCTCTACAATGCTCACTATTAATTCAGTAAAGCCCCATTTCTCAAGTCACAGCCACATTTGTGGCTGTGACTGGAGAAATGGGGCTTATGGGATTTGTGACCAGTGTAACTTCTGATCAAATAGCACACTACTGTAGCCCGATGACGATCTGTATTGCTTGAGAAAAGTATGGCGGGTGTTTCATTGGTGGAATGGCAAACAGTGCAGATCCTGATCAGACTGTGCGGATGCACAGGCTGATCTGGATCTACACTGGTCGCAAAACCCATAAGTTCTTTTTCTCCAGTCACAGCAACAAATGGGTTTAACTAGGGGTATTACGATGCACCTAATATTTGATGCACCGTGATATTTTGCGATGCGATTCATGATGCGCGACAATGATATTGCATTCGATACGGTTGTCAATGCTTTGGAATCCCATATTACGCTATAAATAGATGCAATTGTTGGGTACACTGTACATATACTAAATTTATTGGGAAGAATATACACAAACCAGTCCAGTGGTCTGGAACCATTTTTGATCACATGACGTTCTCATATGAACAAGAACCAGTCTATGCCAGTTATTTAGTATGGCATTTCGTAGAACTGTGGAAATTGTAAATTTGGCACTGCATTTACAAGATCCTGATCTGCAGTCAAGTACCCGTAGTGTCGTGGATCATTCACGATTGCTACTAAGTCATAAATTAGATTTGTTTATCTTTACACTGCTGAATTAAGTTTTGTCGTCCGCTGATTGTGTTTTATTTTCCATTTTTCTTATCAAAGACATGGTTTGAAAGCATTTTGGAATCATTTCCAATGGAAATGATTCCAAAGTGCTGTCAAACCATGTTTTTATTGAGAATAAAGATAAAATATTAAACAACAGCAGACGACAATTTTTGTTTCCTCCGTTTTGAGGGTTAAAACGATACGCATCACCAAATGTAAGGGTTAAATTGCAAGTAAGTAATCACCAAATGTAAGGGTTAAAAGTATCCCAAATAGTACCTTTTGGCTTCTCTTCCTCCCGTTTGCTGTCCCGGGAACCCGGTTTGCCTGTACTGCTGCTTTTGGAGCGTTCCCTGGGCAGCACCTTTCCACTGCTTCTGCGGTCCATCTTCGGCGATGACTGGGGTTATCAATGGGGATTGCGTGAATATATAGCATCAACATCACACTGTTCTATTACCCGTTGCAGGTTTCACATTCAAACACAAGTTAATTCAAACAAATTTGACAAATTATTGACTAGTCCAGTATTAAGCATGGCGAGGTGACCGAGTTAATCAATTAATATTGTGTGAACAAAATAGCACCAATATGACAATTTTCTAATACCCGTTTCAGATTTCACATTCAGACATAAAAGTTAATTAAAACAAGAGTTAGTTGCCATCGTATTTACATGAGTTAGCATGTACCAATATTATTCATATCCAATACAACAAACAAACAAAAAGTGAAGTACATCAAACAATATTATTTGAAACGGACTCACAATTTTTAAAAAATATGTCTCGACGGAAAAATAATCTGAAACATACTCTGAGCTATGTTTGGCAGATCTAACAAAGTGGGGAAACTAACATCCAACATAGTAAAAGTATGTTTCTTAATTCTCTGTAAATAAGTCTTGGAATTTCATTATTCATGATATTTATAATGAGAAATAAAAGACAATATAATGAACTGTTGTCTGCTATTTTTTAACTATTTATAGCCTGCAAATTTCCCAGCATGCAAATAGTTAAGTCAAAGCTGCAGATAAGGCGAGTATTGATATATTTTACACATTTATTTCAGCTGAATACACGTGATTTTCAACAGTGGACTTGCAAAATACGGACAGCAATTTGGAAATATTCATCAGCTTTCAAAACGAGAATTAAAAATGCTCTAAATTTGTTTATCTTATTTGAGCTGAAACAGACGGAAACTGTTTGAACACAAAAAAACATTTGTCCAGCCCAGTGCATCTAACAGAGCATTTAGAGCAGCTAACAAACCTTTGTTACAGTATAACAAAAAAAAGAACATTATAGGAATGAATGGCCTTTTTGTGGAATTTATCGGGGTATAAACTTGGAAAAGTCGCGGGAATACTGGACGAAGGCCGGAAGGCCTCGTCCAGTATTCCCGCAACTTTTCCAAGTTTATTATAGGAATGAATGGCCTTTTTGTGGAATTTATCGAGGTATAAACTTGGAAAAGTCGCGGGAATACTGGACGAAGCCGGAAGGCCTCGTCCAGTATTCCCGCGACTTTTCCAAGTTTATATCCCCGATAAAGTCCACAAAAAGGCCATTCATTCCTTATAATTCCAGCATTTGAAATAAATTCATCAAGAAAATGTGTTTATTTTCCGTTTTCATAAGAATTAATTTAACTGCGCCTGACGGTTACGGAAAGTAGTTCAGCATGGGAGTTTACTGGGATATAAATTTTGGACAGAGACTTGCTACGGACCAATCAAATGTTAGGGAATTGTGTAAATATTTTTGTGCTGGAATTATCATTTAGTACTGGGTTTATATTGCAAACACATGTGATGTTTTAATAAATTTAAAAAAAAATACAATATGCATTGAATTTGAAAAAAGTGAAAATAATACTCTTTTAGACACAAAGCTTATCTGGAGTGCTGACATAAGTATTGTAATATTCGAGAAAGGTAATACAATCAAGTCCAGCTACCTCGGCACCAGCGAGCTGCTCCCGTTTAGTCGGCGATTTCCGGCCAACTTTTCCCGATTTTGGTGGCGGCAGCTCGGGTGGTTTTTCCTCGAAAACCTCAACAACAGGCTACACAAACACAACACATTTACATGGTTACAGAAACAGTATTACATTACACATAGGCCATGGCTGATCAATGGGCCCTTAATCCTTTCACCCATAAGTAACTGGAATGGATTTTGATATGTTCATTTTGCAACCAATCCAATGGTCACAAAATGATCTTCAGAATAGTCCATTTATTAAAAGGAGGGTGTTTTTGCTCTCAAAAATTACTTGCAAAAAGTGCAGATCATGATGAGACGGTGTGACGAGCCGGCTCATCTGGATCTACACTCCATTTGTCAAATACCACTATACAGGCCTGTGGTGTTAAAAGTGTTAAGGACATGTGGGACCAATGTAGAGCCTGGTCACTGATCAAAACTTAATACATTCAGGAAAACAAACATTTTGATTTTTAATTTCATAGTGTTTAATGGCCTGTCAACAGTTGAGGTTACTTAGGCCGGGTTAACAGGGTCACATCCCGTATTCCACCCATTATGATGGGAGAAAATACCAAAATCAGAACAGAACATTTACAGAATAAAAAAATAAAAATTCTGAAATTAGAATAACCTGACCTGGTACCGGGTCCACACCACACCAGAGTCACGAAGCCCACTCCATAAAAGTAATATGATTAGTACTAATATTACTACTTTTATACTTAGTACAACCAGATTCAACACTCGAGTAACTAGGAAGCCAAAAATGTTACCCGAGGGAAACAAATTGCAATGTCAACTTGACTGGCAACCAGTGTGGGCCCTAATCAGACTGTGCGGATGCGCAGGCTGATCTGGGGCTATGCTGTTCGCACACGTCAAAAGGTCCTTTACTCAGCCACGACCCCATATGTGAAAACAAGGTCTAGCAATATTACTGTTAAATAAAGTCAAATTAATGAAAACATGTACACAAAAAACAACATTCACAACAAGCATAAACCATGATAAACAGTGCACTCCCATTACACTGATTAATGTATTATGTTAGACACAACATAATCTATTTACAAGTCAATACAAAGTTTATATTGACAAGTTAACAACACACAGTGACAACACTTGTCAAATATACTGACTATACATCATACCATGTTGTAATTTTACATTAATCAACAACAAACACTGATCTGGCTCTACAATGCTCACTATTAATTCTGTGAAACATTTCAAACAAACAGTACAGATCCCACACATCAGAAGCTACAGTGACCATAACTGAAATAAGAACACCCCCCCCCCCCATAGGCCCCATTTCTCAAGTCACAGCCACTGTGACTGAATAAATGGGGCCTATGCGATTTCTGACAAGTGTAGCTCCTGATCAAGTAGCACACTCCTGTAGTCTTATAATGAGCTATTTTGACAAGTATTTCATTGATGGAATGGCGAACAGTGCAGATCCTGATCAGACTGTGCGTATGCACAGGCTGATCTGGATCTACACTGGTCGCAAAACCAATAAGCCCCATTTCTCAAGTCAAAGCCACATTCAAGTTTACGGTTCCTGGCCTACCTCCTCTGCCGGTTCCACCTTCTCTGGTTCGACGAGTTCTGGTTCTGGGACGTTTTCGTCCGTCTCTTCGATAGTCGCGGTGCCGGGACGCGAAGATCGAGTACTGCCTCGCTCCAGGGCCGACTTCGGACGATGACTGCAATCACATACATGTACAAGTGGATACTACAGAAAACAATGCAGGTGAATGCCATTGTGAATATGCCATTCGAGGACTCGTGGACATGATTATAAACTGGCCAAACCACGTTGTATAACATCATTTCGCCTACAACAGTTTTCACAGAGGATAATAAACGATTGGAACTCGCTCCTGAAGTATGTTGTGAACTCTAATGACGTGAATGATTTCAAATCGAAACTGGACCAGTACTGGAACCACAATACTATATACCAATTTTAACCACATTATATATATTAATATACTACCAAATGTGACATAATTTTTAATACTACAAACCTGTACCCTAAATATATACTAATCAAACAATGCAAAAATACAAGATACACAGTATACGAAGAATTACTGAAGAAAATGGGCTAAAAAAGGAGATTCCTCCTTACTTCAGAGCCCAGAAACCATCATAGAGGTAGTGAGACAAAAGAGACGAGAATGGGGTTAACGTCCCGGTTACAGTTACGGTCATATAGAGACAGGACCACAGCTTAAAGTATCAACCGACAGACCAGTGGGATGGAAATACTATGTCCAGTGCTCCAGATAAGCTGCTTATTTGCTTAAATACCCAATTAAAATTGCCAAAAACCCAATTGAAATCAGAAGTAGCGAGTATCAAAAAGCAATACAAAAATTGTGGTACCTTTACCATGCTGCAGAAAACAATAAACAGACCACACATATAGCATATTTTTCTTATTTTCCATGAAAACACATCTTGGTATTTCATTAGAATTGTCTCCAATGAGACAATTATAATGAAATGCCAAGACGTGTTTTCATTTCGAAGCAAATTCTCCAATAATTGCCGTCTGTTGATGTGTAAACAGTAGTGTGGTTTTATTTAACCCAATTAAAATTTTGAAATACCCAATTGCTTCCCTGTATACAGTAGAACCTGATTAAAAATAGAAATACCCCAAAGTGTCCAGTCAGTTGCATTGCAATGTGTGTGTCATGTGAGGCAGTTTTTATCATCGAAGTGCCCAGATTGTGCATATTAAATTCCACTTGTTAGCGACTACCGAGATCAGTCGGCTGATCTGGATCGTTATTAATTGCAAATGCACAATGCATTTCCTTTAAGGTATGAAATCGAAAATACCCACGGACGTTAAACAATAGAAATAGCTACTGTGTGTCCAGGACGTGAATGATAACTACTTACGTGTCTGTGGGTATGGGCACGGGGCTGACTTTGTAGTTCACAAAGGGAGAGGTTATCTCCAGGCACTGGATGGGCTTCGGCGGCTCAGGCTCAACTGAATATGCAAGTATTAACAATGTAAGTAAAACAGTATATCACTGGCATGGAAAAAACAACAACAACAAATCAGTAACATTGGTAGAGGATGGACCCCTCAAAAATGTTGACGCAAATTTCAAGTCACTTGACCTTGAGCACAGTAGCCTATTTCACCAACATTGCAAACTATACTTATCTAGCAAAGTATTCTTTGAGGGAGAAATTTTCAATTTAAGGATAAATTTATTAATTTTTATTATACTGAATTTATTACATTATCACAGCCATTTTGGCTGTGATAATGTAATAAATTCAGTATAATAATTCTGCATACTATTAATCATCAAATATATGCAGTTGTTAGTTTTATATGATATAATACATTTCGGGAAAAATAAATGATTACTCCCTCAAAGTATACTTTGCTAGATAAGTATACTTTGCAATTTTGATGAAATCGGCTACAGATGTGGCTACAGATGTGGCTACAGATGTGTATCTCGAAAATATTCTTGGGGTACATAATAAAGAAATTGTCTTAATGAAATTAATTATATAATAGACAAGACAATAATAATTGAAATATTAAAAAAAGACAACGTGCCACACAATTCAAATAATTAAATCCAGTCATAATGCCGTACTCAAAAATATTGCATGCTACTCTATTTATGTGTATGTGGATAAGGATAATTGTATTGTATTCAAATGTTTTCCTTATGTCGGTCAGTGACGACTGTGCTCAAACAAAATGAATTCTCAATAGAAATTTACTTACAAATAGGTTCATCAGATGGTGTGACCTTTTTCTTCCGCGGCCGGATGAGTTTCCATGCGGGTATTTTCTCTGGCGGGGGCGGGGCTTCAAGGGGGCACGCCCGGGTCTGTGTCAGCAGTACGGGGTGGGGGTACAGATGTGACAATCCATTCTGGCGCAGTCGCTCACTCGCATCAGCCTGTCAGCACAAAATGAAGATTGGTTGATGAAATGAATGGAGAATACAGGGCTCCAGATAAGGAATTAGCAATTGAGTATTTTCACTCCATCATATCTGAAGCAATTGGGTATTTCCATATTTTAATTCGGTAAAATAAAATCACACTACTGTTTACACATCAACAGACAGCAATTATTGAATAGTTTACTTTGAAATGAAAACATGTCTTGGCATTTCATTAGAATTGTCTCCTTGGAATACCAAGATGTGTTTTCATGGAAAATAAGAAAAATATGCTATATTTGTGGTCTGTCTATTGTTTTATGTAGCATGATAAAGGTATCACAAATTTGTTATTGCTTTTTGATACTCGCTACTTCTGATTTCAATTGGGTTTTTGACAATTTTAATTGGGTATTTGATATATCCTGATTTCAGGATATATCTGAGAATTCCCACCCTTGCAATTTACATCACATTTATGAGGAAAGGAATTCCTACCGTTTCCAAGCCAAACCCAATAAACTTGATATCAACTGACACTAGGCTCGTATCTATTTATCAGGTAACGTCCTATGCTAGCTGATAGTAAAATATAGAACAGGTTCGTTGAAAAGAATGCGGACTTGTTTATGTTGCGTCATTACACTGAAGTCATTCAGTAATGTCATGTGACCACTCAAACGTCCGTCTTCAATTTGTTGTAATCCGGATATTCGTATCAGGCCGACATTATGTTATCAGTCTGTAAGTATTCGGCCAATACAAAGCTTGCTACCTGATAACTTTAAAATGTTTGTACCTTCAAATTTACGAGTCTGTAAATTTCACATTAACAATGTTTTCTTGTAAACAATTATTGGATTTACATTTATTTATTCAGCTCAATAAATGTAAATCCATCAATTGCAATTTGCAGACGATCCTAAATTTGCACTTACGAACATTTTAGTCGTACAAAGTTTAGTGAAACGGGCCCCAGATGTGGAAAAGTGATGAGTTCAATCGCCTGTGATTTAATAGGTCTAGGATAAGAAGTAGCTCTACAGCTGCCTCAACCAAATGATCATCATATTACGACTTGTGTTAAACCCTTTCCACACTACTGACTTTTCCACGTTTTTCTGCCGACAAACTTTTGGCTATTAAACACATTAAATCTAAAAAATATTTAAATGTAAGTACTTTTTCACCCTCCCCAAAAATTTTGTTTGATGAAATTCCATCAAATATTGGTTTTATAGCGAATAAAAGATTTTCCTATGGGAATTTAACATGGGGGAAAAAGAAGCGGAAGCAGTGGGGGAGGAGTCAAAAAACAAAAGAAATTGGAAATTGACTCTGAAATCGGTTTAGATAGCTTGGAAATGATGTAACTAAGAAAATAAAAGTTTAGATTTTGAAAATCGGTCAACAAATAAAAAAATATTATATTATTAATATAAAATTATATTATTTTTAGCCCCCATGTTAAATTCCCATAGGAAAATGTGTTTGGTAATAAAATCAATATTTGATGGAATTTCATCAAATAATTTTTTTTGGGGAGGGTGACTTGTTATTGATGAAAAACTATGTAAATTTAAATATCTTTTATATTTAATATGTTTAATAGCCAAAAGTTTGTCAGCACCAAAACATGGAATAGACAGTAGACCTCTATTATAATGTGTGTAAACAGTGTAGATACAGATACCCCTTCCTCATAAATGCAATAGTCTGAAAAGTAACACGGAAGGGTCCATTCCAGTTACTTGGGGGTGAAAATGTGGCATCTCAATCCATTAGGGACGTATGTCCCCTTTAATAATTATAATATCCAAATTAGTACAGTATTAACTCTCTATGACAGCCACCCATGGGAAGACACAAAGCTGGCTCTTGTAGAGAGGTAGCTGTTATAGGGAGGTTACATATAGGCAGTTATCTATCCTTTTGGGATATAAATAGTGGCTGTTACAGAGAGGGGGCTGTTGTAGAGGTGGACGTTCAGTTCAGTGAGGTTTAACTGAATAATCATCACAGATTGAACTTACATTTTCGCCCAGCACGGACACCTTGACTGGGTATTTGGGTGTACTTCTGTATGAAGCGAATATCACGACCTCCGGGTGTTCTGGCATGGGCGTCTCATCCAGTGTCTTCTCTTCTACAATCATACAATGATAGACAGTGAGGAACCATGGTATATCATTATTCATTTACAGTAGCGACTGTTTTGGTTTGACCCACATTTGGCTCACGTTACGTTACGCACTATGTTAGTCAGAAATCAAGTTTTGGTGGTCTCTGTGCCTTTTCCAGTTTTCTATTCAATGCACATGCACAGCATTTTCATCGGAAATGTTATAGAGAATAGTAGGTTAGTGCCGTGAATGGGAAAAAATATCTGGCAAGGCTCAGGAAACGGGATGGGCGAGGCTCTGCCGAGCACATCCCGTTTCCGTGCCGCGCCAGATATTTTTTCCCATTCACGGCACTAACCTACTATTCTATTTATCCCGTCAACACCTATAAATGGCTGTAAAATGCAAAAATAGTATTGACTGGATATCAAAAATGTTTCACGGCACCGTGTTTCACGGCACATACGCACTGTGTTGACGGGATAAAAATGTTTTCTTATCACTGCGAATATTGTAATGTTTCTCTAAAATCTTTGCACATTAGCACTTAAATAAAAACACAAAACCTGAATCTTTGCTCATTAGCACTTAAATAAAAACACAAAACAGGTTTTGTGTTTTTATTTAAGTGCTAATGTGCAAAGATTTTAGAGAAACATTACGTTGTAATAATGGGATTTCATTATATTAGAAAAGCAGAAAACGGAAAGCATGCTGAAATAATTAATTGACTGGATTTTTAGTCCACTCAACAACATGGTCATATACAGATGGGTGCTGAAATAGAAATTAAATTGTTCTGAAAGTAGAAACGAAAATTGTAATAGGCCAAACAATATTGACCATCTTTTAGAAGCGTTGGAGATACTTGATTTACAAATGAAGTGGCCTCGTCAAGCATGCCAAGCCTGCCGAGACATTCACACAAAAAATATGTTTAACACAGATTTCGGATGGAAGCAAAGACATGTGAACGACACACGTATGATGCTCTCAAACAATGTTAATAGACAGATGTTAGTACACTTTGATGACATTATCAAGAAATACAATGATAGTATCTAGGACCATCCTTATAAAAGTATGTTGAATACATCATAGTGAATCAACATGTACATAGAGAATGTGTGACATTACTAAACATCGGAAAACTTTCCAAGCAGTAAGTAAAATATGTAATTTCGGTGACAAGGACTTATATACATTGAAGATTCAAATGATTTGCATCATGGCACAAGCAATGTGATACATGTAAAATGTGATACATATAAAATCAACCCTAAGGTGAGACAACATGTGACAGTCAGTGCTATATAGCCAGTTATACATGTAACAGCATGACAGAGTAATAAATGTCACTTGAGATATAGGCCCTAACGACCTCCATGACGAGTGTAGACAAACATCGGCTGCACATCAGTTTAGTCTGATGAGAGTCTGTCTGCACGATTCATCATTCAGTCAATGAAACGCTCGTCAAACTTCTAATAAACAGAAAACATCCATATTTGTCTGCAGCAGTGTGCTACAGTCCAGTGGGCCGTTTCACTAAACTTTGTACGACTAAAATGTTTGTAAGTACAAAATTATGATAGTCTGTAAATTTCACATTAACATTGTTTTCTTGTATAAAACAATTATTGGATTTACAATTATTGAGCATAGGCTGCATATGCTCAATAAATGTAAATCCATCAATTGAAATTTCCAGACAATCCTAAATTTGCACTTACAAACATTTTAGTCATACAAAGTTTAGTGAAATGGGCCCCAGATTTGTTCCTGGATGACAAACTAATGATTGTCTATTGTTAACATATCATTTTCGTTTTTGTATTAGCAAATGATGTTTTAATTAGCAAATGATGTTTTCTTTGGTTTCTAATTAAAAACAACAAAAACGATGTCAAAACGAGGCATAGAAAAAAAAGATAGGCATATGGATAGTTGAAAGCTGGATATTTAAGTGAAAATATTGTTTTCACGTACATAAAACAAAGGAAAATCATTTCAAAGCATATCGTACAAAACAATCGTTTTCACTTTGTTTTCCATTCGTTTTTGTTTGTTTTGCTTGGGAAACTTCAACAAATCTTCGCTGAAGCTGTCACAAATTGCACTAAATTAAATTCTACAAAGATAAATAAATTTAAATCTCAGACAGATATATTTTGATAGGCCACATCTGAAAATCTGCGCAAACATCTTACAAGCGTGGTGTTCGGTTGTACATGCATATTGTATGTAGGATCTTATTTTCAGCTCATTCAGTTATCTGGAGCGACATTCTACCCAGTGGCTGCTGTGAATCAGAAGCAGCTCCACAAGATTTGCTGTGCTAGAAGACAGACTATACATGCACTACAAATAAATGCTACATACATTCGGCGCTCCAGATAACATACATACTGATGTATTTTACGCACTTATTATAACTGAGAAAGTAAAACTGAATGGGTTTGTTTAACATCCTAGCAACAGCTAAGGTCATATAGAGATGCAACCTCAGAATAAAGTCTCATCTATTTGTTCATGCCTGTGCTAAGTATTGAACTGACAACCTCAGGTAAAAAGTCCAATGTTCTACACTTGGACAACAACCCATCCCTTTATTGTAGGTGTAAGTGGGAGTACAAATAGTCGGAGTATTTAATACTCAGAACTCAGAATAATTTGAAAATACCCACTCAGGGCTCCAGATAAGGAATTAGTAATTGAGTATTGTGACTCCATCATTTCTGAAGCAATTGGGTATTTCAAAATTTTAATTGGGTAAAATAAAATCGCAGTACTGTTTACACATCAACAAACAGCAATTATTGAATAGTTTGCTTCGAAATGAAAACAAGTCTTGGCATTTCATTATAATTGTCTTTGGATACAATTCTAATGAAATACCAAGATGTGTTTTCATGGAAAATAAGTAAAATATGCTATATTTGTGGTATGTTTATTGTTTTCTGCAGCATCATAAAGGTACCACAATTTTTGTATTGCTTTTTGATACTCGCTACTTCTGACTTCAATTGGGTTTTTGGCAATTTTAATGGGGTATTTAAGCAAATACGCAGCTTATCTGGAGCTCTGCACACTGACTTTCACAATGAGGAATAACAGGCACTTATTTAAGTGGAAAAACGCTAGCAGTTTGAATAAAACACATATCTTAGCCAACACAGAAAATAATACATCAAAAACGTGATAAATTCAGTAATTTGTACATCAATAATAAAATATGCATTGAACTTGAAATCAGTGAGTACAATTCTCATTAGACACAAAGCGTATCTGGAGCCCTGGTACATAAGGTAACAATAATATGTATGGTACAGATAGCAATACAATATATTATTCTATATTTAGGTCACCAGCAGAGATAATGGACCTTATGACGCTTGCGACCAGCGTAGCTGTTTGCCATTATGATTCACTCTCTGAATTGCTAATTGTCGCACACGTCAGAAGGCCACTTTTCTATGCCGGCGGTCCATTTATAAAACAAATTTTATTACATTAATTTTTTGCATTTGTGACATTGTGAAAGCATTTACAAAACCTGTGAAGTTGTACGAGATAGTTTGCATTATTACAAAGACATGTGAACAACATTCATTTTGGCACCGGTGCCTGTGAATATAAAACTTTCAGAGCAATGGTCTATAATTCCAGCACAAAAATATTTACACAATTCCCTAACATTTGATTGGCCCGTAGCAAGTGTCTGTCCAAAATTTATATCCCAGTAAACTCCCACGCCGAACTACTTTCCGTACCCGTGAGACGCAGTTAAAATAATTCTTAAGAAAACGGAAAATAAACACATTTTCTTGATGAAATTATTTCAAATGCTGTAATTATAAGGAATGAATGGCATTTTTGTGAAATTTATCGGGGATATAAACTTGGAAAAGTCGCGGCCTTCGTCCAGTATTCCCGCGACTTTTCCAAGTTTATACCCCGATAAATTCCACAAAAAGGCCATTCATTCCTATACTCAAGTTACCAGGCTTCGAACTAAAAATTAGAGGACATGCTCTGAAAGCTTAGTAACCACAGGCCCAGGTTGAGAATGACAGGTTATGACAGTTTTACCTGAAATTTTCTTTTAAAAATCCCGATTTTCCTGATATACGTTGTCACCACTCATTTGAACCGTCTGGTTCAAATGAACAGTGACAACATATACTTTTATGGAGAAATAAATGAATTCACCAGATTTGTTCAGCAAAAATATATTGTATCTACAGACTGCAATGAATTCACCATCCAGGAGCCTATTTCACCAACATTGCAAAGTATACAGTGCAGTCTCCATTTTTTGTTCCACCGTAGACAACACTTGCAAACTCAACGCGAACGCAACGCGAACGCAACGGTTTGCTGTAGCGTTGTATACGTTGTTTAAACGTATAATACGGTTCGTACACGTGTAATACACATTGTGTCAAACCGTTTAGTTTAAAAGCGTTGTATACGTTGTTTAAACGTATAATACGGTTCGTACACGTGTAATACACATTGTCAAACCGTTTAGTTTTAAAGCTTATAATACGTTTAGCTTCAAGGCGTATAACACGCTTTGGCGTATACATATGTAGCGAGGTGAAAGAGTTGAAACGTGTACAATGCTTTACCTGGAAGCGTGTAGCTATATGAAAGCGTTGAAACGTGTACAACGGTTACACGTTTTAACGCGAATACCTGTTCGGCCCCGATCGCTTCGAGGCGTCCTTGTTTCGTCCCTTTTAAAATATCGCGAATACATACCCTCAGATCGAGTTCAAAGTACATCGGCGGTGTGATTTAGCACTTCAATTGATCCCTAATCCCTGATGCCTAATGAGTCACGCTTTTAACACGACAGATGTACCTTGTCGTTTATCAAAATGTTTGCGAATTGTAGATCACGTGAGCCGGCTCATCAGGATCTGCGGCATTTTATGTACATTTTATATACACACAAATGACCCCTAATACAGCGTAATGTAACAGTTCCTAACTTAATATGGATTAGCCCGGGCCGATAGTCCGTGTCAGTTACTTGGGGTTAAATATTACGAACACAGATAAACACAGTGCATGGTTTCTTTATTTTATTTTAACATCATCAGAAATGACGAGTCTAGGAACTCTCGTATCTTTACGCTGAAGCCAGTCTATTTCAGTCACTAATCCGCTATACACCTGTCCCACGCGTGTGTTAAGAAAAATCGATATTTGGAGAAACTGAATACACAGCGAGCTGCACACTGGTTTAACACGGATATGGCCCGCGGATATGTGTCATAAATTACTTGGTGGTCAATACCGGTATATTTACAAGGTTTATAGCGAAATAGCAGCCGACTGGCAATTTTTCTCGGACCGATTTTTAAGACTAGTTTTCAAATCTCAATTGGTCTGAGAGTTCAAAAATCGGTCCAGAACAGGAAAACTGAAAATTTTAGAAGCCCTGCAGTGAGTCTAGAAGTATATATACACACACGAAGAACGATCTGATCATGCGCATTCTACGCGATACTCGGTTGGCATACCAAAACGTGTAGTGCGTTAAAACCCGTGGAAACGTGTTATAGTATAACACGGTTTCATCTGTGCGGTGCTGTGTACATGTAGAAGCGTGTAACCGTTCGTAAAAGAAAGCGTTAAATCGTTTAAACGGTTTACCTCAGCGTTGTATACGTTTACAACCGTTGTACACGGATTACACGCTTTTGAAACTCAATGCGTTGTTTACAACCGTTGTATATGTTTACAACCGTTGTACACGGATTACACGCTTTTGAAACTCAATGCGTTGAACACGGGTTGTTCGAATTTCGCGCATGCGCAAGAGTGGGGAAACGCAACGCATGGCCGAAAACGTATTACACGTAGACGACACACGGTTTGAAATGCAACTAACGGAAACTCCACGGATGCGCAACGCACAACACTTTGTACACGTATAAACCCGGAACATTTTGACAGAAACGACTGTACTTATCTAGCAAAGTATACTTTGAGGGAGAAATTTTCAATTTTAGGATAAATTTATTAATTTTTATTATACTGAATTTATTACATTATCACAGCCATTTTGGCTGTGATAATGTAATAAATTCAGTATAATAATTATGCATACTTTTAATCATCAAATATATGCAGTTGTTAGTTTTATATGAAATAATGCATTGCAGGAAAAATAAATGATTACTCCCTCAAAGTATACTTTGCTAGAAAAGTATACTTTGCAATGTTGGTGAAATCGGCTACAGTAAACACACTGTCATAAGACTGCTATTCTCAGCCAGCATTAAGTGGAGTGTTGTGGCGTTCTCGCGGTGCTCTGTTGCCATGGTGATGTTACCGTCGGTTTCCTCACTCTCCTCTCCAGTTTCGTCGTCTTCGTTGATAGCAAACTGAAGTTTGTTACCATGCCGACCAAAACTCTTTTTCTTCACTGTCGCGTTAAAGCAATATACACAATGTAGTAAATAAATTGACATTTTAATGTAAAGAAAAGCTATGGATTTTCTTTTTTCGGAATTAACAAATTACCAAGCAAATGATAAAAGTTTTACAATAATAATTAAACAAGACCTGGAGGCATAATTTGAATTTGATATTAAGTGTTTGTAAGAAATATTAATCTCATTCAATAGAGATAAGGCCAAGTGATAAAATCGGCATAATATATCACAATAGTTTTCAATGCTCTATATTGTGACTCTTGCTGAGAAAAAAAACAACACACCAAGGTGCCAAAAAATTAACATCCAGCACGTTTGTAGTCAATTCAACATCAACTGTGTTTAAGAGTAGGCAGGTTGTTTGCAAATCCCATAATATAAGATTTGATCATGTCCAGCCGTGTGCAAACGTTTGCTGTGGCCCGAGGGAACTGTTTGAACCCCAAGGCCGCAGGCCGTGTGTTCAAACAGTTCCCGACATGATCAAACGTTATTGTTACATTTCCAACAAAAAAATGATTAATTATATTCAGTATTTTCAGTACTTTTATAAAATCGTCCCATTCACGTAGATAATTTTCGGTATGCATATTCCGGGGCCGCGTCATTAACGTCATGGGACGTCATGAAGGCACTTCCGCGTAGTGACGTCATGAAGGCACTTCCATTACGCGCGGCCCCAGAATGAGCATTGCCTAAAGCCATGTGCAAACACAGCACACGCTATTTGTTTGCACATACATGTACACGTATGTGCAAACAACGGAAACCATGTAACAATATATGTTGGTTGCCCGGCATCTGAAGTAAACTAGCTGTAATGTACATGAAAAACTAACACCACAATGAAGTTAAGTAATAAAACATCATATACCGTGAAACATCTCTAAACCGGACACCCTGGGAGGTCCCCAGGGTGTCCAGTTTAGAGATGTTCCACTGTAAATCAGGCATGTAACCATTCTGGGACATATGTATATTTTTTGCAATCATGAACACGCATTATTATCTGAGATTTGTTAACGAGAAACCTCTCAAAATGAGATCATGTATATCAGCGTGGTGTCCGGTTTAGAGAGGTTCCACTGTACATGAATTACTGTACTGGCATTAATTATGAACAAAAAGGTGACTTTTTTTAAAACCGTAACATACAAGTGACAACATTAATACCACACATACTTTGACTTTGCTCATTCTATTTCAATCTCAACAGTCCGTAATTCTCACTTTTTCCCGAAATGAATTATTAACTAACGACTGCATATATTTGATGATTAAACTTATGCAGAATTATTATACTGAATTTATTACATTATCACAGCCATTTATATATTGAAGTTATTACATTATCACAGCCAAAATGGCTGTGATAATGTAATAAATTCAGTATACTAAAAATAATTAAGTTATCCTTAAGTTGAACATTTCTCCCTCAAAGTGTACTTAGCAAGATAAGTATACTTTGCAATTTTGGTGAAATAGGCTACTGGTAGCTACTGAATATATTAAACCCTACATACTAAAACCAATATTTGGACACAAAGGATGGATGTGGGGTGGGAGAGGTAGGGGGGATTGATTAATTGGTGTTTAACGGCCTATCAACGGCTAAGGTCATTTAAGGCAGGGCCAACGGGTTCAATCACGTATTTAACCAGCTACATGTACGTACATTGGGGGGAAAATCCAAAAATCCGAAAAAGAAATAAATTCAGCCTTGAAATTAGAACCCGACCTGGTGCCAGATCCATACCACACCAGTCACTTGGCCCCTTCGTGAGGGCCAAACCAGATCTCCGTTCTGTAAGGATGATCGTTAAATTACCTATTGCATGCTCCCACCTGATGAATCTGGTAGCTACTGGATATATTAAACCATACAGACTATAATACCAATATTTGGACACAAAGAATGTGGGTTGCGGGGCGGAGCATCGTAATTCCACAGAGGTAGCAATTAGAGAGCCAAACTACTCCACAGGTAAGGACAACATGTCTGTCCGTCCTATTGGCGACATAGCAAAATGCTGCTCACACCCTCCACCACCCACATAAACAAGTGATGAAGATAGAATTACCACAGCATTTCCCACTGTCCCCACCCTCATCCCCTGGGCAGGAAAGACACTGATATTGTATTTATATACTCTTAAACCTGTGGCCCACCTCACATACAAGTTAACAGCTCGACCAATGCAAACAGCCATAGAGATCACATGTCGCCTATAGCGCCCTTAGTGAGATTCATATTGTGACAGCAGTGATGCTAGTGTTGCCATATTAAATTGTATAGCATAGCGCTGAATACCGTAGGCCATTCGAAGGGGTCAGTGGAAGAAGGGGGCTAAGTCCCTTAGGGACTTAGCCCCCTTCTTCCACTGACCCCTTCCATTACAATGCTACACGTTTACCAACAACATCTAGGACCTTACAGAGACAACGATACACTCACATACCAAGTGTCAATCTACTTGGTCCATCCATTCGACTTTGAGGTTTACCTAGAACTTTTCCTGAAGTAACAAATTATTGACATACGTATGTGTAATATAGTATGAATATGTCAAACATGACAAAAGTACACTAACAGTGAGAACTGAAAGTAAATCTCTCATAAATCTACATGTTTTTAGCAGTTTAGTAGACTTTTCATAATTAGTTTGTGTTCATATAGTGGAAGACAAGAAAATAGTACCCGTACCCCTACTGCGAGTCACTCGCAGTAAACCCGAAATCCCACTATATCGGTTTATGCAAAAAGTGCACATCCAGATGAGCCGGCTCGTATCGAGCCGTCTCATCAGGATCTGCACTTTTTTAAAGCAATTTTAATATTTTTGAGAACAAAAACACCCCATTTTCATAAATGGACGAATCTGAAAATCATTTTGTGACCATTGGATTGGTCGGAACATTAGCATATCACAGTCCATTCCAGTTCCTTAGGGTTGAAAGGGTTAAAGGAACATGCCCACTCAGTAGACACAAAATGTTCTTTATATCAGATACATCATCCGAGACATTTTCTGGCAAAATAAACATTAATTCACCATTGCCCCATGTATTGATTGACATTATTATACATTTTATATAAGATGTAAATTTCCACACTGATATCAGGGGCGATAACAGTGTTTCCTTAAAATGTTAACAGACATTACTATTTATTCTCTGTACATTGTACTTATTTTTTGATGTGCAATGATCAAACATAATCTGTCGAAAATATTATTTTTTCAGGTGGCGCATTTAATTAGTAATAGCGGGCACTCGTAATATTTATAACTGGTGGAATAGTGACACAATTATACACTTATTTAATTCTTATAAAGAACATTTTGTGCCTACTGAGTGGGCATGTACCTTTAAAATTCCACTTCATGCTTTGATTTATTGGTGTTTAACGGCCTATCAACTGCTACGGTCACTAAAGCCCATGCCAATGGGTTTGATCCTGCATTTAACCCCCTGCATCGCTGTCCAATTCATGAACACCAATTCATTATAGGAATGAATGGCCTTTTTGTGGAATTTATCGGGGTCTAAATTTGGAAAAGTCTCGGGAATACTGGACGAAGGCCGGAAGGCCTCGTCCAGTATTCCCGCGACTTTTCCAAGTTTATATCCCCGATAAATTCAACAAAAAGGCCATTCATTCCTTATAATTCCAGCATTTGAAATAAATTCATCAAGAAAATGTGTTTATTTTCCGTTTTCTTAAGAATTATTTTAACTGTGCCTCACGGTTACGGAAAGTAGTTCGGCATGGGAGTTTACTGGGATATACATTTTGGACAGAGACTTACTACGGACCAATCAAATGTTAGGGAATTGTGTAAATATTTTTGTGCTGGAATTATTTATTATTTGACACTCGTTCAACCATTCCAAGATAAATGTTTTTGTATGCAAATTCAACTTTTTCTAGAAATTGGTTGGCTGTAATTGGTGTCTATAATTGAACTGGTCATAAAACTTAATTTTCTAATAATCATATAAACTAGCATGATGAAATTATGTGAACAAATATGCATGTACTTGTACATTAACATTAACTATTTTACACAATGTTGTAAAGATATTTTTTGGGGACGAAATAATGATAAAATTGCGAAAACTATAAAGCACCAGCATTTACGGAGGCCAAAAGGACAATAAATTTGGAAACCAATACTAGAACGTGTACAAAATACAGAATACTTGCAAACAAATGCAGAAAACTGTTACTTCAACCTACAAAATATACTGCATGTTAAACAACATATTTAACCCTTAATACAATGCCGAATTAAAATTTGTCGTCTGCTGTTTATTTTTTATTTTCCATTTTTCTCATAAAAAACATGGTTTGACAGCACTTTAGAATCATTTCCAATGGAAATGATTCTAAAATGCTGACAAACCATGTTTTTACTGAGAGAAGAGACAAAATATGACACAGCAGCAGACGACTATTTTCGGTTCCCGCACTCTAAGGGTTAAAATAGTGCTACAACATAGGAAACTGCACACCTCTTCACTCTTATGAATTGATCTACTAAATAAAAGAGATAGAAATGATTTTAAGCATGCAATTCTAATGAAATTCCAGGATATATTCATATTTTGAGGGACAAATAAAAGGAAATATAAGGATTTGTCATCTGCTATTTTTGAACTATTTATAGCCCACAAGTTTCCCAGCATGCATTTTTTAGTTAAAATAACAGGATTTTTGTACTCCATCAAAAAGTGTAGATCCAGATAAGACGGCTCGTAACGAGCCGTCTTATTAGGATCTGCACTTTTTGCATGTAATTTTCATATTTTTCAGAAATAAAACACCCCTTTTTCATAAATGGACTAGTCTGAAAATCATTGTGTGACCATTTTGACATATCAAATTCCATTCCAGTTACTTAGAGGTGAAAGGGTTAAAGATAAGTAATGTTTGTATAGTTACAGTCTTTGCTTCAACTTATTACAGTAATTACATACATGATTAGAAGTCTACATGTCATAAGTTTAACAAAACCATGTCCAACTACTGTAACCATGGCTACTGGACAGTGCCCCCTAGTGACCCGGCATACATCCATAGGGGAAATAACTCACCCTTACTACACAGGGACTGGTGACTGCCCTGTCGTTTGAGGGAAAGCCCCGTTCCCATGGATACAAGGCTCCCTACATGCTCTTCTGTAACGTGTATTGCATAGTTGGTTAAATATTTTCAAAACAAATCATTTAACAATTGAGGGGGTTAAAGGAAAAAGGGAAATAACTCCCTCACGGAGTTAGCCCGCTTCATCCATTGATCTCTTCAATTTTTCTTCCACTAAACCCTTCAATTGCTCTCTGAATATTCTCATAGCATTTGGTTACTGACGCATGACTTTACAACACATGAAGATTGCTTAGTAAATAGTTGCCTCCACATTTGACAAGAATTTATATATTTACTCTTCTGAGAATATGTAAATTGCAACAAAGAGTACAAAAAGTGAGCAAACTTGTTTTTACAACATGTTTAACACAGTTATTAAAAGACATACTGAATGTGTACAGGGCTCCAGATAAGGAATTAATAATTGAGTATTGTCACTCCATCATTTCTGAAGCAATAGGGTATTTCAAAATTTTAATTGTGTAAAATAGAATCACACTACTGTTTACACATCAGCAGACCGCAATTATTGAATAGTTTGCTCCTAAATAAAAACACATCTTGGTATTTCATTAGAATTGTCTCCTTGGAGACAATTCTAATGAAATACCAAGATGTGTTTTCATGGAAAAATAAGAAAATATGCTATATTTATGGTCTGTTTATTGTTTTCTGTAGCATGATAAAGATACCACAAATTTTTAATTGCGTTTTGATACTCACTACTTCTGATTTTAATAGGGTTTTTTGGCAATTTTAATTGTGTATTTACGCAAATACGCACCTTATATGGAGCTTTGTGTGTATATATGTTACCACAACTTTAGGCAGTGTCAATGTCACAAACATGATGAGGGATACGTTATTACCTAGCTAGCACAAAACGACCTAATCTCGGACTGCTAATACATGAATTGTATGTGAAAATAGTACAGTAACAGTGCTCCAGATAAGCTGCGTATTTGCTTAAATACCCAATTAAAATTGTCAAACACCCAATTGAAATCAGAAGTAGCGAGTATCAAAAAGCAATAAAAAATTTATGGTACCTTTATCATGCTGCAGAAAACAATAAACAGACCACAAATATAGCATATTTTTCTTATTTTCCATGAAAACACATTTTGGTATTTCATTAGAATTGTCTCCAAGGAGACAATTCTAATGAAATACCAAGACATGTTTTGAAGCAAACTATTCAATAATTGCGGTCTGCTGATGTGTAAATAGTAGTATGATTTTATTTTACCCAATTAAAATTTTGAAATACCCAATTGCTTCAGAAATGATGGAGTGACAATCTCAATTACAAATTCCTTATCTGGAGCACTGAGTAATAAACATGTATATTGTATGTGAATGTACAACAAGATATATATATATTCATACATTTTGGTGAAATATATATGTACACATATTATGTACAGTAACATGTAAACAGATAGGGAATACTTTCTCAAGTGAAGAAAGTCTGGATTCTTTTTTAACAATTCTTATTATAATTTGCATTGAGAATCTTTTGAAAACAAAATACTCCAGAATGATTTTTGGAAAATATTTAACTTACAAAAAATATATATATGTATTTAAATTTTGAAAAATATACATGTTTTTACAAGGCAAAACCTTCAATGCACCATTAAATGATACGTCAACACTTTCATATGTGTCTACATTATATACCGGTACTTATTACTTGTATTACTAACATCAACCCAGAATACTTTCACTGATAGAACATGCAATATATGAGTGGAATATAGTTTACATTTTTATGGAGGCAAGTCGATACAATGAAAACAGAATGCAGTGATATGATGCAGGGAATATAACTTAATCGAGTCAGCACATACGGTAGAATTGCAATTTTATATTTGCAATCAGCAGAAATTAACATCAACCCTCATCATGCATAACTGTGTCAAAACATTTGTTACATTATCTGGAAGCTGAGAATGGTAAGGACAATAGAGTAGTAACTCAATTTCAGTCCATTTCATTTAAATACCCATTCACAGGTATCTAAATTTCTCTATTTTCTTCATTTATCAATGACAGTATATATTGTTACAACTCATTTGCACCGTCTCGGTGAGGCGAGACGGTTCAAATGAGTGGTCACAACATATACTTCAGTGAGAAAAACAAATATTTAAAATGTTCAGTCAGAAAGATTGTGTATCGTCTGCATGAAAAGTGATAATATATTCTTATTCTTTTTTCTTTTACAAATCATTCAGTTTCAGTTTCGATAAATAGATTTAGTATGAAAAGCAGATGAACATGCATAGTATTCTTCATAAGAATATGCCTAGGTCAATGTTGGGAGCATGCTTAGATGTTCATTTCTGCCAGTGCTGACTCACAATCACATGCAGGGCACATATTAATCCTTCTGAGCAAGTTCTCAAAAACCTATGCTCAAATCAACGAGTTTGACAGCTGATCCTAAGCTCAAACAGCCTGATTTCGAGCATAAGAATTGAGTACATGCTCCGAAAGTAGTAGTCTACAATTGTTTACTCTATGTCCAGGTGACGGAGGAAAATACTTTGATTCCAGAAAAAAATGAGTTAATCAGAGTTATAATATACGAGACCTGTACTTGGGACCAATAGTTTGACTTTGAGTGATCAGTAGTTTGGTTTAAGAGTGAGTGAGTGAGTGAATAGGGTTTAACATCCGCTTTTCTGACATAGAGGTACAAGCCTCGGGGAGTCTACACGCAGACGGGTCAACGGGGTCGTGTCCCGTATCCACCTGTCCAAGGGGGGTAAATCCCAACTTCAGAACTCAATATTTACAATCAAAATATATATTCAGTCCTGAAATTAGAACAACCTGATCTGGTGCCAGGCCCTCGCCACACCAGAATCATTTATCCCATCCCCTAAAAGTAATAGGATTAGCGCTAATCTTACTTTTATATATGGGGCATAGCCTGACTCAACTCTCACATACAAGAAAGCCAAAAATGTACATGAGGGCCAAATCCGGTATAGTGGGTTCCGGAAAGTATGAACCCAATCGTTAAGCCAGTTTAGTTGCCTTTTACGACAAGCAATGGCTACTGCAGCACTATTCTCAGGATCAGTTGATCCCGCCCCGGTGCCTGCACGGGGCAGTTTGGTTTAAGAGAGCTTGAGGTAACGAGTGTACACTGTATAATAATGGGCCCAGGTGTATACACGAATAGAATCCATGGCAGACAGCTAGGCAGGTGGTAACTATGGCAGCCATACACATGAATTCAACTATCACACAGACATTAAAATATTTTTTAAATTAAATTTTCTCATTTGGTTGAACAGCCTTAACAAATGGGAATTTATGGCAGGTAATTCAGTCAGATATTGTGCCGGAAACAAAGTCTCAAGCAAACTTTGTGATTCACGCTCCAATTCTACACATGGTGATCTGACTAAGTAAACTAATGTATGTGATGTAATGAGTGAATGGATGTGAAAAGAATTCTACAACAAATGAACAATTTTGTTAGTTATTGCACCGCCAAGTAGTTACACAAACTACATTATATTTAATATAAGACAATGATACCAAATGATAAATAAAACATATTTGCCCTCTAATTGTATAATCAAAAGACTCCCCAAGCAATGTTTATTAATTAAATGACAGTTGATGTCTGATACAATGTGCACCAGCAAATCCTGAAATAAGGTCAAAACTAAATCACAAAGATATTTGAAGGAGTCAGTGGAAGAAGGGTGCGAACTCCATGAGGGAGTTAGCCGCCCTCTTCCACTGACCCCGTCAAGTGTGTGTATAGGAGCGCCATCCAAGAAGTGCTGCTCTATATATTTTAGAAAATTTCATTTGTTTTCTTTTTTTTTTTCCATCATTATGAAAAATCGCCATTTACAGTTACAATGTATGTACAGTAAGTTGTAGATGTCTGACACAACCAAAATGTTGTGATGTCATCGAATAAATCACGTCAACAAGCCTGGGGTACATTTTTTACCCAGAGAGAATAGACATGTTTGCTCATTAAAATCAGACCACTATGATAGAAATTCATTTTTTTTTACTACATTGGAGGAGGTTTGTGTCATCAACACCTCACGTGTAGTCATCTTGCCAAATAAAATATTACGCTTACAGAGCAAACAACATGGGTTATAAGACAACAACCATGGACGAAGAATAATGACTTTAAATGGCACATATATTTTTGTTGAAAATATAGATACAAAAGTCACGGTAGACAAATGAAAATAAAACAAGAGGGCCATGATGGCCCTAATTCGCTCACCTGACTCCATGAACACCAGAGGAGAATGTGACATTGAGTTCATGTGTTTTAAAAAAATTGTGCTATTTTTAGATGGTGGTCATCTTGGATTAAGCGATGACTCTCATTTTACAAAATCTGAAAATGTTTCACCCAGCATCGGCCATGTGGTTCCTGAGAAAAAGACATTAAAAATCTTGAATAAATGGACCTTTTGGTGGCCATCATGGATGACATAATCATCCGATTCCGACAAATATTGCACCAGAGTGATCGCCTCATTGATACCTTCAATTTGATATATGACATGACCATATTCAGTTAAAAATAAAATTTGACCCCAATTTGACCCCACGGGTCACGCCCATTTTTGACCCCGGGGTCACCATTTTAACAACTTTCAAAGAGCAATGTACATCGATCATTTCTACCAAGTTTCGTCAAAATCCGGCTAGCGGTTCATGAGAAGAAGATTTTTTAAGAATTTATGCTATTTTTAGACGGCGGCCATCTTGGATTAGCGATGACCTCCATTTTAACAAATCTGAAAATGCTTCACCCATGGACCATAACTTTTAAGTTTGGCTACCATGGGCCAAGCGGTTCATGTGAAGAAGAATTTTGAAATCTGTAATAAAAGAACGACCTTTTGACATTTCGGCAGCCATCTTGGATGACATAACAATCCGATTTGGACAAAAAATGTACCAGAGTGATCGCCTCATTGATACCTTCGATTTGATATATAACATGACCATATTCGGTCAAAAATAAAATTTGACCCCACGGGCCACGCCCATTTTTGACCCCGGGGTCACCATTTTAACAACTTTGAAAGAGCATTGTACATCGATCATTCCTACCAAGTTTCGTCGAAATCCAGCTAGCGGTTCATGAGAAGAAGATTTTTTAAGAATTTATGCTATTTTTAGATGGCGGCCATCTTGGATTAGCGATGACCTCCATTTTAACAAATCTGAAAAGGCTTCACACATGGACCATAACTTTTAAGTTTGGCTACCATGGGCCAAGCGGTTCATGTGAAGAAGAATTTTGAAATCTCTAATAAAATAACGACCTTTTGACCTTTCGGCGGCCATCTTGGATGACATAACAATCCGATTTCGACAGAAAATGCACCAGAGTGATCGCCTCATTGATACCTTCAATTTGATATATGACATGACCATATTCGGTCAAAAATAAAATTTGACCCCAATTTGACCCCACGGGCCACGCCCATTTTTGACCCCAGGGTCACCATTTTAACAACTTTGAAAGAGCATTGTACATCGATCATTCCTACCCAGTTTCGTCGAAATCCAGCTAGCGGTTCATGAGAAGAAGATTTTTTAAGAATTTATGCTATTTTTAGACGGCGGCCATCTTGGATTAGCGATGACCTCTATTTTAACAAATCTGAAAAGGCTTCACCCATGGACCATAACTTTTAAGTTTGGCTACCATGGGCCAAGCGGTTCATGTGAAGAAGAATTTTGAAATCTCTAATAAAATAACGACCTTTTGACCTTTCGGCGGCCATCTTGGATGACATAACAATCCGATTTCGACAGAAAATGCACCAGAGTGATCGCCTCATTGATACCTTCAATTTGATATATGACATGACCATATTCGGTCAAAAATAAAATTTGACCCCAATTTGACCCCACGGGCCACGCCCATTTTTGACCCCAGGGTCACCATTTTAACAACTTTGAAAGAGCATTGTACATCGATCATTCCTACCAAGTTTCGTCGAAATCCAGCTAGCGGTTCATGAGAAGAAGATTTTTTAAGAATTTATGCTATTTTTAGACGGCGGCCATCTTGGATTAGCGATGACCTCTATTTTAACAAATCTGAAAAGGCTTCACCCATGGACCATAACTTTTAAGTTTGGCTACCATGGGCCAAGCGGTTCATGTGAAGAAGAATTTTGAAATCTCTAATAAAATAACGACCTTTTGACCTTTTGGCGGCCATCTTGGATGACATAACAATCCGATTTCGACAGAAAATGCACCAGAGTGATCGCCTCATTGATACCTTCAATTTGATATATGACATGACCATATTTGGTCAAAAATAAAATTTGACCCCAATTTGACCCCACGGGCCACGCCCATTTTTGACCCCAGGGTCACCATTTTAACAACTTTCAAAGAGCAATGTACATCGATCATTCCTACCAAGTTTCGTCGAAATCCGGCTAGCGGTTCATGAGAAGAAGATTTTTTAAGAATTTATGCTATTTTTAGACGGCGGCCATCTTGGATTAGCGATGACCTCTATTTTAACAAATCTGAAAAGGCTTCACCCATGGACCATAACTTTTAAGTTTGGCTACCATGGGCCAAGCGGTTCATGTGAAGAAGAATTTTGAAATCTGTAATAAAAGAACGACCTTTTGACATTTCGGCAGCCATCTTGGATGACATAACAATCCGATTTGGACAAAAAATGTACCAGAGTGATCGCCTCATTGATACCTTCGATTTGATATATAACATGACCATATTCGGTCAAAAATAAAATTTGACCCCACGGGCCACGCCCATTTTTGACCCCGGGGTGGGGTCACCATTTTAACAACTTTGAAAGAGCATTGTACATCGATCATTCCTACCAAGTTTCGTCGAAATCCAGCTAGCGGTTCATGAGAAGAAGATTTTTTAAGAATTTATGCTATTTTTAGATGGCGGCCATCTTGGATTAGCGATGACCTCCATTTTAACAAATCTGAAAAGGCTTCACACATGGACCATAACTTTTAAGTTTGGCTACCATGGGCCAAGCGGTTCATGTGAAGAATAATTTTGAAATCTCTAATAAAATAACGACCTTTTGACCTTTCGGCGGCCATCTTGGATGACATAACAATCCGATTTCGACAGAAAATGCACCAGAGTGATCGCCTCATTGATACCTTCAATTTGATATATGACATGACCATATTCGGTCAAAAATAAAATTTGACCCCAATTTGACCCCACGGGCCACGCCCATTTTTGACCCCAGGGTCACCATTTTAACAACTTTGAAAGAGCATTGTACATCGATCATTCCTACCAAGTTTCGTCGAAATCCAGCTAGCGGTTCATGAGAAGAAGATTTTTGAAGAATTTGTGCTATTTTTAGACGGCGGCCATCTTGGATTAGCGATGACCTCCATTTTAACAAATCTGAAAAGGCTTCACACATGGACCATAACTTTTAAGTTTGGCTACCATGGGCCAAGCGGTTCATGTGAAGAATAATTTTGAAATCTCTAATAAAATAACGACCTTTTGACCTTTCGGCGGCCATCTTGGATGACATAACAATCCGATTTCGACAGAAAATGCACCAGAGTGATCGCCTCATTGATACCTTCAATTTGATATATGACATGACCATATTCGGTCAAAAATAAAATTTGACCCCAATTTGACCCCACGGGCCACGCCCATTTTTGACCCCAGGGTCACCATTTTAACAACTTTCAAAGAGCAATGTACATCGATCATTCCTACCAAGTTTCGTCGAAATCCGGCTAGCGGTTCATGAGAAGAAGATTTTTTAAGAATTTATGCTATTTTTAGACGGCGGCCATCTTGGATTAGCGATGACCTCTATTTTAACAAATCTGAAAAGGCTTCACCCATGGACCATAACTTTTAAGTTTGGCTACCATGGGCCAAGCGGTTCATGTGAGGAAGAATTTTGAAATCTCTAATAAAAGAACGACCTTTTGACCTTTCGGCGGCCATCTTGGATGACATAACAATACGATTTCGACAGAAAATGCACCAGAGTGATCGCCTCATTGATACCTTCAATTTGATATATGACATGACCATATTCGGTCAAAAATAAAATTTGACCCCAATTTGACCCCACGGGCCACGCCCATTTTTGACCCCGGGGTCACCATTTTAACAACTTTGAAAGAGCAATGTACATCGATCATTCCCACCAAGTTTCGTCGAAATCCGGCAAGCGGTTCATGAGAAGAAGATTTTTTAAGAATTTATGCTATTTTTAGACGGCGGCCATCTTGGATTAGCGATGACCTCCATTTTAACAAATCTGAAAAGGCTTCACCCATGGACCATAACTTTTAAGTTTGGCTACCATGGGCCAAGCGGTTCATGTGAAGAAGAATTTTGAAATCTCTGATAAAAGAACGACCTTTTGATTTTACCTTTCGGCGGCCATCTTGGATGACATAACAATCCGATTTCGACAAAAAATGCACCAGAGTGATCGCCTCATTGATACCTTCAATTTGATATATGAAATGACCATATTCAGTCAAAAATAAAATTTGACCCCAATTTGACCCCACGGGCCACGCCCATTTTTAACCCCAGGGTCACCATTTTAACAACTTTGAAAGAGCAATGTACATCGATCATTCCTACCAAGTTTTGTCGAAATCCGGTTGGCGGTTCTTGAGAAGAAGATTTTTTAAGAATTTGTGCTATTTTTAGACGACGGCCATCTTGGATTACGTAATGACGTCATTTTAACAATTTTGTAATCCCCCTACCTAAGGACCATGTCCATGAAGTTTGGTGACCATAGGCCCAATGGTTTCCGAGGAGAAGACGTTTGAAAATGTTCACGGACGACGACGACGACGACGGACGACGACGGACGACGACGGACACATTGCGGTAACAATAGCTCACATGAGCTTCGCTCAGGTGAGCTAAAAACTTCCTAGTGGTCACAACAAAATAAAAATATGAAATGAAATGCAATAAAATTTTGAACAAATAAATCTGCATCAAACCAAAAATTTGTTAAAAACGAATGTAATGGAATGGTGCTTAACGGACCATCAACACAAAACAGTAAAACGAAGGGACACCACTGTGATTTAGCTTTGCCTGTGAGTTACACGAGAAACGGTACACTGTAATAGTTGGTCACGCAGTGGATCCTAAGTCAAGCAGAGGGCTACTGTAGGAGCGACAGGAGTATGCTAGACTACATACCAAGCGTGTCGGTCGTTCGATTACTCGACCGACTACTAGCTCCCCGCTTTGTGTAATCTCCTGTAAAGATGGCATGGACACAATTGTCATGAAATAACCGTAACCCATTACATTGGGAATACACCTTTACAGGTATGATTTTCGACGAGACGGTTGAAATGGTGGTCACGACATATACTTCTGTAGTCTATTTCATCAACATTGCAAAGTATACTTTAGTAGCAAAGTATATTGAGGGAGAAATTTTCAATTTTATGATAAATTTATTAATTTTTATTATACTGAATTTATTACATTATCACAGCCAAATTGGCTGTGATAATGTAATAAATTCAGTATAATAATTCTGCATACTTTTAATCATGAAATATACGCAGTGGTTAGTTCTATATGAAATAATGTATTTCAGGAAAAATAAATGATTACTCCCTCAAAGTATACTTGCTAGTAAAGTATACTTTGCAATGTTGATGAAATAGGCTACTGAGCATGCACAAATAAAATATTTAAGATTTTTGTTATTTCCAAAAAATGTGTATGTTGAGACCACTCATTTGAACCGTTCAAATGGTAGTCGCGACATATACTTCCAAGCAAGTATAAAGAAAATATTTAGGGTTTTCCATAAACAAAATTGCTTATCAGCATGAAATAGGTTGTTAATATGTATGATTTCTGGACACAAATTGTAACTATCAATATGAAAAAGATCTGTCAATGAGATTTTATTTATGCCTTATGACATTTGACTATTCTTTCCAAGCTGAAATTCCAAGATCTGCAAATGTTCCATAAATTAAGTTGAACGTGAAAGACAATTTCACAGAAGGTTTATCATTTGCCCATTTAGTATTGCTGTTGTGGTTGTCATTTATATCTTACTCACCAAGCTCAATGCATTGATGTTCATATATAAGGCATACACATTCTCATGGACTGGCCCAAACAGAGGTACAACATCAACAGTTAACATTTATTAGAAATATTCACATTTCTACGCTAAATGGAAGAAAATGTTGCCTGTCTCACACAAATGCCCCCGGTGGCAGATTGCAGAAAGTCCAGCAAACTTATTAACCAGACCCACACCTGTAGCCTATTTCACCAACATTGCAAAGTATACTTACCGTACCTTGCAAAGTATACTTTAAGGGAGAAATTTTCAATTTTAGGATAAATTTATTATTTTGTATTATACTGAATTTATTACATTATCACAGCCATTCTGGCTGTGATAATGTAATAAATTCAGTATAATAATTCTGCATATTTTTAATCATCAAATATAGGCAGCCGTTAGTTCTATATGAAATAATGCATTTCGGGAAAAATAAATGATTACTCCCTCAAAGTATACTTTGCTAGACACGTATACTTTGCAATGTTTATGAAATCGGCTACTGGACACACAGTCCAAACAATAATATGCATCCCAGCTCTACCAAGACCAGGAGCATAAAACAAACTAAAATCTGGAAACACATCGACAAATTATGCAAGGCAGAAGGAACAATTTTGGGAGGAAAGTGCGGATTTGTCACATATTTAATATTTATAAGCATAATGATAAGCAACAAATGTACAACATTCACCCATGAGGGACCTATGGTCGTATGATAACAACATTATCAATCACTGGACGTTCACTGGACAATAAGATTATGTTTGTGTCACATCTTACCAACATCGTGGTCAAGCCGACTATAAGCCATTCGGCTTGCCCCCGACCTACTATTGCCACGTTTAGTGGTTGTAGGTATCTCTATAGTGTCTGCAATATGTCGACATTCACATCAAACGAAAACCAATCATTATTTGATTTCAGTCACAGGTGTAACTTAAAATGGGTTCATTTTACTGTGCATGTTGATAGTAAATCTTGAAAATTATTACTTTTTTATATGTGACTGAACAGATAAATGGGGCTTATGGGATCTGTGACCAGTGTAGCTCCTGATCAAATAGCACACCCATGTAGCCTGATAACAATCTATATTGCTTGCTAGATGGGTGTTTCATAAATGTAATGGCGAAAAGTGCAGATCCTGATCAGACTGTGCGGACGTACAAGATACAAGATTTTACTTCCAATTAAGGGCCCACAAGGGGCAAAAAATGTCATACTTTGATTAGAGTGATTCATACATGAAAATAACAATTCAATACATGTAATGTAAACTTGTGAACAATCACTACATGTACCGCTATAAAAGCCAATAATGTATGTATGAGACTAGATTTATCCGCGTTTCTCGAATGAATGAATCAGGAAATTGCCTAGTTCTCTCAAAATATTAGTGTTTTCACAAGATAGAAGCCAAATAAATTGATTTGATACTGAAAGACTCGAAAAGTTAGGACATTCTGATGAAATATATGACATTAAAATAGCTATCTCTTGTGAGTAATGTGGACAATTGAACAAAAAGTATAGTTCATCTTCTACAGGCTGATCTGGATCTACACGGGTCGCAAAACCCATAAGCCCCATTTCTTCAACATTTATTTCAAGCCAAACTGATCATTATTATATTTCACAGTAACTCATGTAAGTTGAATTGTATTCATTTTACTGTGCATATTGAAAGTAAATTATTTGAATGAGGATAATGAAACATCAATTTCTTATTTCCAACATTCATTATTCCGAAGTATGTGGTATGTATGTATATGTGGCTGTGACTGGAGAAATGGGGCTTATTGGTTCTGCGACCAGTGTAGATCCCGATCAGCCTGTGCATCCGCACAGTCTGATCAGGATCTGCACTGTTCGCCATTTAATCCATGAAACCACCGTCATACTTCTAACAAGCAATATAGATCATTATGAGGATAAGGGAGTGTGCTATCTGTAGCCGATTTCATCAAAATTGCAAAGAATACTTATCTAACAAAGTATACTTTGAGGAGTAATCATTGATTTTTCCAAAATGCATTATTTCATACAGAACTAATGATTGCATATAGTTGATGATTAAAACTATGCAGACTTATTATACTGAATTTATTACATTATCACAGCCAAAATGGCTGTGATAATGTAATAAATTCAGTATAATAAAAATTAATAAATTTATCATAAAATTGAAAGAAACAATTGACAGCATATGAGAACCATTGTCTAAATAGAAGATGATTCTCATAAGTTATGAAACAATAGCAGAGCTGCCAATCCCATGTGGTCACATGAGGAGAGAAAAAGGGGCTATTTTCAGGAACACCACATATGTTTTCCGGAACACAAATCAGTACTCACTTATATGCATAGTCAATTTTTAGAGCTTTGTCTCGGCCACCATGACCAACCGAAACATCAATTACACTGCTTGTAAGATGCAAATTCATCACCGCGTTTTGACAGGGCCAAATGGGGCTGTCTCGCTGTAATCAGTGATGAACTTCTGTGTTCTCCTAATTTCTTTCGATAAAAAAGACCCAGATTCGTCGGCTGCGCTCCAAACCATTTTAAGAATTTACGCGATGAAGAAATCAATATCGCTGAGCGCTTGAAACTACTATTACTACACAACAAGAATCAAAGTGGTAAGCGCCTAGGCCATTATGATTACGGGCAAATAAGAAAATATGATTTATTTGAAGAATTTGGAAACAAAATTATTATTTCCCGATATTCCTGCGCTGATTTTTTAAAAATCATACTTTTTAATTGTTATCCGTACTTCCGTATTTCTAACGTATTTTCCGGAACAAATACGGAAAAATCGGAACAGTTGGCAGCTCTGCAACAGTATCGAAAAAGAAAAACAAGAGCCGATCCTTTAAGGATACTAATATGTATTAACCCTTAGACTGCTACACACAACAATTGTCGTCTGCTGTTGCTTTTATATCTTGCCTTATTTCTCAATAAAAACATGTTTTGACAGAACTTCAGAATCATTTCCAATGGAAATTATTCTGAAGTGCTGTCAAAGCATGTTGTAAATTATTCTAAAGTGCCGACCGGCACATGAATTTAGGGGAGGTAACTTACTGTCTCCTTTCTTGTCTTTGTCCTTATCTCCCTTCTTGTCCTTGTCTTTACCCTTGTCTGTAACAAAGGTCAAGGTCACACAGGGCTTCAGATAAGGAATTAGTAATTGAGTATTGTCACTCCATCATTTCTTAAGCAATTGGGTATTTCAATATATTAATTCGGTAAAATAAAATCACACTACTGTTTACACATCAACAGACCAAGATGTGTTTTCATGGAAAATAAGAAAAATATGCTATATTTGTGGTCTGTTTATTGTTTTTTGTAGCATGATAAAGGTACCACAAATGTGTTATTGCTTTTTAATACTCGCTACTTCTGATTTCAATTGGGTTTTTGGCAATTTCAATTGGGTATTTACGCAAATACGCAGCTTATCTGGAGCTCTGTCAAGGTCGCATTTACAAATATTTATTGGTCAAATTTACAAATAAAGAAAGATAAAATCTACACAACATCTGTATACAAGACACGCCATGTGATTTTGAACCTAAGAACATGTGCGATTTTTCATGGAATGAATATATTTACAGGAACTGTGATTTTTCCATATAAAATGATGTTGTAAGATTTCTTTCGACGTCTTTTACAGAAAACCTTGTAAATTGTTTAAATATGTTTTACGACATATCTCACTTGTCTTATGTACAAAATAATATGGCGTGTCACGTATGTATTTGCGATTCCTGGAAAAAAACATGTTTTATTTAGATCAGCGTAGATTCCAATCACACAGGATTTCACTACCTACGCTACCTCTGCAATGGTTAGGTCACATTCCTGTGGGTAAAAACATCCTTGTATATCATGGCATCACATGATATTTCATACACATTTTGTGTAGTTTTAATTAATTATGACACGCCCAGTAAAGGCTACACATCTGTACAGTCTAGATTTATCAATGAAAACCAGGGGTATACATTTTGGAAAAAGCCACTCGCCCTGCAGGACTAGTAGAAGCAAAAGGCTACTCGCCCATATCAATTTACCACTCGCTGGGGCTGGCTCATCTGGATCTAGTGTTTGCAAATGTTGGCTTTATGGTTTGTAGGGGTGAAAGGGTTCATGTTGTTCATGTTCATGAAATGAGTGATATTTTTATTACATTTTATCACATAATGTCGTTGCGACTTGAAAAACAGGGCTTATGGGTTTTGCAACCAGTGTAGATCCAGGTCAGCCTGTGCATCCGCACAGTCTGACCAGGATCTGCACTGTTCGCTATTCGACCAATGGCAAACATGTCTTGCTTCTAACAAGCAATATAGATCATTATCAGGCTACAGTAGTGTGGTATTTGATAACCCGCGACACTGGTTGCAATACCCATAAGCCCCATTTCTCCAACCAGTCGTGTGTAATATCCAGCTACCTTTATCCTTGCCATCTTTGGCCTTGTCCTTGCCGCCTTCCTTTCCCGCAGGTTTCACCTCCTGTTTGTCGGGCTTGCCGTCCTTACTCGCCGTGTCCTTGTCAGCTTTCTCCTCCTTCGTACCATCCTGCAGGCAGATATAATCAACACCATCTTAGAGATGTCAACCAATACTAATCAATACACCAGCCTTATAAATAGATGACCAAACTTGGAAAATCACAAGTGACCTGCCTTAGAACCACTTCCAGGGCATTATCAGCGTTGGCGTAGTTTGTCGATCTGGAATTGGTGGAATTTGGTGACGTTGAATTGACAAATTCTAACATCAAGGATACCCTGCAGTTGTTGAAGGGGAATTTACATGTGATTTTCCAAGCGACTTACCCGATTTGTAATTTGTCTATATAGCACCATACTCATTCACCATGTTGAACAAGTATCATAAAGTTCAATATAGGGTTAACTGAATTGTAATTTTCAAATTTGCGGCATATATCAGAAAATGATAGGTCGGAAAATCTGTTTAATTTCTTAAAAACACACACAAAATCACAATGTTTGGGTTTAGTTTTCGACATCTGATTTGAATTTCCATTTACCCGGATTTCCTGAAATGGATTTTTCTTGCTGTATGTCGTTTAATTGCAAGGTAAAGTTGGTGTTATCACAAGACTTTTACCAGAATTCTCAAGTACATAGCAATATGCCCAGTGTGGTTGCATACCGGGCCTTAATATATAAAATGTGGTTGTGACTGGAGAAACGGGGCATATAGTTTTGTGACCAGTGTAGATCAAGATCAGCCTGTGCATCCTCACAGTCTGATCAGGATCTGCACTGTTCGCCATTCCATCCATATGAAACACTTGTCATGCTTCTAACAAACAATATAGCTCATAATCAGTCTACAAGAGTGCACTATTTGATAAGGAGCTAGACAATCCCATAAGCCCTATTTCTCCAGTCAAAGTCACAAATACTTACTGCCGCTTGTTGCTCCTCCTTCTTTGCCTTCTCCTCTACAATGAGTGCCTTCTCCCACTCCTGTAGTGGCAGCTTCCACTCGGGCAGGGACTTCCTCAGTAACTCCCACACCTCATTGATGTGGCCATACCTACAGTGAACAGACCACGGTAACATATCTCACAGCTTTAATTTGGGCAGCGAGTTCCTCAGTAACTCCCACATCTCATTGATGTGGCCATACCTACAGTTGACGGACCAAGGTAACATATCTCACAGCTTTAACTCGGGCAGCGAGTTAGTCAGTAACTCCCACATCTCATTGATGTGGCCATACTTACAGTGGACGGACCACAGTAACATATCTCACAGCTTTAACTCGGGCAGCGAGTTCCTCAGTAACTCCCACATCTCATTGATGTGGCCATACCTACAGTGGACGGACCAAGGTAACATATCTCACAGCTTTAACTCGGGCAGCGAGTTCCTCAGTAACTCCCACATCTCATTTATGTGGCCATACTTACAGTGGACGGACCACGGTAACATATCTCACAGCTTTAACTCGGGCAGCGAGTTCCTCAGCCCATCTCAGATGAAGGTCCCACATCTCATGAGGGTGATGGCCATACCTACAGTGGACGGACCAAGGTAACACATCTCACAGCTTTAACTCGGGCAGCGAGTTCCTCAGTAACTCCCACATCTCATTTATGTGGCCATACCTACACTGGACAGAGCCCAGTAACATATCTCACAGCTTTAACTCGGGCAGCAGCGAGTTCCTCAGTAACTCCCTCATTTCCATCTCATGGATATAGCACCAGATACCTACACTGGACAGAGCACAGTAACATATCTCACAGCTTTAACTCGGGCAGCAAGTTCCTCAGTAACTCCCACATCTCACTGATCTAATGTGGTCATACCGACAGTGGACGGTGCTAAGGGTAATATATCACGCCAGATATCCATCCATTAGTATTGGCCCGGTATATTGAGGATATCAGGATAGTGTCTTTTGTGTGGATGCACAGACTGATCTGGATCTACACTGGTCACAAAATCCATAAGTCCCATTTTTCTAGTAACAGCCACATATATTTGAAACAGTCTAGGAATGTGAATACATGTACTTGAATACTTAATGACATTGATCAAACAAGTAATATACATGATAGACATTAGTTAGTGGTTGTCGTAGTCAAATAACGTTTGACCCCATATACAGGTTGTGCTTTCTGATCGACCATTCAATCAGAAATAACAATATGCAAAAGAATTGAATATTTACGTTTTATGTTATAGCAATATTGTTGTCTACACAGCTGAAAATAATATGTTAAACTCCAGAGACATCATTTGATTTACTGTCTGTTTCACGAAAGCTGCCCAAATTTTACGGCCATATAAACAATGCAAAAACAATTATTTTTTTTGATAATATTAATTTAAAGGAAAATTTAAGAATGAGCCTTCTTTTTATTTCATGAAATTCGGTCAAATATTGATTTGATTACGAAAAATTGATTTGTCTATGGGAATTTAACATGGGGGAAAAAGTGGTAAGGAAGTGTGGGAGGAGTCAAAAAACGAAAAAATTTGGAAATTGATTCCGAAACCCGACTAGATAGCTTGGATATGATCTAACTAAGAAAACAAAAGTTAAATTTTAAAAATCGGTCCAGTATTTCTAAAATTAAAAAAAAATTCCCCATGTTAAATCCCCATAGACATCTTCACTCCGTGATTTAACATGGGGAAAAATTTTTTTCGCAATATTTGACAAAATTTCACGAAATAAAAAGAAGGCTCATTCTTAATTTTTCCTTTAATTTAATATTATCAAAAGAAATCTTGTTTTTGAATTGTTTATATAGCCGTAAAATTTGGGCAGCTTTCGTGAAACAGACAGTAATAGTGTTAATATTAAATACACAATGTTATCAATTGAAGGGGTCAATGGAAAAAAGGGGCTAACTCTAAATCTTCCACTGACCCCTACAATTTGAATGACAGTAACATGCAATTAAACAACAGTGTTACATGTACAGGAAATATTAACATGAACACTTCAACACACAAACACAATAACACATTGGGCTATAGCTTTAATTTCTTTCCGAAAAACTAGTCGCTATATAAGAACCACACAATAATGTGTGGCTCTTTCGGTAGCTGCAATAAATATTGCAAAGGCCTCAAGCTGGTCATGAAGGCCGTAAGCTGGTTGCAAAGACCATAAGCCCCATATCTCTAGTCCGAGCCACAAATCAACTTTACAACTCAATAATGGTTAGCTAAAAAGCTGCTACCATCTGCTACAAGTAAAACAAATAATTAATACAAACAAAATACTCACATGTAATCATTGAGTTGAATATTGCAAAATGAATTTGGGAGCGCTGTATATACATTGAAAAGGAATTACCAGATTTATAGCGACTGTACTTTCCAACGTATCCCGATTTTGATCGGGTATTTGTGCACCATAGCAGCCTAGCAGTGGGCAAGTCAGACTACTGAACTAGCGGTTGTGGGTTCAAGCCTCACAAGAGGCGCGTGTTGTGTCCTTGAGCAAGACACTTTATCCACACTTCAGTACACCCAGCTGTAAATGGGTACCGGATAATTACCGGGAACATTCATTGTGTGCATGTCATTGCCGAAAAGCTTATAAAAGCATATGTTGTTTAATTGTAACATGCACTGTTAAATAAAGCTTAATATTATTATCATCTGTGAATTACATGTGAGCATTTACTATAAATATGGCAAATAAATGTGAAATTGTGTCTCTACAACAACAGTGGTACATGTATGTGGCATGCCATAGCGAATACCTGTAGCCTATTTCACCAACATTGCAAAGTATACTTATCTAGCAAAGTATACTTTGAGGGAGAAATTTTCAATTTAAGGATAAATTTATTAATTTTTATTATACTGAATTAATTACATTATCACAGCCATATTGGCTGTGATAATGTAATAAATTCAGTATAATAATTCTGCATACTTTTAATCATCAAATATATGCAGTCGATAGTTCTATATGAAATAATGCATTTCGGGAGAAATAAATGATTACTCTCTCAAAGTATACTTTGCTAGATAAGTACACTTTGCAATTTTGATGAAATCGGCTACGGGTTAGTGTATTTTGATATCAAGTTAATCTGAAAAGACTAGGAGGCTATGCCGAGTTTCTTATGAAATCAGTCAACAAATTTATTATATCCCACATTAAATCATCACGATTGTTAGATTCTGTTTATTGCATCAGTATAGCTTCATACATCGACTCTGTATTCATCATCTAGCACGTTTTCTGCAGCGAGCTCATTTGCATATTTGTCGCATTAGGGTATTCTGATTTTTAATACGTTGTGTATATACATTGAACATTTATTTACGCAATACAAAAACCAGCGTAAATACAAAAACAATACAACGTAACTGGTGCCACAGTTTCACATTTACTGCCAAAGCCATTAGACTACAACACAAAGTAACCAATCAGTCACAGCATAACTCCTTGCCTGACGTCGTCATTCAATCCAAGTTTCTTTGGTGCATCAGCACCGTCCCTCGGTTGCTGGCTAAGTGTGAAATATTTGTCTAGCACGTCGCTTGCAGATACGAGTGGCGAAGCGCGATCAGTGCTCAGTTGACTCTTTTCTCGTTTTGATGAAGGATTGCGGGGTGCGTCACCCATGAGAAATCCCCTGTGCAGGCAAACGTGCAGTATACATGGGTAAGACGTGCGGTGCAAATGTTAAAGATTGTTCACACTTGGAATGCTGGGAATGAAAATTGTCGTCTGCTGTTGTTTTATATTTTATCTTCTTTCTCGATAAAAACATGGTTTGGCAGCACTTTATAATCATTTCCACTGGAAATGATTCTAAAGTGCTGTCAAATGATGTTTTTGATGAGAAAAATGGAAAATAAAATGCAGACGACAAATTTAATTAAGTAAGGGTTAACATTGACTACAGGCGGAGATGTGAGAAGGGAACTAACTGTGGAATTTGTACCATATGGTTACTGTAGCGCTCCAGATAAGACGAGTATTGGTGTATTTTACAACATTTCATTTTGCTGAATACGAGTGATTTTCAAATGTCAGAGTACAAAATAGAGAAGTCCATTTGCAGAAATAAAATATGCATTGAATTTGAAATCAAGGGAGTACAATACGTATTAGACAAAAAGATAATCTGGAGCTCTAACACTGTTTATTCAACTAGGTGAGATGATTATCACGAAATAATAATAACCGCTAAACAAACGAGTGAGCATAGTGAATCAAGATTTTTTAGTGGTAGAAAACGATCATGAGCGTATTATTTCATGATAATCATCTCACCTGGTTAAATATAATTTTCCTATACAAACATAGTGAATCAAGCGTAAATTATGGCAAAGAGGTGTGCAAATTACATTCCGGATCGTAGTTATATAGGCGAGTAAGATATAGGCGAGGGTCTTGCGATTCAGAAGGTGTGTCACGTTACTGACGTCATTTCTCCTGTATATGGACAACACACGTGGTGTAAACTATTGTCACTCTACAGAACCGAGTGGTGTATTCACTTTATTATTTGCGTAAATAACTGGTTGAAATGTAACAAAGCAGTACAGTGGAACCTCTCTAAATCTAGAGAGATTCCACTGTATTCCAGACACAGGTATACTCCAAGATATGTGTTTTGCAATCAAGATCACACATGACCTACAGGAATACATGACAAGGAAACCCGTAACATTTTATCCCACGGAAGCTTTCTGGGTGTCCGGTATAGAGGGGTCATACTGTACAACTTACTGTAGAGGGATAGTCTCGGGCAGCCAGCCAGTGAGACAGCTAATCACACTGAAGTCACCAAACTCACAGCTTTGGCTTCCTCCCATATAGCTGAAACAATGATACAACTAGTATATGTTATACCGAAACAATGTTAATGACGTTTCAACAGTTAAGGTCATTTTAGGCCGGGCTAACGGGGTCGAATCCCATATTTCACCTGCTGTGATGGAAGAACTATGTTTAATAAGCTGATGCATACATACCTTCCAATCCCATATGATGGTAGAACTTTTTTAAGCTGATGCATACAGACCTTCCAATCCCATATGATGGTAGAACTATGTTCAGCTGATGCATACAGACCTTCCAATTCCATATATCACCTGCTGTGATGGTAGAACTATGTTAAGCTGATGCATACAGACCTTTCTGCAGAAAGGTCTGTAAGCATCATCTTGACAGACTTGGGCAATAACAAAATTATTCATGCTCGAGCTTAACCAAAACATTTTGATATACTAGGGTTAGGGTTAGGTACCGCATGTCGCGTCCACCGGGGCTTTGATAGTATACTGAAAAACAAAAACTTTAACCCGGACACATGGGACGTACGTAAGTTGCTATGGTTTTACAAATATTGGATCAAACGTAAAATAGTATTGTCTGTTTTTTGGCTACTAATTTCAAATCCCTAGCACCAACCTAGCGAGCATAACAGATAATATATTTACTTACTCGAGTGCGGCAACTTTAATGAGGGCCTTGGTGAGCAACATGGGCCAGACCTCTTGTTGCATTGTGGTACACGGTAACATCAGTTTCTCGAAGTCGTCAAATGGCAGGGTGTCGTCTATTGTCACTTTCCTCCAACAGCCCTGCATGTATTATTAACCCTTACAATGCTGAATTAAATTTTGTCGTCTGCCGATTATTTTATATTTTCCATATTTCGAAACAAAAACATGGTTTGGCAGAACTTTAGAATCATTTCCAAAGGAAATGATTCTAAAGTGCTGTCAAACCATATTTTAATGGAGAAAGACGACACAATATGAAACAACAGCAGACGGCAGTTTTCGGTTCCCACCTTTTAAGGGTTAACAGATGGGATAGGGGTAATTTCGACTGAACAGGCTACATGACAGACAAATATTGTCCAAAATGGATTGTTACACGACTGCCGTTGTTCGACACCGGTTCAAACATACAGCACATGCTGTTTGACCACGACTGTAGACAATGCTTATTTCCGGGCCTGTAGCCTATTTCATCAACATTGCAAAGTATACTTTACTACCAAAGTATACTTTGAGGGAGTAATCATTTATTTTTCCTGAAATACATAATTTCACATAGAACTAACAAATGCATATATTTCATGATTAAAAGTATGCAGAATTATTATACTGAATTTATTACATTATCACAGCCATTAAATGGCTGTGATAATGTAATAAATTCCGTATAATAAAAATAAATAAATTTAAAAAAAAAATGAAAATTTCTCCCTCAAAGTATACTTTGCTACTAAAGTATACTTTGCAATGTTGATGAAATAGGCTAGAGGTCAACTCCCATGTAATGCATGTTTCTTGATGTTACTAGAATGCGCCATTACTTCAACAGACCAGTTCACAATGGTCGCACTGAAAGATTGAAATTGATGCGGCTGCATCACGCGACATGTACTGTGGCCCCGGAATATGTATGAGTAAATCAGCTGTTTTAGCAGATTATCAAATTACCGAAAGTACTGCATATATGCTCAAATTACATGACATTTTCCTATGGAAATGTAGCAATAACGTTCCAGCGTTGGGTTCAAACAGTTCCCTCGTGCCACGGCAAACATTTACTCGCGGTTGGACAATGTCTTATTTCTTATATTTATCTCATCAATTGTATTTATGATTCAGCTGACTTTGTCCCACTGAAATGGTCTAAAATCATGTTTGATTGGACGTGTATGCGACATCCAGTGGTGTGAAATACAACACCAAAAGACAGAGCGACATGACATCATGGTCAACTAACAACATGCTCATTAAATTGTTTTGCATGATTTTGAGTGTTGACATTCAATATTTAATTTCTTATTTGAAACATTGTAGCTAGCATGTGCAAATAATAACACAACATACAAAGATAAATAACATACCATCCAATACAGGCGTACAACATATTTCCCATACGGGTTATATGGCGGTATATGTGGTCCCTTCTGCAGCTTGGCGAGTGTGTAGATGTGTTCCCAGGGCCGCCACGTGTGGCTCACCTCCTCGTAGGGCGTGTTTGGGTCAGATGTCATCTGGTCTGCGGGCGGGTTCTTCACGGAACTCATCTCCCATAGTGCCATTATCTGGCTGATTATGTAGCGCATCAGCTGCCAATTATACAGAGGTTCTTAAATGTGGCTGTGACTGGTGAAATGGGGCTTATGAGATTTGTGGCCAGTGTAGCTCCTGATCAAATAGCACACTACATTGTACAGAGTTCCAGTTAAGGTGCGTAATTTGGAGGTAAATTTCTTATTTCTCCATCAAAAATGGCAAGTTGGGAGTGCTTTAGAATCGTCTCGATGAGACGATTCTAAAGGACTCCCAACTTGCCATTTTTGATGAAGAAATAACAAAATTTCACCCCAAGTTGGTCAAATTACGCACCTTAACTGGAGCTCTGATTGTAGCCTGATAATTATCTATATTGCTTGTCAGGAGCATTAGGGGTGTTTCATTAGCGGAATGGAGAACAGTGCAGACCATGATCAGACTGTGCGGATCTGGATCTAGACTGGTCGCAAAGCTCACAAGCCCCATTTCTCCAGTCATAGCCACAAATGAGTGATGAAATAATAGGACATGTTTTGTTTGTTTGTTTAATGGTGCCCAATGACCTGTCAACAGCTGCGGTCATACAGTGCAGTCTCCGTTTTTGTTCCACCGTAGACAACACTTCCAAACTCAACGCGAACGCAACGCGAACGCAACGGTTTGCTGTAGCGTTGTATACGTTGTTTAAACGTATAATACGGTTCGTACACGTGTAATACACATTGTCAAACCGTTTAGTTTAAAAGCGTTGTATACGTTGTTTAAACGTATAATACGGTTCGTACACGTGTAATACACATTGTCAAACCGTTTAGTTTTAAAGCGTGTAATACGTTTAGCTTCAAGGCGTATAACACGCTTTGGCGTATACATATGTAGCGAGGTGAAAGAGTTGAAACGTGTACAACGCTTTACCTGGAAGCGTGTAGCTATATGAAAGCGTTGAAACGTGTACAACGGTTACACGTTTTAACACAAATACCTGTTCGGCCCCGATCTCTTCGAGGCGTCCTTGTTTCGTCCCTTTTAAAATATCGCGAATACATACCCTCAGATCGAGTTCAAAGTACATCGGCGGTGTGATTTAGCACTTCAATTGATCCCTAATCCCTGATGACTAATGAGTCACGCTTTTAACACGACAGATGTACCTTGTCGTTATCAAAATGTTTGAGAATTGTAGATCACGTGAGCCGGCTCATCAGGATCTGCGGCATTCCTATGTACATTTTATATACACAAAAATGACGCCTAATACAGCGTAATGTAACAGTTCCTAACTTAATATGGAATAGCCCGGGCCGATAGTCCGTGTCAGTTAATTGGGGTGAAATATTACGAACACAGATAAACACAGTGCATGGTTTCTTTATTTTATTTTAACATCATCAGAAATGGCGAGTCTAGGAACTCTCGTATTATCTTTACGCCGAAGCCTGTCTATTTCAGTCACTAATCCGCTATACACCTGTCCCACGCGTGTGTTAAGATTAATCGATATTTGGAGAAACTGAATACACAGCGAGCTGCACACTGGTTTAACACGGATATGGCCCGCGGATATGTGTCATAAATTACTTGGTGGTCAAAACCGGTAAATTTACAAGGTTTATAGCGAAATAGCAGCCGACTGGCAATTTTTCTCGGACCGATTTTTAAGACTAGTTTTCAAATCTCAATCGGTCTGAGAGTTCAAAAATCGGTCCAGAACCGGAAAACTGAAAATGTTAGAAGCCCTGCAGTGAGTCTAGAAGTATATATACACACACGAAGAACGATCAGAGCATGCGCATTCTACGCGATACAAGGTTGGCATACCAAAACGTGTAATGCGTTAAAACCCGTGGAAACGTGTTATACGTATAACACGGTTTAATCTGTACGGTGCTGTGTACATGTAGATGCGTGTAACCGTTCGTCAACGAAAGCGTTAAATCGTTTAAAGGGTTTACCTTAGCGTTGTATACGCTTACAACCGTTGTAGACGTTTACAACCGTTGTACACGGATTACACGCTTTTGAAACTCAATACGTTGTTTACAACCGTTGTATACGTTTACAACCGTTGTACACGGATTACACGCTTTTGAAACTCAATGCGTTGAACACGGTTTGTTCGACTTTCGCGCATGCGCAAGAGTGGGGAAACGCAACGCATGGCCGAAAACGTATTACAGACGACACACGGTTTGAAACGCAACTAACGGAAACTCCACGGATACGCAACGCACAACACTTTGTACACGTATAAACCCGGAACATTTTGACAGAAACAACTGTATTAGCCTGGTTCAAAGGTCAAATCCCATATTTGCGACTGGAGAAATGGGGCATAAGGGTTTTGAAACCAGTGTAGATCCAGATTAGCCTGTGCATCCGCAGTCTGACCAGGATCTGCACTGTTCACCATTCCATAAATGAAATACCCGTCATGCTTCTAACAAGCAATATAGAAATGTTATCAGGCTACAGGAGTGTGATATTTGATCAGGAACTACACTGGTCACAAATCCCATAATCCCTATATCTCCAGTCATGGCCGCATTTCACCCGTCACCACGGATGTACAAGACTGTAGGTGTGTGCTAGTTGTTCAAGAGATAGACTGGCTATCAATTTTGTCAGCCAAATACTTCATTCTGTTCAATATATAAATCTGGGGCCCGTTTCACTAAACTTCCTACGACTAAAATGTTTGTAAGTGCAAAATTATGATAGTCTGTAAATTTCACATTACCATTGTTTTCTTGTAAATAATTATTGGATTTACATTTATTGAGCATAGGCTGCATATGCAGCATATGCTCAATAAATGTAAGTCCATAAATTGAAATTTACAGACGATCTTAAATTTGCACTTACAAACATTTTAGTCGAAAGAAGTTTAGTGAAACGGGCCTCAGACGCTGCGGTATTGTCAAGAGTGAGCATGGGAAATCTTACCTCACTTTCATGTAGATGCTCGTTATTCTCGATGAGGTCAAAGGAGTTCATGCCATCAGGGTCAACAACCACAGGGGTCTGCAACAAGGAAACAAGACACATAAACTATAGATAAACACAATACTTACACATTTCATAGCATGATATGTTACCTAAAATAGAATAACATGAAGATGCAGACAAAACATAACGCATATGAAACCAACCAAAAAATATATATATACATATATTCAGCCCGAAAAATTAGAATAACATGATCTGGTGTCATTTAGCACCACCGCTGAAAGTAATAGCATTAACACTAATCATACTACTCTTATCATGTTATAATGGGTGCAACTAGATTCAACTCATGTAAAAAAAAATGTACCCAAGGCCCAGCATATGAAACCAACCAAAAAATATATATATACATATATTCAGCCCGAAAAATTAGAATAACATGATCTGGTGTCATTTAGCACCACCGCTGAAAGTAATAGCATTAACACTAATCATACTACTCTTATCATGTTATAATGGGTGCAACTAGATTCAACTCATGTAAAAAAAAATGTACCCAAGGCCCAAACAAGGGATACTGGGATTTCGGAAAAGAAAAAAACCACCATCTTCAATTTCGGAAAAGGATGAACCACCATCATTCAATTTCGGAAAAGGATGAACCACCATCATTCAATTTCGGAAAAGGAACCACCATCATGATGAACCACCATCATTCAATTTCGGAAAAGAATGAACCACCATCATTCAATTTCGGAAAAGGATGAACCACCATCATTCAATTTCAGAAAAGGAACCACCATCATTCAATTTCGGAGAAGGATGAACCACCATCATTCAATTTCGGAAAAGGATGAACCACCATCATGATGGTGGTTCATACTTTTCCGAAATTGAATGATGGTGGTTCATCCTTTTCCGAAATCCAAGTATCCCTGGTTTGGGCCTTGGGTACATTTTTGTCTTTTTAATGCATGCTCCCAAACTGCCACCCACAACCACCACTACATCATGCCCCAGACTACCTTCTCTGTGATGTAGTCCTGGGGACGTTTCCAGTGGTCCACCTTCATCGTGGTGGGTATCTCGACCTTGCCCTCGGGGTCGTCAAACGAGTGCTGCACGACGGGTGACTTGCCCTTGTCCTTCTCCTTGCCCTTGTGGGCCATATCCTACAACATGTAATAGGGGACAAGTAGACTAACATGCCATGTCTCTATATGCCCATTGAACAATTTAAATCCCATTACCATGTCCTACAACAGGGAATAGAGGATGTGATGCAAACTGTGCACGATTACAGTAACCGTAATTACGATACTGATGGGAATGGAATGGCCTTGTCCTTCTCCTTGTCCATGTCGGCCATGTTATACAAGACTTAGAGGCAGTAGGGGACGTGGACGGATACCGGTACTAGCCTGTGTAGTTGCTCAAAGCCTCTGTTAGTTTAAAGGACTGTTAACCCTTACTACGCTGAATTAAATGTTGTCGTCTGCTGGAAATGTTTTATTTTCAATATTTTTCGACAAAAATCTGGTTTTGACTGCACATGAGAATCGTCACCAGTGGATTCTCATGTGCTGTCAAAACCAGTTTTTTGTTAAGAATTAAAGCAAAAACAGCAGACAGCAATTTCCGTCAACAGCGTAGGAAGGGTTAAATCCTTAACACTGTCTGTTAAGCTAACATAGGTTTTGAGCAACCGAGCCCTGGTATTCACTACGTAAGTTGTGTGGACTTCGCTGTGTCTGTGATCTTGACCATGACATTGGGGTGGTGGACTCGTCATAGCACGACAGAGAACCATCACAGGAATAACACACGATAATTCCAGCACAAAAATATTTACACAATTCCCTAACATTTGATTGGCCTGTACCAAGTCTCTGTCCAAAATTTATATCCCAGTAAACTCCCACCAAACTACTTTCCATAACCGTGAGGTGCAGTTAAAATAATTCTTAAGGTATCACTGTGCTAAATATAGTACACATCGGCCAGGGGGTATGCTTTTGTAGTCCGGTATAAAAAAATAGTGCAGACGTTTTGAGGCCACAGACCCAGTTTGCTTGTAAATCCTGATCCATTACAGCCCAATTTTACTTGAGAAACATGTTGGGGTGTTTTTAACACCAGTTTCCAGCATATTTCTAGCATTTAAAAGAAATTACTGAGCCTTCTTGTCACGTGATGTGAACACTACGTCACATGACACTTTGATGATAAACAAAATGGCGGACAAGACAATGTTGAAATTTTCTTTCTTAGGAGTAAGTGAACATATTGTTTAATTAGTGAAAATCCGGTGCAGACAGGTTGCAGGTTATGAACAGGTAGGTTCCACAGCATCCATACGAATAGTGAAAGTGTGAGAGAATGGCCATATTTGGAGGAATCGGTTAAGTTGTATAGTAAAACTAATTGGTGGTTGCTAGCCTATAAGCATTTCCGGGTCATCAGTGGATGTCGTCTGCTTTCTTTGAAAACAATTCTAAACGGTTTTAATCATGGCTACAGCAAGTTTTATTAAGAGAACAAAGGACAGAATTGCTGGAAAATCAGTTTTATTTAATGAAAATGGTTGCATCAAGTGGGTCGGGATAACCACAGGTGTACGAGTCAAATATGGAAAGATTAAAGTTAAATTTCCAAATGATGCAAGAACAAAATACTATTATACACATAGAGTAGCATTCATGTTACACCATAATGTGTTTCAAATATCCAGGCACCTTGAAATATCACATTTATGTGGTTGTTCCCTGTGTGTTAACCCGGCCCACCTGAGTGCTGAGTCCACAATTATAGATAATTCTCGAAAGAATTGCCATAGCGAAAAGCGCTGTCTAAGCCATGCACTCGACGGCGTCACATATCCACCCTGTATCTGCTAATAGTTCCTGTTTTATTAATTACGGTAAATTAACTGTATACCTATCTACATTATGTACGTGTCTACATACTAATTACACAGATTTGAGATGCATCAGGGAGCCAGATGAGCCTGTTACTGACTAGTTCAGCCATATTAAAGTGGCGCGTCGCTTTAATTGGCACTGTGTATTTGATTACTAACCGGTATCAAGTGTATAGCTCCCCAACAAGGTAGCAACGTTTTTCTAAACATTATTTATTAGACTCGGTTGATACTTGCAAACATTATGACCAAATTTGGCTGCGCGATCAGGGTCTACGCCAGTACTTCTTGGCTACATTTTTCCAGAAAAAAATTCAAAATTTTAAATTTAGCAGAAATTATTATACTGTGAACATTGCTTGCCGCAGTAACCTTTGAAACACATGACTATTGTGCAAATTATTCCTGGCATTATGCTCTTTATTTGTTCTAAGTTACCATTATGTTTGGCATGTGCTTGCCTCACTCTGCAATGCACCTGGATCTTACAGAGAGAGCAAATCGGTTTCTCAAGTTTGTTTTCTTGACCCCCACGAAACATGTTCGAGCTAAATGGCGCCTTCTTTATTTCTCGTTTCAGGGAGTTACTCAGATGGCGGATATCTTTTAGATGCGTTACCGTTACCCCTGGTTGAGCGGCATCTACACCTTTGTGTGATTTACTATCACCGTCCCCCGTGTAATGACTAACATGTAAGTCACTATTTAACTGCTTCGTAACTATTTCATTCCATTTCGCTTCATTACCTATTGACTCATTTTCGGGGAGGTTGGCAGTGCAGTGACCATGATGGTTTGGGCAGCTGATATCTCCACCCTGATTTCTTAGCTTACTACCTATTATGCACAGCTTACTGCCAACAAATGCCCCAATGATTAATTTATCTTTGGTATTATTCTCGCACATAGTGGTTGTCACGATTGTACCCGCTTGAAATGGTGTACTGTCGCTATTGAATATTGGGTTATTGTAGCAAGAGTCACCTTCAACTCGAACCGTCTTGCTACATTTATTGCCACAGAGTTCATTCTCTCTGGCCACAGTTTGTCTGATTTCATGCATACTTTTAGTGTTTAAGCCAACCATAGACTCTGCTATCCTATTTGACTGCTTTTGCATCGAGTTATACGTCGGCGGAATTATGTTTGTGTTTACCAACAGCCGACAAGCACCATAATTACTGATTGGTGTGCTCATAAGGCCCAGCTGCAAACCCACATTAGCTTTCCCTGATTTCCTACCCTTTCGACTTGACGGAACCTCTTCATATAGTTTATAATATTTACTTTTATATCTACATCGGGTGCATTTTAGCCGCTCAGCCCAACAAATGCCCCATTTTCTTGATGCGGCCGCATCAAATACCATTTCGCCACTACAGTGCGTATTAAAGGCGCGATGACTGTTTATTTCAGTATTAAACATCTTCTGGACCTCATACGGTCGATATAATTTGTTTATCAACAGAACGGGGTGTACGGATGCATTTTGCGGTACGGCGCATTCGTCAATGAGTTTCGGACGCCTCGACAGAGAGCGCAGAACAGTTACATCATTGTCCGTACCATCAACATCTTTACAGGTAAACGTTTTATTTTCATTTACATTAACCCGGGATTCAAATGAGTCTTTGGTTAGCCTGATGTACCTATGATTTGTTCCATTTAGTGAGTGAGAAGAAAGTTTTTTACCTTTATTTTCATTTACCCGCCCCGTTTGAAATCCGCATTTTTTACCGCGCCTCCTATGTTTATTGGCCATGGCCGGCATGTTTTCATTAGGTTAACCAAGTTCACTCTGAGCAGTGCATATCGGTAGAGAAATATATATGGGATAGCATTGCTCATTTAACAGGCAGTGTCTATACCCTAAGGAAACAAGTGTCAACACGGGCACACGTGATTCAATTTCCTGTGACATTTTAACACTTCTATGTCTGAATTCGCTGGCAGCACTCATACACTGGGCTGGTTTCAATTTAATTTGACACGTATCATTCTGGCATGTCACTAAGTTATGCGGACAAATGTTTTCTATGCAAATTACAACATGTAGATTGACTAAATACTTCGAAAGTCACTTTTTCGCCTGTTTTTATGATAAAAAAATGACAAAAATACTCCCAAATCACACGACTTTCGATAAATTTAATCGTTTTAACCCCATAATTGTGGAACAGCCAATATTTTTGACAAGCACCATCTATTTTATAATAATTTTTTACAAGTGCATCAACAATATAGACTTTTCCTAAGAAATATATGAGAAAATAATACTCTGGAAAATTCTGGTGAAACTGAAGTTTCCGCAGCTGGACAGCCATAATTATAGACCATTCTTAAATTGCCACTGTTGAAAAGTTAGTCTTCTAAATAATGTCAAATTACATTTGCTGTCACGAAATAGGTCAGACTAAGACAATGGTAGGCAAGTTTATTGAGATATTATAGCAAAAAAAATGCGCTTATAGGTATCACTGTGCTAAATATAGTACACATCGGCCAGGGGGTATGCTTTTGTAGTCCGGTATAAAAAAATAGTGCAGACGTTTTGAGGCCACAGACCCAGTTTGCTTGTAAATCCTGATCCATTACAGCCCAATTTTACTTGAGAAACATGTTGGGGTGTTTTTAACACCAGTTTCCAGCATATTTCTAGCATTTAAAAGAAATTACTGAGCCTTCTTGTCACGTGATGTGAACACTACGTCACATGACACTTTGATGATAAACAAAATGGCGGACAGGACAATGTTGAAATTTTCTTTCTTAGGAGTAAGTGAACATATTGTTTAATTAGTGAAAATCCGGTGCAGACAGGTTGCAGGTTATGAACAGGTAGGTTCCACAGCATCCATACGAATAGTGAAAGTGTGAGAGAATGGCCATATTTGGAGGAATCGGTTAAGTTGTATAGTAAAACTAATTGGTGGTTGCTAGCCTTAAGAAAACGGAAAATAAACACATTTTCTTGATGAATTTATTTCAAATGCTGGAATTATAAGGAATGAATGGCCTTTTTGTGGAATTTATCGGGGATATAAACTTCCGGCCTTCCGGCCTTCAGGCCTTCGTCCAGTATTCCCGCGACTTTTCCAAGTTTATACCCGGATAAATTCCACAAAAAGGCCATTCATTCCTATATTAAATATGGTGCATGGACACAACAAATACAAGTCTAATTTAGTAAATTGTCAAAGCATTTAGCTACGCTACCTGTCAGGCTACAGTGCTCCAGATAAGGAATTAGTAATTCAGTATTGTCACTCCTTCATTTCAGAAGCAATTGGGTATTTAAATATTTTAATTGGGTAAAATAAAATCATGCTACTGTTTACACATCAACAGACAGCAATTATTGAATAGTTTGCTTCGAAATGAAAACATGTTTTGGCATTTCATTAGAATTGTCTCCTTGGAGACAATTCTAATGAAATGCCAAGATGTGTTTTCATGGAAAATAATAAAAATATGCTATATTTGTTGTCTGTTTATTGTTTTCTGTAGCATGATGAAGGTACATGTACCACAAATTTGTTATTGCTTTTTGATACTCGCTACTTCTGATTTCAATTGGGTTTTTGGCAATTTTAATTGGGTATTTACGCAAATACGCAGCTTATCTGGAGCTCCGAGGCTAGAAATGGTGTTGCACATTTTAATAAATAAATTTGCATTATCATCAGTATTATTCTATTACTGAGCCACACATAGTACCAGCCACACAATGATATGTTCTGTTGTGTTCTGGTCAGAGGGAAAATCATTTAGCATATATACCATCAGGGTATGACACTCATTTTTTAGGCCACGGATTCCGCAGCATGGACATCCCGATTTTTACATTATATTGCAGGGCTCCAGATAAGGAATTAGTAATTGAGTATTTTCACTCCATCATTTCAGAAGCAATTGGGTATTTCAAAATTTTAATTGGGTAAACTAAAATCACACTACTGTTTACACATCAACAGACAGCAATTATTGAGTAGTTTGCTTCAAAATGAAAACATGTCTTGGCATTTCATTAGAATTGTCTCCTTGGAGACAATTCTAATGAAATACCAAGATGTGTTTTCATGGAAAGTAAGACAAATATGCTATATTTGTGGTCTGTTTATTGTTTTCTGCAGCATGATAAAGGTACCACAAAATTGTTAATATTGCTTTTTTGATACTCGCTACTTCTGATTTCAATTGGGTTTTTGGCAATTTTAATTGGGTATTTAAGCAAATACGCAGCTTATCTGGAGCTCAGTATTGAATGGGATCTTCCAGAAAGTGCAGGGATTCCACTTACAAAACAAAAATTGACAAAAACCCAATTGAGATCAGAAGTAGCGAGTATCAAAAAACAAATTTGAGGTACCTTGCTCAAAGGGAAAAGCTACAGAAAACAATAAACAGACCACGAAAACACATCTTGGTATTTCATTAGAATTGTCTCCAAGCTAGGAGACAATTCTAATGAAATGCCAAAACAAGTTTTCATTTTGAAGCAAACTATTCAATAATTGCTGTCTGTTGATGTGTAAACAGTAGTGTGATTTTACTAATTCCTTATCTGGAGCCCTGACCCCTGACCATGTTAAATTGAGGAGCTACTCCAGATTTTTCTAAAAGTCGGAATTACAATATTTATCCCGTCAACACAGTGCGTATGTGCCGTGAAACACGGTGCCGTGAAACATTTTTGATATCCAGTCAATACAATGTTTGCATTTTACAGCCATTTGTAGGTGTTGACAGGATAAATAGAATAGTAAGTTAGTGCCGTGAATGGGAAAAAATATCTGGCGCGGCTCGGAAACGGGATGTGCTCGGCAGAGCCTCGCCCATCCCGTTTCCTAAGCCGTGCCAGATATTTTTTCCCATTCACGGCACTAACCTACTATTCTCTATACATACTGCATTTCAGATTTTGTCAGTTACCACAAAGGGGCATGGTGGAAGAACCTAGGATAATATGAGACAAGACATGTAATTTTGTAAGATGGGTGTGATTTTCATGAAACACATTGACAGAAACTTGTGATATTTTCTGTAAACATGGTAAATGATGTGGAAAGGTGACAATATGTTCCAAGCAAATGAATTCAATTCCGCATTTGCTCTGAACATTACGTCAACTTTCGACATCATTTACAGAAAATATCATAATCATACAAATATTTTTCATGAAGATTTGCAAAGGTACAAAATGACATGGTTTGTCTCATATGTCAAACAAGTGTATAAAGATGAAATAAATGTATCGGTAATATACAAGGGTCAGTCAATAAGCACCGAATAAGAAATCGTAAAGTGTAATTTGGCTTTGCTAAATGCATTGAATACATGTCGTGCCAACTGGGAGTATTGCTATTGCGACCAGAGTAGACCCAGCATTAGAAACTTAGCATTTGCAATGTTGGTTTAACAGTCTGTACGGCTGAAACGGCTAATGTACTAGATCATAATTCTGAGATTATAATCTCACCTTCTAATGAGGGATCATAGCTATTGATCTCCCGTTGAATTTATTTATAGAATTCCGGTCCAAATTGTGTAGTTTAGGGCTTTACTGCTTGTAAAAAGGGTATTTGTAGCACGATTGCCTATGAAATGGAGCCATTATAGAAATTTCGAGTTGATCCAACTCATCCAATCATATCTGCTCAATCTGATCCGGGACAACATTATTTGCCATATTCATATTTTCACATTTATTAATGTTATTGTAACCAGTGTAGATTCAGATCAGACTACACAGGTGTGCAGTCTGATCTGAGTCTACTCTGTTTGCAAAACACATTTGTTTGTGCTATTCAGTTAAAATGTACCGGATCTCTATAAATAGATTTCCAAAGGGAAATAACTAGCTACGATCCGTCATTGTTGCCTGATCCATGTACATGATGTAGATATACCAAAGAAAATATTCACAATACTCGTACTGAACACAAATGTAAAGCGAACAAGAAATAACGTCAGCGGAATACACAAACAAGATGTAACAGTGGTTCTTCTTACCGCAGTTATTAATAGATTCTGAAAGCATTACAATAAGCCTTTATTAAATTATTCTAATGGTATTTGTAGGGGTTACAACAAATACAGTGTTTTTAGTTGTTCATACAATAATTGATGTCACAACAGGGGCGGATCTAGAGGGGGGGTTCCGGGGTTGCAATCCCCCTGTTCAGCCACGGAGTTTACATAGATCACAGTTTACCACCAGTAAAGTGCATTTCGAAGAGCTCGAAAATAGGACAACCCCATAGTTGCGAACGGTAACTCTTGCAATTACTCCCGTACCGTGATTAGATTGCAAGAATTACCTTCGCAACTAGACAACCCCCCCCCCCCCCACCCCCACGTTCCCCAAATGCTGGATCCGCCCTTGCACAATATACGCCAGTATACATATATGTGACTGGAGAAATGGGGGTTATGGCCAGTCAAGATTCTAGTGTAGATCCAGAGGATCTGGGGTCCATTTCACTAAACTTATCAAGCTACTTCTGACCATTAATGTGCTATTTGTACATGTGCTATGCTGGTCACAAATCCTCATTTCTTCAGTCACAGCCACATATAAAATATGATCTAGTGACGTAACTTTGCCAACACTGGTCTCAAACAGGTTTGATAATTTTTTTGCGATTAAATGTAATATTGTGACATTGAGTTCATATGTGTTTTAACAAAATTGTGCTATTTTTAGATGGCGGTCATCTTGGATTCAGCGATGACTCATTTGACCAACTCTGAAAATGCTTCACCCAAAGATCTTAACTTACTATGAAGTTTGGCCAGCATCGGCCATGTGGTTCCTGAGAAAAAGACGTTCAAAATCTCAAACAAATGAACCTTTTTGAGGCCATCATGGATGACATAAATATTGCACCAGAGCAATCACCTCATCGATACCTTCAATTTGATATATGACATGAGCATATTTGGTCAAAAATAAAATTTGACACCACGGGCCACGCCCATTTTTGACCCCGGGGTCACCATTTTAACACCGTTGAAAGAGCATTCTACGTCGATCATTCCTACCAAGTTTCGTCGAACTCCAGCTGGCGGTTCATGAGGATATTTTTTAAGAATTTATACTATTTTTAGACGGTGGCCATCTTGGATTAGCGATGACCTCCATTTTAACAAATCTGAAAAGGCTTCACCCATGGACCATAACTCTAATAAAAGAACGACCTTTTGACCTTTCGGCGGCCGTCTTGGATGACATAACCATCTGATTCCGACAAAAAATGCACCGAGTGATCGCCTCGTTGATACCTTCGATTTGATATACGACATGACCATATTAGGTCAAACATAAAATTTGACCCCAATTTGACCCCACGGGCATGCCATTTTTGACCCCGGGGTCACCATTTTAACAACTTTGAAAGAGCATTGTACATCAATCATTCCTACCAAGTTTTGTCAAAATCCGGTTGGCGGTTCTTGAGAAGAAGATTTTTTGAAGAATTTGTGCTATTTTTAGACGGCAGCCATCTTGGATTACGTAATGACGTCATTTTAACAATTTTGTAATCCCCCTACCTAAGGACCATGACCATCTTGGATTACGTAATGACGTCATTTTAACAATTTTGTAATCCCCCTACCTAAGGACCATGACCATGAAGTTTGGTGACTATAGCCCCAATGGTTACCGAGGAGAAGACGTTTGAAAATGTTCACGGACGACGGAAGACGGACACATTGCGGTAACAATAGCTCACATGAGCGAATTCGCTCAGGTGAGCTAAAAACTGACATTCTATTGAAAAACTGCGTGTTGAGACACAATTGAGTGCATTTATATTGATCCAGCAATAATAACACTAATGTGACTATTGACTACTTTGTCCGCGCATGTCTTTCAACTTCCTGTCAAGTAAATTAACCATTATTCAGCAGGCAACAAAACATATTGTAGCAGTGTTGAATGAATCTTAGTTCGACCAATTCAACATTTTATAGCATTCATTGATCCATGGCTGTAAAACATTTTCATTACGATAACAGATTGTTTAAATTGATTGTCTCAACATGATGGGCACTGGCCGATAAACAAGACCTTATAGTGTTCCTCGCTAGATATCGTAATAACACTAAATATTGGGACATAAAATAGGGGTTTCCCAAAACAAGTTGTATCCAAATATAGTTATTGTGACAAGCTAGTACAACCAAAGTATTGATTTTATTTATTGGTGTTTAATGGCATATCAACAGCTAAGGTCATTTAAGGCCAGGCCAACGGGTTTGATCCTGTATTTAACCTGCTGCATTGGAGGGAAAATCCAAAAAGCAGAACAGAATATTTACATTGAAATAAATATATAATCAGCTCTGGAAATTAGAATAACCTGACCTGGTGCCAGTAGCCTATTTCATCAACATTGCAAAGTATACTTTAGTAGCAAAGTATACTTTGAGGGAGAAATTTTCAATTTTTTGAAAAATTTATTAATTTTCATTATACTGAATTTATTACATTATCACAGCCATTTAATGGCTGTGATAATGTAATAAATTCAGTATAATAATTCTGCATACTTTTAATCATGAAATATATGCATTTGTTAGTTCTATACGAAATAATGCATATCAGGAAAAATAAATGATTGCTCCCTCAAAGTATACTTTGCTAGTAAAGTATACTTTGCAATGTTGATGAAATCGGCTACAGGTCTATAAAATCAGCTCTGGAAATTAGAATAACCTGACCTGGTGCCAGGTCTATACCACACCAAAGTCACTTGGATCCTTCCCCTGAAAGTAATACTGGTAGGATTTCTCTTATAAGGGGTATAACCAGATTCAGTAACCCTAAATATTTGAACATCGAGATTCCCGTTGTTGTGGGAAAATCCCGGAATAAAAGGTGTCCGATTAGTGAGGGTTATTACGGTATACTTTACATCGAACGTCACTCGCCTAAAATGAGACACGCCATGTGTACCTTCGGTCATTTGTGTATTTTCATTAATTACGTTTACAAATTTTTTCAGTGTACATTCCATTCCGCATGTAATTGTGTCAACTTTTGATGCCATTTGCGGAAAATATTGTACGTTTTTTAAACGTATTTCATGAAATTACGCAGATGTTCGAAGGTACAAAATCACATGTCATGTCTCATATTCTCTGTTCTTCTTGCCCACCCAAACTCACCCATTTTTCTGCATTGACATCGGCTTCATTCCACTCTGGCCAGATGACGAGTCGCGGGCGCTTCGGGTCGGATGCACTCTGGGCAATGGAGGCCGCTCTGAAACATTGAGAAATCATGGTTATTGTACAGGCAGAACCAAGAATCAACACTTGCAGGTGTCTGGCGGTACGAGATGACCACAATCATGGTTATTGTACAGGCAGAACCAAACATCGACACTTACAGGTGTCCGGTGGTACGAGACGACCAAAATCATAGTTATAGTACAGGCAGAACCAAGCATCAACACTTACAGGTGTCTGGCGGTACGAGACGACCACAATCATGGTTATTGTAACAGGCAGAACCAAACAACAAAACTTACAGTGTCCGGCGTACGAGACGGACCACAATCATGGTTATGTACAGGCAGAACCAAACATCGCATCAAAACTTACAGGTGTCCGGCGGTACGACGACGACCACAATCATGGATTATTGTACAGAACAGAACAAAATCATCACAGGCTAAAACAGTGTGGCGACCGGACGACCACAATCATGGTTATTGTCCACAGACGACAAATCATCGCCACTAAAACTTACAGGTGTATTGCGGTACGAGACGGTGACCAAACAAAATCATGGTTATTGAACAGGCAGAAACAAAGAACCAAAACATCGACACTTAAAGGTGTAGGTTCCTGGCGGTACGCGGATGACCACAATCATGGTTATTGTACAGGCAGAACCAAGCATCAAAACTTACAGGTGGTCCGGCGGTAACGGAGACGACCACAAATCATGGTTATTGTATAGGCAGAAACCAAAACATCCGACACTTACAGGTTGTTCTTGGCGGTTACGAGACGACCACAATTCATGGTTTATTGTACAGGCAAAGAACCAAGCATCTAAAATACTTACAGCGTGTCCCCGGCGGGGGTAACGACGAGCCGACCACAAATATGGATTATTGGTACAGGCAGAAGCATTCAAAACTTACAGGTGTCCGGCGGTACGAGACGACCACAATCATGGTTATTGTACAGGCAGAACCAAGCATCAAAACTTACAGGTGTCCGGCGGTACGAGACGACCACAATCATGGTTATTGTACAGGCAGAACCAAGCATCAAAACTTACAGGTGTCCGGCGGTACGAGACAACCAAAATCATGGTTATTGTACAGGCAGAACCATACATCGACTTCTACAGGTGTCTGTTCGTGCGAAACAACCAAAATCATGGTTATTATACAGGGACCAGGGATTAACACTTACCTTGACCACCAACACTTACAGGTATCTGGTCAGGTCGCAGCCCACCAGAGCCCGAGCTTATATAGAACTTTCTGAGTATGTTGCAGTGATTTGTCTACCATTTTGAGTTGGTGTATCCAATTGGTCTCTTTTGAAAAATGGTGACCAATGTACATGTGCACTGTAACACATAGTCTACATTCAGCAGACAAATGGGGGAGATGTGTGGGTCAATCATGGTATCCACCTCTACCACACCACACATGACCATCTCGGAAGTTCTAGAATAATAAGTTCAAGTGCAAACCGAGTGAATATCATCAAAGCTAGATTCAGAATATAACTAACCCTTACACCACTATCTTAATTTTATTGTTGTCTGCTGTTTATTTTCTATTTTCCATTTTTATCATCAACAACATGCTTTGACAGCACTTTAGAATAATTTACAACATGTTTTGACAGCACTTCAGAATCATTTCCATTGGAAATGATTCTGAAGTGCTGTCAAACCATGTTTTTATTGAGAAATAAGGCAAGATATAAAAGCAACAGCAGACGACAAACAAAAACTATTATATACCCCTTGATATAATGTGTATGCCGGGGATATGATTAGCAGCAAATTGCATAAAAATGTCAACTTAAAAACATACTACTGTAATAAAACAATTACCTTGCTGTTGTGGAGAGCTTTACATTTTGTTTAGATCTCATAGCTGCCTGCACGCTACCACAACTGATACACAACTCGTACAAGTCTATCAATATTGCCAACAATCCTTAGACAGTAAAGGTGCCATATTACATTGCGAGAACATTGAAGCGTGTTTTTGTTTATTTGTAACCCAAGATATGTATACTGAAGAAACCTGGCACCGTTTCACTAAACTTCGTACCACTAAAATGTTTGTAAGTGCAAATTTAGGATCATCTGGAAATTTCAATTGATGAATTTACATTTATTGAACATAGGCTGCATGCATATGCATGCAGCCTATGTTCAATACATGTAAATCCAATAATTGTTTACAAGAAAACATTGTTAATGTGAAATTTACAGACTATCATAATTTTGCACTTACAAACATTTTAGTCGTACGAAGTTTAGTGAAACGAGCCCCAGGATCTGAAGAGGACAAAAATAACATTAACCCTTTTAATTCTGAAGATACACTGTTACTGACAGAAAACACCAAATAATTTCTTTATTTCAAATCAGAAGTATATGTCGTGACCACCATTTGAACTGTCTCATTGAGACATATACTTTTATTGAGAAATGAGAAAGTCAGAAAAGAAAATATTTCAAAATTTATGTATGGGTAAAAGTTTATTTCGTCGAATGAAATGGGATTTAACTTTCTGATTTTTCCGCAAAAAGAAAACAATGAAATTATTAAAAAAGTGTCTCTATGTGACTATTGACAATAACGTCAAAGCAACATGTTGTCCTGTTGAGAATGTATATCTGGCTGTGACTGAAGAAATGGAACCTATGGGATTTGCGACCAGTCTAGATCCACACATGCTGATCAGGATCTGCACTGTTTTCCATTCCATGAAACACCTGTTATGCTTCTAACAAGCAATATAGATTGTTATAAAGTTACAAGAGTGTGCTATTTGATCTGGGCCTACACTGGTCACAAATCCCATAAATCCCATGTCTCCAGTTACAGTCACATATTCGAATGAAGTTCTATATCTGCAGACATACAGTTTGTCTCCAATTATAAACTTGTTATCGTAATTTTAATTGGTTAAGATTTCATAATTCTAGCTACTTTGATCCACACAGAAATTAACCACTGGAGTTTTGTTACCATTCACCAAATTAATTGAAATCAACATATATTAATACAAAACGCATCATGTTATCATTTCACATTCAATAATGTATCCCCCGTTTGTTGGGTATAGAATAACCTTATATTTTGTACATAAGTTGGCTGATTTGTATTTGCGTATAGACACACAAAATACCCAAAACTAACGTGGATTGACTGACTGGGGTTTTACATCCATTTAACAGTAATGAACCTGTATGGGGACAGCACATACATTCCGCAGTAAAATTACAATACAAACTTACAGCACTGAAACACAGTGCCCTGATCCAGTGCCAGATACCCTTACTACACCGGATCACATGGCTCCAGTAGCCGATTTCATCAAAATTGCAAAGTATTCTTTTCTAGCAAAGTATACTTTGAGGGAGTAATCATTTATTTTTCCTGAAATTTATTATTTCATATAGAACTAACCACTGCATATATTTGATGATTAAAAGTATGCAGAATCATTATACTGTATTTATTACATTAACACAGCCAAAATGGCTGTGATAATGTAATAAATTCAGTACAATAAAAATTAATAAATTTATCCTAAAATTGAAAATTTCTCCCTCAAGGTATACTTTGATAGAAAAGTATACTTTGCAATGTTGGTGAAATAGGCTACAGGTGTGAATCCCAGTAAGATCATTAACATATGAAATCAACGATGGATTCATCATTCAGATATGTGGCTGTGACTGGAGAAATGAGGCTTATGGGTTTTGCGACTGGTGTAGATCAAGATCAGCCTGTACATGCACACAGTCTGATCATGAACTGCACGGTTCCCCATTCTATCAATGAAACACCCGCTATGCTTCTAACAAGAAGTACCGGTATTGATCATTATCAGGCTATACGAGTGTGCTATTTGATCAGGATCTATGCTTGTCACAAATCCCCATTTCTCCAGTCACAGCCACATATACACATCCATATTAGTACCAGATGGCCGCGGCCCGCATGTCGAGCCTGCCGAGGCATTTGATGATCTTGAGTATATTTATTTGAAGTTTGAATTAAGGTATGTAAAAACTTTAACGCAAATTTGAAAGTAATTTGACCTTGATCTTGAGCATGTGGGTCACATGGGTGGGCTATAGAATGAAAATATGGATGATAATAAAGAATTATTTGAAGTTTGAAGCAAATCTGAGTAAGTGCTGTGGAGATGGAAGGTATGTAAAAACTTTAACACAAATTTCAAAGCACAGGGGCTACATGAGTCAAAATGAATATATGGATGATGAATAATAAGCATTTAAAGTTTCAAGTCAATGTGACTTAGGACTGCAGAGATATAAGGTATTTAAAAACTTTAACGCAGATTTCGGACGGACTGACGCACGGACGTCATTGTGATCAGTCATCACTATGTCTCGTTTTCCGCAAGCGGGCTCGACAAAAATGGGGAGATAATCCCAGATAGTGTTAGACACAGATAATACTGAAGGCCATGATCAGACAAAATTTGGCTCATATTATTTCTGACAAACCAGGTCATTTGTGCCTAGGAAGATATGCGATTTTTCATAAAAAATATTTACAGAAATCTGTAAATGGCGTTGATAAAATTTCCAGAGCAAATGCGGAAATTATATTCCGCATTTGCTCTGAACATTGTGTCGACAATTTATTTTCTGAATGGGATCAACAGTCTTCACCAAACAATACTACAGATGTGTCGCCTGTTCAGGCTACTTGGTCACCTACACAGGTGAGACAAAAAATCACATAAAAATATATAGTATAATCTTTATACAATGGGAGACTATATAAATTTATCAGACTAGTTTCCACCCCCCCCCACACCCCACACCCCACCCCCGTCACCAGTGTGGTCACCTTTACGCAGCAATAGACCAGACTGTGTCTCAGAGATTATTGCAAAGTATTTCAAAGAAAAATGCATCTTTAATTTACATCAAAATATTATTATTGAAAATATCAGAGAAATAAATTTCAATTTGACGAATTTACATCATGTAATGAAGATTTTGTAAGTTGATAAATTGTCACTGTATATCCAAATTATTAGAACACCAAATACATTGAAGCAACTATAGACTAAACAGCAGAATCAATAAGAACTCCATTCTAATGACAGTAGCATTAACTGGAGAATCAGTTTTATGGATTGGCTGATAATATCTGTACATAATGAAATAACCACACACAATTTAATTCTGACTGAAACAATACATCAATACTTTTTTAAAAAATTTGTGAACCAATGCATGAAACATGTGCCACTGTCTGAGAGAACAGACCACACGGCGCACACAACTAGTGTAGCCTCAGATCAGCTTACACCAGAGCTCCAGATAAGGTACGTATTGGCGTATTTGACACACGTATTTTAGAAGAATACGCACTGATTATTAAAAGTGGGAGTACAAAATACTCACAGCAATGTGAAAATACGTATTGATTTTCAAACTGAGTAATGAAAATACTGTAATAAAGTTGAAAATTTACTTAGTTGAGCTGCAAAACGCAAACAGAGTTTGCTTTTTGCTGATCAAATACGTGAATTTATAAATTTGTTTTATTTTTTATCGTTTGTTCCCTACTTGATAAGGATCTAAAATGAATAATACATGAATTGAAAGTGAACGGGTTTAACATCCCACGAACAGCTAATGTCATATAGAGACGGGACCACACATTAAAGTCTCATCCGACAGACCAGTGGGATAGAAATACTACGAAAGTATTTTTGATGCCTAAGGCAAGATTTGAACCCACAACCTCCGGATTGGAAGCCAGGCCACAATCCATCCCTATTATATAAATTGTAAAAGTAAAATACGCATTGAATTTGAAATACGGGGGTATACATTTGTAATACTCTTTAGATACAAAACTTATCTGGAGCGCTGTTACACACATGTGCAGTTTGAAGAGCAGTCTCTGTGAAACTGCCAAAACATTGATCTGGTAAAGTTGAAATTTTTACCAGACTGGACAAAAAAAATTAATGTACCGACAACACATTTATAATAATAAAATTAATTTTGTGTGATATTTCAGAGCTTTGAAGTATATCAGTCATGTAAGTAAGGCTAGCTAGCATCATAAAGGCAGAAATGGGCATACCAAAGGAAGGTGATTTGAAGTTCAGAATAGTACAGTAAAAAATATATTTTTTTATAGTCAGACATTCGGTCTGGCCACTTCCGCTTTATCGTTGGACAGGCGGCAATTTGACAAACGTGTCCGTCGGTACGACAAATTAGCGGAGACTGGAAGATGATCTACACCATTCTGAACTGAACACCTATTATTATGAATAGAAATGTTGATCAATCTCGCATTGCATTTATGAAGGCAAGGCTACTTTAGTGCAATTGGTAGATTACCAGATTAATCAACTAATCCAATAACTTGTTAAATAGATTATTCAGGAATTTTGGATTAAGAATTTTTTTGCCATGTTTGGTCCTATGCAAATAATCTACTGAGTGAACTAACCAGGTACAGTTACACACTTCCTCCCCATAATGACAATCATGACATACGCCGGCCTCCGCCAAATTGAAATTTGTCCTTAAATTCCATTATAATGGAAGCATAAATGTATTGGGACAGTGATCATCTGTGGACGAATCTCAGAGTATAATATGCCATAGACCTTTTGGGCACCGACAGTTAGTGTTCACAGGCCGTGAAAAATGTACACGCGGCCACAGAACTCGAACCTCCGATTTACCGTACCGCGTAACAGATACACACTCCCTCCCCATAATGACTTACATACAAACCATGACACAACAGTTGAACCATCCCGGCTACGTTATAGTACCTGGACAGGTCACTCAGTGGACATGGTGGAGGTGGAATTGTAAACTTGGACACTCAGTGACAGTCCAGGTCTATGAAATCTTTGGATAACCAACTTGAACAAGTTATTTTAAGAAATCAATGGAAATAGAGAACAAAAACACAATATGAGGTCTATGGGATCTCATAATATTAGCTGACAGCACAGACAAACATGTGCGTATTTTGGGTAGGAGTCTGAGGAAGAGGGAAGCCATGTTGTTTCTAATGAAACTATGCCAATAATTATCACACTTCGTATTGTGTGACCAACTTACTCCCTGGGAGTGGCAGAGCTGACCCGGTTGCTGGAGGCATTTTTCTTGGCGCCCTTGCTGGTCATAATTTATTAAATTGACTTGAATAAGTCGCATAAACTGGCTAAATTATTTCAACTTCTCAGGTAAATCGTTGCCACGAAGGGTTGACGAGGTCACAACACTTGCGCAATACAGTACTTCCGGTTTAGGAAGTTGCGCACTAAAACGTAAACAAACACACCCACGTGTTCTGACTTGACATCAAACACAAACTGAAAGTAGACTGTGTTCAATAAAAAAAAAAAATCGTTAATTGGAGAAAACATATCTTTCAAATTACGAAACTATCTTAATGTTTATTATGTTGACTACAAAATCACATTCGTCATTATTCCTTAAATACACATTCACATTGGGTCTCATGAATAGACATACAGGTACTTGTATTGATTGGTGAACATTCGATCAGTTTTCCTATGACTATATATATATAGATGTGTAGACAAGTTTACACTGTAGCGAGTTAACCAATCGATTTTTGTGGTGAATTACACTTTCAATTCAATTACACGACTCCCCAAATTCATAGACACTATCGGTACAACTGACAAAAGGTACTTATGACATGTGTTAAGAATGGAGTACGGACAAAAGCCCCGATGGACAAATGCCCCGACTCCAAAAATGACAGGGTAGGACAAATGCCCCGACAATGTTTGTATAGGGCGGACATATGCCCCACATAGGGAGGACAAATGCCCCAACTATCTTTGCACGAGGCTGACAAATGCACCGACTTTGTTTGTATAGGGCGGACAAATGCCCCGATTATCTTTGCATAGGGAGGACAAATGCCCCGATTACGTTTGCCGGTAGAAATAATGTTTAATAACCTTGTATAAATTAGTGACAAGCAATGAACCTTTTTTAAAAATGAAAACAGGCTGTTAATAATTATGAAATATAATTAAATCAATCAGATTCATAGGAATGTGATTTGTAATCAAATGTGTTAGTTCTAATTGTTAATTAGATAATGTTAATTAGATAGGTAATATATAATACTATACAAATGATGTGCGATTCAGTGTGCTGTACATCAGACTTGTCTTGTGGAGACGATATGTGATCAAAAACAAACATACAGGAGAAATACTAATATACACATTACATGTGCTGTACTACCTTAGAATCGTCTCATGCTGTGCTGTATTGTATGTTGATGTGTATGTTTGTTTGATATTAACATGAATAAAATGATAATTTAAATTCACATTCATTCCTTTCCCCTAGCAGGTCGGGGCAATTGTCCGCCCCATACAAACGTAATCGGGGCATTTGTCCTCCCTATGTGGGGCATTTGTCCACCCTATACAAACAAAGTCTGGGCATTTGTCCGCCCCATGCAAAGATAACCGGGGCATTTGTCCTCCCTATGTGGGGCATTTGTCCGCCCTATACAAACATTGTCGGGGCATTTATCCTACCCTGCCATTTTTGGAGTCGGGGCATTTATCCGTCGGGGTTTTTGTCCTACATTCGTTAAGAATGTAGTTCCTGATCACCATATGTGACTGTGACTGGAGAAATGGGGCTTATGGGTTTTGCGACCAGTGTAGATCATGATCAGCCTGTGCATCTGCACAGTCTGATCAGTAGCCCATTTCATCAAAATTTCAAAGCATACTTTTCTAGCAAATGTATGCAGAATTATTATATTGAATTTATTACATTATCACAGCCAAAATGGCTGTGATAATGTAATAAATTCAGTACAATAAAAATTAATAAATTTATCCTAAAATTGAAAATTTCTCCCTCAAAGTATACTTTGCTAGATAAGTATACTTTGAAATGTTGGTGAAATAGGCTTCAGGACCAGCACTGTTCGCCATTTCATCAGTGGAACAAATGTCATGCGTCTAACAAGCTTGTATGTAGAGTGTTGTCATGCTACACTAGTGTGTTACCTGGTTAGGAGCTACACAGGTCACAAATCCCATAAGCACCATTTCTCAAGTCACCGCCACATATATTATATATCCATACCGTCAACAGACGATTGAAAAGTGTTGCCCAGCGTAGGCTCCGGGCACACGTCGCAAACAATTACTGCCAGACTGCATATTCGATATTACTTGTGCGTTAGCTGACCAACAGCTACATATTCGTGTCAAACCGTATGCAGTTTGTTATGTGATATGTCGTATCATTTTAGAATCATGAGAATAGGAGTGAACATGGAAAAAAACATGTAATTTCCGTAAATGGCGTCAGAAGTTGATAGTCAATAGAGCGCACTTGCAATTGAATTCAGTCAATTTTGGCCAACGTTCGATATCGCAGATTTTCGCATTCAATTTCGGGAAGCTCTCATAATGATACATATGTAACCCGACACGCTGGACGACTTGTGTCGCTCTAGCGTAACAGCCAGAAATTGCATTAACTGATATGCAACAACGAAAGAAAAGCTCATATACTCATTGCACTGTTACTGGACCAATACAAGAGAGACAACTCCAATAGCCTTGTCACGTCAATATAATGCGTATACTTTCCAGTTATATCGGTATAACTTTAGGTAGACAGACAAGGCATGGGTATGGGGTGGTTTAAACAATCTAAGTGGCGGGAATTATACACATATACTATTTCTAGGGTGATATCACCAACGGTAATACATGTTTATCTAATGTCACAGGGGTTGCCATCGCATCCCTTGAGCAATATCAGAAAAAAACAGGAATGGAATGGTGCTTAGCGTCCACCAACACAAAAACAATCATTTAAGGCCAATCAATTTAGATGAAGAAGGTAGAAAAACAGATGGATAGCGTGTGATAATTGAGAGGGTTAAGACGGTGATAGAGGGAGAATGATAGATCCATGGTTAGAGAGTAGAGCGTGTGAGAATGTTAGAGTGGAGAAACAGAGAGAGAGAGAGAGAGATAGAGAGAGAGAGAGAGAGAGAGAGAGAGAGAGAGTTCACCATGGTATCTCCACACATTCCAGAGCCATCATATTGCGCAATGTCACTGCCAGTTTGTCAACTTTGGAGGTGATGTATGAAAACAATATATTGTGTTGTTTTCATAGATGGTCTCGATAGTTGGCGAAATGTTTTAAATTGAGCTTCTGGTGAGTGGTGATGGCGATCAGGATAGTCCCAGATCAGAGCTTGAATCCGCGCAGTCTAATCAGGGCCTACAATGTTCGCCATTCGGTCAATAAAGGCTACTAACTACTATCTCTAAAACGATCAGATCCGATCATAACATTACAACTGTACACTTGTTGCAAACGTACATTCTGGGGCCCGTTTTACTAAACTTCGTACGACTAAAATCTTCGTAAATGCAAATTTATGATCGTGTGGAAATTTCAATTGATGGATTTACATTTATTGAACATATGCTGCCTATGCTCAATACATGTAAATTCAATAATTGTTTACAAGAAAAAATTGTTAATGTTAAATTTACAGACTATCATAATGTTGCACTTACGAACATTTTAGTCGTACGAAGTCTAGTGAAACGGTCCCCTGATGCCACTCTGTCAGCGGAGGGCGCAAATAATATGTACCCCATCCATAAAGGGAGATAATCCAAGCTACTTGCCAAACCAATTATCATTATAAAATACAAGACGAGATTCACCTGTCTGAAGTTAATATTTCGACATACATTGTATTTCGACAACATTACAGCCGCCAGCAATATACGTAAATAACGTAGAGATTCCCATAGTGACATTGGTCTGACAATTCATGGGCCCAGTGCCCGGATATTGAAGTCCTCCGAGCCAATTCCGACTGTTATAATTATATACATATTTATAAGCTAAATAAATCACCTGTCTCGATCATGCCCCAGGGGAGAAAACTCCATCGGAGTAGCAGTGTCATCCCTGTTTACCCCTATCGAACCGGACCTCGATTCCTTCAACCACTTTGCCACGGTCACGAACACGTCCTCGGGACATTCCGGAATCGACGGGTACAACCTCTCGGTCTTGTAATACGTGTCGCCTTCCCGTATCTCCCCCAGGGACCCGAGACGGGAGGTCCCCAGGGTGGCGTCTTTGAGCGACACCCGCTTACCCCCGCTGATGCCTGTCATCGATTGTCGCCGCATCGTGGAAATGTTCGAATTACTCGCGTGTGATGATCGCCTACCCATCGACGCCATATTGTTGTATATTGATTTGACAGTTTGTAAACCGGGTATGGTATTCCCACCCTTAAATAACGCTAACTAAATAATTCTCCAAAGTTTACTTCCAAATATGTCAATAATTGGAACAGCATAGAATATTAGCAGCACATATAACATCCACCAGTCAATTCAAAGTCGTTACGTTGGTGTTTAGCCGATTTCGCGCGAGAGACTGAATTACAAGCAGCAACATTTATCAACATTTCATTTTAATATTTTCTTTACTTCTCCTTGAAAGTATATGTTGTAACCACTCATTTGAACCGTCTCGCTGAGACGATTCAAATGAGTGTTACAACATGTAATTCTCTGCAGTATAAAGAACAATATGTAATTATTTAAAAAAATAAATAATTCTCAGCATGAAATGGGTTACAATATTGACGACTTTAGGGCGTTATTTTCCAGTGACGACTGTATACGGGTTGTTTCATGAACACAAACAGTCTACATTAGGGTTAAGTGTGTATTAGGAACTATTGTCCTGAGTTTTCGCGCATTTTCTTTACGAGCTAATAATAATAAAAAACTACGCCAGTCATTAAATATAAATAACAAACAGTGATCCGAACACAATTCGCTGAAATTTCAGGGTGCCTATTTAAATGCCCATAACCAAGTCGTACATGCATAAAACGTCGTCCTAAACTAAATGCCCCGTCCACAATAAGTCACATCGACAACACAGACCACACATTGGTTGTCACAATGTCCAAAACAAAATGAAAATGGATATTGTGAACAGTCTAGATTTAAATCCACTATCACACTCCAGTTTATATATTGCCTGTTAGAAATGGCTACGTTCTTTTCCCCGGCTTAATTATACACGTGGGCGATGTACAATAGTCGGCTCTACAAGGACCTTTTTGGAGAGCTTGTACTTTACAGCTTGAAATAAAATGTTTTTGTGAGAAGCATGACGGGTGTTGATGAAATGGCGAGCAGTGCAGATCCTGATCAGACTGTGCGGATGCACAGGCTGATCAGGATCTACGCTGGTCGCAAAACCCATAATCCCCATTTCTCCAGTCACATTCACGTATGTGTTTTGTATTTTTTGTTTTTTTTGTATTCCGGTGTAGAATGGTAAACTATTATACGGTCAATAAGTATTATTCTATTCTACGCTTTTATTGCATATCACCAAACTATTGTTCTCGTCTGTTAATGTATTATTAATAAGAAAATCCATATATGTGCATGTAATACTATTTGTGCGTGTTTTGTTTTCGGTTTGCTGCAATTAAAATAACTATGCACTAGAATACTCGTACGACTAAGTCGTTACATATAAATGGACTGACCTCTATGAAAGCGAGACAATTACACGGATATACTCTGACAACAAATTATCTCCCATTCAAAGCATTGGGTTATCATATCGCGAATAATTGGCCTGTTGAAGATCGGTTTCCGTCAACGCATGCAAATTTTAACAATGGCTGCATGATTAACAACCGATTTTACAGTGAGCCGACAAGAACATGTAACAACAGGGTATATGATGTCAGTGATTCAGTCAGTGAAATATTCGTACTGTTCCTAACACATGCGATGGGGCACCGGCTGAGAAAAGAGACATGCGCAACAATTACGTATAGATCTGCCAGTATGCTCATTTCCGCAATCAGTATAGTATAGAAGCATGGTAGTATGCATATTGCAGTGGCAGAATTGCGAAAAGCGTAGGCCCTGATCAGACTGCGCGGATGCGCAGACTGATCTGGGACTACGCTGGTCGCAAACGTCGTAAGGTACATTTTTTCAGCCGGTGATCCAAATTGTTCAGACCCTTATCAGATTGGTCGAAGGTGTTAGAAGATCAGGCACACGACGAGCAATGCCATTCATCACAACAGTACGCGTCTCATTTTTGTCTGTTCAAATTGGCTTTACTTTTAAACCTCTTTTAAAGACCGCTGACTACATGTACATAGCGTTTTATTTTATTGAATTTTAGACATTTAGACCTTTAGATAATCAAATGACATTCCGTGATTTCGTATCAATGAATTCAATGAATCTATCGTTCCTCTGAGGACCGCGCTGATAACCGGAACTTTAGACATTTAGACCTTTAGATAATCAAATGACATTCCGGGATTTCATGCTTCAATGAATCTATCGTCTCTGAGACCGCTGATAACCGGAACTTTAGACATTTAGACCTTTAGATAATCAAATGACATTCCGTGATTTCATGCTTCAATGAATCTATCGTCTCTGAGACCGCTGATACGGAGCCTTTTGTTTTATTGAACTTTAGACCTTTCAATAATCAACTGTTCATCCGTGCTATCATTTCAGGTATGAACCCGACGGTTTCCCCACTAATAAACTCCCCCTTTATCTTGTCTATGCAAATATTTCAGTTTTATCTATTAAAATTCAAATATAAGACTGGGTCACAAAACCGCTATTCTAGTAATTATATATATATTTTGAATGGATAACGTGTTAGAAGATAAATAGACAAACTCGTACATTTATGTGTTAATGCTCACTGAATGCGCATTCAGCATTCTCAATCAAGAGCTGTTTTGGTCTTGGTGACAATGTAAATGTTTCCGACCATTTATTTACCGCAAATCACGGAGGGAGTATTGTTTTCCAACGGACCATATATAATATTGGACCTCGCAAGTCAATGTTTGATTTTGGATTAAATATGACATCTGGATAGGAACTGTAATCTTTGTGTATCATTAGCGGTAGTTGTATGATTTGAGTACTAGCTATAAGATAAATGGGGCTGGTTTAGTTTTACAGGTGGTGAAATAATGAAAGATTCAGAAGAAGATGATGGCTAAGTCCATTAGTCCAATTGAAGGTGTCAGTGGACGATTTATTTGATTTATTGCTGCATTGGGGAGAAAATCCCAAAATCAGAACGGAATATTTACATCTAAATAAATATATATTCAGCCATGAAATTAGAATGACCTGACCTGGTGCCAGGTCCATACCACACCAAAGTCACTTGGCCCCTTCCCCTAAAAGTAATAGGATTAGGAATAATCGTATTAATCATACAATATATAACCAGATTAGACCGACAAGAATGCCACAGACGTACCTAAGCGTCAAACCAGGTCTCCGCTCGGGATACCGGTAAGGATGAATCCCGATCGTTAAATTACCCATCGCATGCTCCCACCTGCCACCCACGTCAGTAGAATAAGGAGGTTAAGTACATAGCCTCCTTCTTCTGCCGACCCCTGCAATTGGTCACCGGCTGACTAAACAACAATTGATGCCAGTGTAGATCCTGATCAGGTGGCACATATTATACACTAACCATGCTAACTAGATAAGAATCGAACTATTTCCTCAAACTTACAAGACAAAGATCCATGACACGAGTACTCGCCGAACACGACTACTAGACATACACATTACAGGTGTGGTGTTATTGCACCTGTTCATTTCTGTCAGGGACTGCCCATATTGTCACAGTCCACGACACAAACGCATCATAGCACCAGCCTAGGCGAAACGCAATGTAACTTGGACAACATTAACCATTTCACACCTAAGTAACTGGAATGGATTTTGACATGTTAATTTTTCAGCCAATCCAATCATCACAAAATGATTTTCAGACTAGTACATTTATGAAAAGGGGATATTTTTGTTCTAAAATATTATGAACATTACTATCAAAAAGTGCAGATCCTGATGAGACAGCTCGTTACGAGCCGGCTCATCTGGACCTGCACTGTTTGCATAAACCGTTATAGTGGGCTTTCGGGTTCAAAGCGTTAATACCATAGAAGTAATGTGCAGAATTGACAGAATTGCTTGACCAATGATGGGAAACATAATAAAATTACTGGCAGAACGCACGGGTGGACATTCTACAGCCGCCAAACTGCACTGAACATCAGTGATCCGAGTTTGACAATACACAGTCAAGATATCCATGATAATCGCCAAAAAACGACTGCTAGTATCAGAAAAAGTATACATAAGAAGTGCGGGTTTATTGCACCTGTCCATTTGAGTAATGGACTGTGCTAGTATTGTCATGTCCCCAAAACAAACGCATCAGTGCTTCCCATATTCCTTCCTATATGTCTCTACATAACTCTAATTACATTTCATTACATAAGAGTTATGACGGAGTAGTCTTTCCAATTGTGCGTTTGAAGCGTTCTTTGTTAACTTTCTACTTCGTGTATACTAATAGTGACATACGAATGTTGCTAATACACACGTTATTAGGAAAGTTTATGGTAATATGTTTGTGTCATATCGTAGAATTGTCTCTCAATAACAATATAGCGAAGTATGAACGTTAACGCCCTGCAGGTTTTTTTCTATATTTTAGTGCGCGAACTGTAAATGCTATTACGCACATTTGTACTGTGCATAGCGTTGTGTAGCGATACAGTACAACTTATTGCATATAAAGCGGAAAACGTGCAACTACAGTCAGACAGACAATTGTTGTATGTACCATTTAATTAACAAACTTGCCATATCATCCAGCAAACCCTCGACCTCCCAGTTGCCATATATCGAGATGAGCATCAGAGGACGGAGGAGAAAGTTTGTATAACAATAATACCTCTTTCTTAGGGTGCATTTGTGGTAGGTACCTTCTCCTATTTACTGATTCTATATTGACTTCGTTTCGTTAATGGTCAACTTCATTAACGGTCAACTCACATGCTATCCATGAACTGGCAAACTTAATTTGATATGAATTGAAATGTAGGTGTAAATTTGTACATTAACTTATTTATATTATTATATCAACTTTCATAAAGCACCCATTCACTATATTAGTGAAATATTCAACCTCTATAACAGAGTGTTTGACTATGCTTACTCAATACAACCGGTAAACGAACCTTTTCACGGGTTTATTGTCAATATTAAACAAGTATTGTATAGCTTTTCATAATGAGTCAATACCCGCAAATGTATAGCGAATACTTTCACAAAGAATGTTCAATACCTGGAAGCAATTCACAGATGTTTATTTCACATAGTTGATCATGGGAAAAGGGGCTAACAATGCAGGTCCTGATCAGACTGCGCACATGTTCTACATTGTTCGATATATCAGGTCCTACATTGTTCGTTATTTATACCATTATACATTCATGAAGTGTCATTTTATGTTTATTCGGATACGGGATGTGCTATCTGATCAGGTGCTACGCTGGTTAAGACACAATAGATGCCGGTTTTCATTGTAGATCATAATTCACAAGTTCCATATTGAGCGAATCACGGAATGTTGCGAAGAATCAACTAAACATCGATGTAAAATTACCAAGACACATTCGAGAGATATCGCGAAACACGACCACCAGAATAAAAATACTATGCGGTTTTATGTCACTTGTTCTTGAGACTGTGCCAGTATTATATTGTCACAGTCTATTACACAAACGCCCTCTAGTACCGACTTAAGCGAAACTCAATTACATGTACAGGTGGAACCTCTCTAAACCGGACACCATAGGAGGTCCCCAGGACGTCCCGTTTATAGAGGCTCCACTGTAATTAAGCACTCTATGAACAGCTTTCGTCATTTTCCAGCATGAACAGACACGACAATGACATAAATGACAATAATTCCAGCACAAAAATATTTACACAATTCCCTGACATTTGATTGGCTCGTAGCAAGTCTCTGTCCAAATTTATATCCCAGTAAACTCCCACGCCGAACTACTTTCCGTAACCGTGAGGCGCAGTTAAAATAATTCTTAAGAAAACGGAAAATAAACACATTTTCTTGATGAATTTATTTCAAATTCTGGAATTATAAGGAATGAATGGCCTTTTTGTTGAATTTATCGGGGATATAAACTTGGAAAAGTCGCGGGAATACTGGACGAGGCCTTCCGGCCTTCGTCCAGTATTCCCCCGACTTTTCCAAGTTTATACCCCGATAAATTCCACAAAAAAGGCCATTCATTCCTATAGTGAAACCCATCTAAATTAATCACAATGGGGTCGCCAGCAGGATGTCCGGTTTAGGGAGGTTCTATTGTATATCGTTTGTTATGGACGTTTCTTTAATACTGCAGATTCCATCCCATATAATTCGAAATGTTCCCCTATATCAAACATGCTACCAATACTAGACACCAAAACGAATCAAATTAAGAAGATAGACACAATCCATTATATCCTTAAACGTTTGAAAGTCTGTAGACAAATGATGACGACGGCCACAAAAGGACAAAAGCAGATATGCTTTGTATCGTACTCGCTCATATACCACTGTGTGGTCTGAGACTGATCATAAATAAAGTTTGTGTTCTGTTCTGTTCTGTTCTGTAACTCGAATTTTCTGGCACCAGAAAAGTCGGACTATCGTGACATCGAAAGTTAGCAAAAAACGAGTAAGCACAGTCCAATACACGTCATTTATAATCCACAAATAAATTACAGGATACACATGTGAATTGTTATTTCAAGCACTTTTAAAAAGAAAGTCAATAAATCCGTCAATACTGCCACAAATATTCATTACCCCCGCACACAAATTTCCAACAGAAGAAACTATCCAACTTGGGTTGATATACTAGCTTGATATAAGAGATAACCAACTCGTCTGTCAGATCAAAACGGGGCTTCTCGCAACATCTACATATGATATTAATTTTAACTAAATGTTCGGTTATTTTTTAAAGGAAAACCGGAAATTACACATGAAGTGTTATTGGTGCGTATTAGACACACTTAATTTACACTCAATTTATCACTTTAATCTGTACATTTAATTGATGTAATGACAATCCTCGTCCATGCATATACAGGTGGCGTCCATATACTCTGCATTAAGTAGGACGTGTCATTGTATTTCGAAGTCTAAAGTTATGAGCGTAAGTTAATGTCAGCAATGCAATCTTTAACAAGTCAGCAGGTAAACGTTTATAACATTACATAATGCACCGGAAATATACAAGTACAGTGAAACCTGTGAATAAAGGCCAGCCATGGGAAGATAAACAGTTGGCCTGTGTTCACAGGTAGTCTTTATTCACAGGTTCATTATAGGAATGAATGGCCTTTTTGTGGAATTTATCGGGGTATAAACTTGGAAAAGTCGCGGGAATACTGGACGAGGCCTTACAAAATTACAATTTTCGAAAAAAAAAATTCTCAAAAATTGTAATTTTTTATCGCTTCGTCCAGTATTCCCGCGACTTTTCCAAGTTTATATCCCCGATAAATTCCACAAAAAGGCCATTCATTCCTTATAATTCCAGCATTTGAAATAAATTCATCAAGAAAATGTGTTTATTTTCCGTTTTCTTAAGAATTATTTTAACTGCGCCTCACGGTTATGGAAAGTAGTTCGGCGTGGGAGTTTACTGGGATATAAATTTTGGACAGAGACTTGAAACGAGCCAATCAAATGTTAGGGAATTGTGTAAATATTTTTGTGCTGGAATTATTTACGTGTAATTGAGAAATCAAAAGCATAGCTGCTATAGACAGGCGATTCCTATTCGGAGGTGGGCTTTAGCACTGGCTCGACTACATTGTGGAAAACGCTAAATCATTTTACTATGTATTTAACCGAATACGCCATATATACACATTTCTCAAAATTAATATGGATTACAGAACAAACTGTTACAATAACTGCAACCTGTCTGCAATGGAACCGGCACCAACACTGTTTGCATCACGTGACCATCATGTTCGAGTAACTTTTAAATATAGAGCACAGTCGATGGCGCGCCATCACGATATACCCACTTTTCCCAAACGCTAAGTCGAATGGCGGGGGGGGGGGGGGGTGGGGGATTCTATGACCGCGGGGTCGAATCAAAAATCGAAATTCACTTTGCGCATCTACACATCATAAATAAGGCACACACCAAGTTGCAAGTCCCGACCTAATACGATACAAAGCTTTACTTCTTACAAGTCTATGTCGAAAAGGGGGAGATAATCCATGACCGGGGGTCTAATCAAACATCGAAATTCATTTTGCGCATCTACACACCATAAGGAAGGTTAAAATGTTTTACTTCTTATAAGAAACATGACGGACGGACGGATGGAAAACGGACGGACACCCGTGGCGGAAACAATATAACCATTTGTTTTCTTAAAAAGTGAGAATAATAAACAATATGCCTTAACATCTTTCTCAAGCAGATGTGTATAACAGTTGATTAGGTTATGTAAGCAAACTGGATATATGGCTCACAGGCACTTTGTGTGGTATGAACGACAGATGCCTCTTTAAATCATACCCAATTTTACTCCCGTATTAAATATCTACAAGGTACGACACTCGCCATCTTTTCAACTGCTGGTCCCGGCCTTAGCGTGGGTTACAATTACTGAATTAGCGAGCCGGGCCCAAGGTACACTAGTACCACTTCCGTTGGTTGAAAAGATGGCGAGTGTCATACCTTCAAGATGTTTAATATCAGAGTAAAATTGGGTTAAAGAGCGTTTTGTCGTTCATATCACAAAGTGACTGTGCTGTGGCTTACAATCATCGTGATTATTTTTACCGAACTACTTTTGCACAATCCCAAAACATTTTGCGGCCAAATTTGGTACACTCATACCTCTATATGGCCATGTATGTAGACGACATTGATATGCGACGGACTGGGTTCACTTTAACAAAGCATGTTTCCGAATGATTAAATTGATGACCGGAGTCAAACACTTTAATATGATTCTATTATTCATTTACAAAGGAACCAGACAATACATATTGACTGTGACAGGAGAAATGGGGCGTATCGCCTTTGTGGCCAGTGCAGACCCAGATCAGTCTGCGCAGTCTGTTCAGGGTCTAATGTTTCTAATGAGCAGTTATGATTATCATCAGGGGCCCGTTTCACTAAACTTCGTAAGACTAAAATGTTCGTAAGCGCAAATTTAGGATCGTCTGGCAATTTTAATTGATGGATTTACATTTATTGAGCATAGGCTGCATATGCAGCCTATGCTCAATACATGTAAATCCAACAATTGTTTACAGGAAAACGTTGTTAATGTGAAATGTACAGACTATCATAATTTGGCACTTACGAACATTTGAGTCGTACGAAGTTTAGTGAAACGGCCCCCAGGTTACTGACGTGTGCTAGCATATCAAGAGCTAGACTTGCCACATATACCATAAGTCACAATTTATCCAGGCACAGGGACACTGTCAATTTATCATGCTAAATAGTACCAGATATTCTCTCCACTGTAATCACAATGATCTTAATTGGATTTCACCTTCCCGTAGAGGATATGCTGGTCGTATTAGTACCGTGCCCGCCACCCCCGCTACCATCCCCCCTCCGCCCCTCCGCCCCTCCGCCACCGCAATACTACAATATAGCCTCTCTAAACGGACACGCACGCCGTCTTTGTATACTGAATTGTATGCGTGCCATTGTCATCCACCTCTTATGTTACTGCATGTTCAAGTTTGCAAAGCACATCCGCATGCCTTGGCATAGTCGTATGTCTGATTTACAGCGGAACATCTCTAAACCGGACACCCAGGGAGTCCGGTTTAGAGAGGTTCCGCTGTAATCATTTCACCCCTGAACTACTGACATAGACGGGTCCATGTTATTGTTTGCACTAGTTCATTAATCATATGAGGAATTTAGTAATTTGTTTCAAACATCTGAACAACACTGTCAAATAATGTAGATGTTGATGAGAGTGCTTGTAAATGTTGATTTTATGGTCATTATGGTTGGAACGACCAAGGCATACTTTCTTGTGTATATTACTTGCATGTATTGTGAAAAACGATGTGAAATTAATGAATGCACATATATTTCTCAAAATAGCTCAACCATGAAATCCACACCAAATGTTTCGCTATTTTATTGTGTATAGTGATATAAATTTCAGCTGATCAATTGATAGAAATGATATGTATGTAACTAAGTCGTTGTATACATGTTACTGTAGCTAAGTATCGATATTTTAAAAGCATATCCCGCCCGGCTCAATGAATAGACCTGTTAGACTAGACGTATTTCTTAGAAATGTGCATCCTAGAAGCATTTTTTAGTAAAAGTTGGGAACCTGACTTTTTAACATAATTAATGCATGCCAAATTGGACTAGCCCGGTTAATTATGTTAAAAAGTTAGGTTACAAACTTGTACAACAAATGCTTAGTAAAGCCTAGAGCCTTATACAGGGCCCTTGTCTAGAAATACGTCTAGTCTATGTATCTATGTGAACTATTTTATTATTATTATTACTATTTTTATTATTAAAATCGGAAATTATTTGCGTTTAACTAGATCTACCCTGTTTGCAAACGTTGTGACCTGGGGGCCGTTTCACTAAACTTCGTACGGCTAAAATGTTCGTAAGTGCAAATTTAAGAACGTCTGGAAATTTCAATTGATGGATTTACATTTATTGAGCATATGCTGCAGATGCAGCATATTCTCAATAAATGTAAATCCAATAATAGTTTACAAGAAAACATTGTTAATGTGTAATTTGTAGACGATCATAATTTTGCACTTACGAATATTTTAGTCGTACGAAGTTTAGTGAAACGGCCCCCAGATGAACATATTTACGGTCTACTATTGTATTAGTATTGACAATGGTCCAGTCTACATTTTATAGACAGGTAAATCAAAATGATTTATTTGTTGGCCAACTTTGTATTGTCTTGATGGGGTGGTACACGGTTTGTCACCTCTTGTTTTTTTGTTTGTTATCTTATGTATTCCTTTGTGACTGTAGCTGTTACTTTAAAACAGTGCACTCGACCATGTCGACAGTGAATAAGTTCCACCTCCGTCATTATTTCATATCCACACACTTGTTATTTCAATTAATCCAGGACCATATTTCACCAAATATATAAATATGTATAAATACTAATAACTCCCGCGGATAAAAATTATGTAACTCCTCAAGCAATTGTATTAAATGTTTAACTTCATCCATCATGTCCTTCATTGGCAGTAAACTACGGAGCCCCGCAGGGGAAATGGATTATTTTTATTAATTCGTTCCCACGAGATAACAATTCGTTCTCTCAATTTAACAATTCGTTCCCTCGATACACCAATTTGTTACATCGAATTAACAATTCGTTCCCTCGAATTAACAATTCGTTCCCACGAAATGACAATTCGTTCCCTCAATTTAACAATTCGTTCCATCGAATTAACAATTCGTTCCCACGATATAACAATTCGTTCCCTCAATTTAACAATTCGTTGCCTCGAATTAACAATTCGCTCCCTCGAATTAATAATTCGTCCCCTCGAATTAACAATTCGTTCCCTCGAAATGACAATTCGTTCCCTAAATTTAACAATTCGTTCCATAGAATTAACAATTCGTTCCCACGATATAACAATTTGTTCCATCGAATTAACCGTGAATTCGTTCCCTCGAATTAACAATTCATTCCCACGAAATGACAATTCGTTCCCACGAAATGATAATTCGTTCCCTCAATTTAACAATTCGTTTCCTCAAATTAACAATTCGTTTCCTCAAATTAACAATTCGTTCCCTGGAATCAACAATTTGTTCCCACGAATTAACAATTCGTTCCCGTGGGAACGAATTGTTATTTCGTTGGAACGAATTGTTAAATTGAGGGAATTTTATTTCGTGGCAATATCGAACTTCGATGTTCGATGTCAGAGCCAACTTCACACAGCAAACGAATTAATACAAAACAGAATTCTACGTCAACTGCGGGGCTCCGTAATATACACACTTTTGTTATTAATATAAATACATGTACCACTTGCATTTCCATAAATAATACTTATGTCGAACAATAAACTGGAATTGAGGAAACCGCAAACTTCCTCCATTAGGTATGCACAATAACCATACAATACTACAATAACCACATCGACCTTAATTAGTTTTTATGAAAGCAGCGTTCGCAACGAAATTGACAAAGCATGTCGGAAGCAATGAATTAACTAGCTGTATATGATCCAGATAAGTAAACCGTTTCCTATGTGTTTCGTTTCTATTTATTCACACAACATGCGAGTTTGAAGCTCTTTAAAATCGTTTCATCGAGACGATTTTAAAGAACTTCCAACTTGCATGGGTTTTAATGTGTACACACAAAGTAAACTTCAAACTTAAAGGTACATGCCCACTCAGTAGACACAACATTTTCTCTATATCAGAAACATCATCTGAGACATTTTCTGGCAAAATAAACATTAATTCACCATTGCCCCACGTATTGATTGACATTATTATATATTTTATATCAGACGTAACTTTCCACGCTGATATCAGGGGCGTAACCGTGTTTCATTAAAATTACTATTTATTCTCTGTATTTATTTTTTGATGTGCAATGATCATACATTATAATCTGTCGAAAATATTATTTTTTCACAAGACACATTTAATTAGTAAAACTAATTAAAAAAGATCTTGCCTCATTTGCATATGAAAATAGCCTGATACATGTACCACCGCGTGTCACTATCAGAAAATAAACATTACTAAATGATTATATCTGTATGCGGGCACTCTTAATTTTTGGAACTGGTGGAATGTTTACACAAGTATGCACTTATTTAATTCCTATAAAGAACATTTTGTGCATGCTGAGTGGGCATGCACCTTTAAAGGTCCCCTCATTACACCACTGCCTGTGCTAATCTTACCAATGTATGTCATGCTTTCTTTTCCTGCTTATTGTGCTTGAAATCAAGCAGATTGATTGGATGAGACTGTGCTGTGCTACAGCTCAGGCTCAGCCAATCGAACTGCTTGATTGCGAGTGGAGATTGTCAATAGCTGTTCAGAAACGTTGACATCTGGTAAATATTTAACGCGGACAGTTATACATAGCGAGACTAAAATGTATTTAATATGAATATGCGAGTTGGAAGATCTTTAGAATCGTCTCGTTGTGACGATTCTAAAGAACTTCCAACTTGCATGGGTTTTGGTGCATAAATACAGAATAACGTCAAACTTAAAGGCCACCTGTAGCGAGACAATGCATGCATTTAATATGAATCGACTATATTAGTAAACCATGAAAATATATTTAACCAGTTAACCGCTAAGAACTTCCAACTTGCATGGGTTTTGTGCATAAATACAGAATAACGTCAAACTTAAAGGCCACCTGTAGCGAGACAATGCATGCATTTAATATGAATCGACTATATTAGTAAACCATGAAAATATATTTAACCAGTTAACCGCTAAGTAACATCACTAGCTTATTTCACGTTAATTGGCAACTTTTTCTACGAGTTAGAAAGGGTGTAATTTTATAAAATCTCAGACATTATCTACAAACCGTGCAGATCCTGATGAGCCGGCTCGACACGAGCCGGCTCATCAGGATCTGCACTGTTTGTAAACATTAGTATAGAGGTATATGTAGTGTTGAAAAGGTCAAAACGGAAATTGTTGTTAACAGGTAAACGGGGTTTGAGCTTACGCTTACGATAAAGCTATAAGAAAATGTAAATCTCAAGTAAATAATGTTACATGTACTTATCTGGAGCCCTACTAGGTAAATGGCCATTAATTTTGTTAAACCAACACTGGACATAATCTGTAATAGATCACAAAAGGCATAACTCTCAAAATGACAGGTACGGGATCAATACACCACGTCAAAATTCAATTTACCGTCAATGTTGATGTCAAACATTATAATAACGAATAGGCATGGAACCATATAACCTTTCTGTGCTAAAAACATTTTATAATTATATAATTTATATATAACTATGATTAGTTAATTTCATGGGCGGATTCAGGGGGGGGGGGGGGGTGGGGGCGGACCCGGCGCACGCCCCCCCCCCCCCACTAAAATTCGCCGAGTAAAGATTTTTTACAAGTTACAAGGCACGTTTCATGCCAAGTGCCATGTATTCCATGCATTTTTCGGTCGTTGTCTTCTTGTTTCAAAATTTAAACGTTTTCAATCAAAAATCATGTCTAAACATACTGTGACAGTGTCAATATATTTGCTCTAAAATGCGCCAGAACTCAGGAAATGCGATGTAGATTTGCAAAATTTTCCGGGTGGGAATGCCCCCGGACCCCGCTAGCGCTATCTCGACTATTTTGCAATACTTGACTATATTATCAGCTCGTTCGATAATATAGTCGAGTATTGCAAAATAGTTACGCCCCCCCTAACCCGAAATCCTGGATCCGCGCCTGATTTTGCTGACTAGTCCTTTCGGCATATTACTATACATTTATATGATGCTATCAAGGTAAATTCAGTAAAAATACAATAAACAAATAGATGGCAGCGGCCCATATGTCGCGCCCGGCAAGGCTTTGATAGTAGACCGAAAAACATTAACAAAACATTTAACCAAACATGTTAACCCAGACGCACGTACGTACGTGAGCCAATGTGCCTACTACATCGCACTGTCTACAAGCGGATGATACGAAAGAACTATGAATACTGCATATTTCGTCCATCTGATGGTAAATGAAAGTGATGAACTTGACCATAGACATAGAATATATATATTTAGTATATACCTATCAATGAAATACATAGTTATACGATGAAAATAAAAGTCATATGTTCTCATCGATGAAATAAACAACTTCCGGTGAAAATACCACTACTTCCGCTATCTATATTCATATTCTGTATTTAGAAAGAAAACAGCGCAAATAGGTTGCACATACACATTCATTACCGTGTACAGTCTAAAAAACTGCTAATTTCCATGGAGCGGTATATAATAAATAGAATATTCACATTTTTGCAACGAATATGACATATATGTTCAGCTCGTGGTGTGAAATGTCCATATTTCTTTCACACCACTCGGTGAACATGCCATATTCGTTGCAAAAATATGAATATCCTCTATATATGCTATGTCTATGACTTGACACACTGTGCACTGGTGTATTAAGTCGGATGGAGCATAGCTTTATATCCATATTGAGATCAGATTCACCCTGTGCAATCCGATACTAGAAACACGATATTCGTGTTTCTAGTATCGGATTGCACAGGGTTAACCAGGATAGCAGTTACAGTAGCCACTGATTATTTTAACACAATTAAATTGTATCAGGTTTCTATAATCAACCCGATACTAGAAACGCGAATATACGTGATTCTAATACCAGCAGGCATACATGTATAATGAGTTTGAGGCTGAACATTCTTGAAGTTAGACAAGTTTCCCCTATTTACCACAACTTGTGATCTACATTGCCTACATGTATATACAGTTGTCAAAAACTTTAGAATTTAATTGTTAATGTTTTAAATAATGTAGCTATGGTAAAATATCATTGTTTTAACTCAATCATTGTGTATGCTTGCGACGCCAAATTAAACGTATGTAACATCATACTTGTTAACTTCATATATCAGGATATATTATAAACGGTCGCAGCAAGCCGCCTTGTGCAGTTTCATTTGTTAAGTGTCAATAAGTCATTTTTTCTGCGAAATTCGATCGGACCTTGTCATACGTTTCCTGCTATCTGGAGATTGAACGCGCGATACCTTCCAAATGGAATATCGATATATCGAATACCAAGTGAGTCGGTGAGTTAGAAAATATAGGGTGTGAATTATTGTAGGCATAACCCTTTCTGAACATTTATATGCGCTCGACGCTTGAAGTCCAAATCTACGAAGCCCAGTAGGGGACATGGATTTTTTTTTATTAATTCGTTCCCACGAAATAACAATTCGTTCCCTCAATTTAACCATTCGTCCCCTCGAATTAACAATTCGTTCCCACGATATAACAACTCGTTCCCTCGAATTAACAATTCGTTACCAAGAAATGACAATTCAATTAACAATTCGTTCCCTCGAATTAACAATTCGTTCCCGTGGGAACAATTTGTTATTACGTAGGAACGAATTGTTAAATTGAGGGAACGAATTGTTAATTCGTGGGAACGAATTGATAATTCGTGGGAACGAATTGATAATTCGTGGGAACGAATTGTTAAATTGAGGGAACGAATTGTTATTTCGTGGAAACGAATTAATAAAACAAAAAGTCTACGTCCCTACGGGGCTCCGTAGGTCCATGCCAGTAGCTGAGCTTTAAATTAGTTTTCGGAGTTTATTGATTACAAGCAGTTCTGTTGGTCAATGGATGGAGCTGAATGTTCAGTTCATTTCATTTACGGATGCCTGGCACCGATTTCGAGCTCTTGGATATGGACGAGTTTTCATTTAGTTTATGGAGAACTAACGCATAATATGTGTTAGTTCTCCACAAACTAAATTAAAACACATCCATATTATGTTGGTCTAGTTACGGATATAGTTCAGTTTTCATTTGTTCATCTGATTATTCATGTTATAGATAACTAGCATTTCAATTACAATGCGGTCTAACACTATAGTTCAGTCTTCGTTTGTTCATCTGCTTATTGATCTAGCTTATACATATATGTTACATTTCAATTTCAATGCGGTCTAATGCTATAGTTCAGTCTTCGTTTGTTCTTATTGATCTAAGCTTATACAAAATTGTTAACTTTCAATTTCAATTGATCTAGGCTTTTAAATATATGTTACATTTCAATTTTCAATTGCGGTTCCAATCTATAGGTTCGTTTCGTTTGTTCATTGCTTATTGACTAGATATCACTTTATACATATATGTTACATTTCAATTTCAATGCGGTCTAATGCTATAGTTCAGTCTTCGTTTGTTCATCTGCTTATTGATCTAGCTTATACATATATGTTACATTTCAATTTCAATGCGGTCTAATATATAGTTCAGTCTTGTTCATGCTTATTGATCTAGCTTATACATATATGTTACATTTCAATTTCAATGCGGTCTAATACTATAGTTCAGTCTTCGTTTGTTCATCTTATTATTGATCTAGCTTATACATATATGTTACATTTCAATTTAAATGCGGTCTAATACTATAGTTCAGTCTTCGTTTGTTCATCTCATTATTGATCTAGCTTATACATATGTTACATTTCAATGTCAATGCTGTCTAATACTATAGTTCAGTCTTCGTTTGTTCATCTCATTATTGATCTAGCTTATACATATGTTACATTTAAATTTCAATGCTGTCTAATACTATAGTTCAGTCTTCGTTTGTTCAGCTGATTATTCATCTAGCTTATACATATGTTACATTTCAATTTCAATGCGTCTAATACTATAGTTCAGTCTTCATTTGTTCATCTCATTATTGATCTAGCTTATACATATGTTACATTTGTGGGAACGAATTGTTATTTCGTGGGAACGAATTAATAAAAACAAATAATTCGACGTCCCCTGCGGGGCTCCGAAGTATACCAAGTGAGTGGGTGAATTAGAAAATATAGGGTCTGAATTATTGTAGAGATATTAACCCTTTCTGAACATTTATATGCGCTCGAGGCTGGAAGTCCAAATCAACTCAGCAACTGTATATGCTGAACGTGCGCCTATGACAATCAGCCGCAGCCAATTACATTGCTTAAGTACGAACATGCAGACAATCAGATGAAATCCATGGAAATTGCCGAACTACGAGAACAATCGCATTTTTGGTCACATGTTGCGACAGGGTAATATAACGAGTATCGATGACAAAACACCGTGTATATACATTGTACATATTGATCTGGGGGCTATACATTTTAAGCACTACACTGGGCTTCAATAAACCATGGTTTCTCAATACATGACAAACCTCGCCTGGGCCGTTAATGAGGAAATGTTTCTTGTCGCTTTTTCAGTCATCAGTGTAGACCCTGATCAGAATGCGCATCGCATCAGCGCAGTCTGGTCCGGGTCTTCACTGTTCACCGTTCAATAATAAAAGCGCCTAACTAATGTGTCTACCGGCATAGATCCATATCAGGCTGTATGCTAGTTGCGAACAATAACTATTGCAATCTACCCCCGTACCGTCCGTAATCTCTGAGCTGTAGGCGAGCAATAGCAGATATGGAGCTAGACTGGTCACATATGTGACTGTGACTGGAGAAATTGGGCTTATGGGAGTTGTGACCAATGTAGTTCCTATTAATCTAACATCACAATACTGTAGCCAGATAATGATCTATCTCGTTTGTTAGTAGCATGGCGCGTGTTTAATTGATGAAATGGCGACCAGTGAAGATCATGATCAGAATGTGCGGATGCACAGGCTGATCTGTATCTACACTGGTCGCACAAGCCCCAATTGCTCAGTAACAGCCACAATGCATTAAACCATGTTCCTCCAACCAAAGTAACGTATTAACGGAGCTGTAAATTATGTCCATAAAATTCATGAAACAATATGGACACACTTTTACATCACAAATAAGTATCAATCACATATTGAACAGTGTGCCGCGACCACCGAAAAAAATGCTCTCGAACAGCGTACATGTACATGTAGCTCCTCCAACGTGCGTGATGCCAAGTTGTCAACCTCTCGGCTAGTCATGCCTCATTGACACGCAGACATGCAAATGAAACTGATATCAGGATCTACACTGGTCTTAAATGTCACTCTTGTCAGCATGCATATGTCCCCATTGAAATAAACTACAAGTCAAGTGTTTTATGGGACCTATAATTATATAAAATATGCGACGCGACTTGCGACAATTGCACATTATTGTACATTTGTATACTGAGCAATTATTTTGGGTATCTGTATTCTCCAGTAGTTTATGCATTACATATTTACAGCTAGCTCCAAATCATTTGAAGAGCTCTTTAAATCATTTGGAGCTAGCTCAAAATATTTAATGCTAGCTCTCATTATTTAGAGCTAGCAATAATTAATTGAGTTTATGTATATTTGGCGTTCCATGAACGCCAAATCTACATAAACTCAAATAATTAATGCTAGCTCTAAATATGTAATGCTAGCTCTAATTATTTAGAGCTAGCAATATTTATTTGAGTTTATGTAGATTTTGCGTTCCTTAAAACTTGTCGCTACGACAATATGTCTAGTTTGCTAGATCGTATCCCAATTGTACGGTATATTATTCATGGTATACAGTCATACTGAAAACCCGGAGACGTGTCGCTATTGGAAGAGTAATAACCGTATTTGGTTGGTATTCATCTACGAGTTTGTAGTTGCTTCCCTTCATCGCGTGCTAGATTTGCTCGATCGTATCCCAATTATACGGTATATTATTCATGGTATACAGTCATACTCAAAACCCGGATACGTGTCACTATTGGAAGAGTAATAACCGTAGTTGCTTCCCTTCATCGCGTGCACAGGTACGTATACGTGTGTCTTGACATCGTTACTATATTACCCGACGTTTGACTTACTGAGCGTATATGTCTCGAATGTCTAAACGTAAATAGCACCATTAGCCAGTCTGCAAATTATACGAACCGTGTACAAATTCGAGCTCGCTACTAAATTAGCTACGGCAAGAACTTTTACATGTTAAGGTATACTATTCGTATGAGCCAGGGAAAAAGAAAGTTAACAACATTGCATAACAACGTCAAATTGCCCGAAAGAACGGCATATTCATACTAGCCATTTGGCCACATAAAGAACTGACAGTTTAACGTCATATTCATACTAGCCACGTCACGAAAAGAACTGACATTTTAACTTCTTTCTTTCTTTTGCTTACGTTTAACGGCCGCACTGTCTCTATGGACTTGCACGCCGTCCGCAAAAGGCGGAATAAAAACTTGGGCCGAATGGGAATTTTGAATTTTTGAAATTGTGCAATCTGGGTAGAACCAGTTCGCGGGCTTAGGGCCCCAGAGACAAATGTGCGAATTGGATTACTGCTGGCGGTCACCAATTTGATGACCTAATTTCGTGCAGTAATCCGGAGCACGGTCGCCGAGTATGTTGTTTGCTGCTCGCAATCAGCCGCCTAGAATACTGTGGTGATTGGTGGTCGTTCCATGGCTATCCTGGCCCCGAGATCTATGCCGCCTCGCTTCCGCCCTGGTTTCCTCATTAAAGAAGCAAATTCTGCCGACGCGTCGCCGTAGTTCTTGTTGCTGAGATGAATCTGTTTTCTAACCGCGCGGACGTTCTCGCTGGTGATCTGGTGTTGGTAGTATCTTTCTCCCTGTAAATCTCCGTCAGTGAAGGTACAGGTCAGATAGCCCTTGTGTAGATATCGTTGATGTCTGTGATGGTTGTTGGGTGAACGATGGCTCGAAAGGGTCCTGTCGACGTGTTTCTGACGATGTAGTGGTGCTTCCTGGTAGTAGATGGCGGCAACTCGACTTTTAGTATCTCGGGTCCGTTGTAGTCGCAGTCGTAGTCGAATCGGCCGGTCGATGTACCGGCGATTGATGTAGTTGGTTGTTCCGGAGTTCGTCTAGGCGGCTGTGGGACGACGGGTGACGTATCGTGCCACTCGTCGTCGTCGCTGTCGGAGTCCGGGTGCATTTCCCGGGACGAGTTTAGCTCGTCCGGGCTTATGCTGGCGCTCCCCGAGGGGCTCACCTCCGGACTCTGTTCCTCCCGTCGTGGAGGAGTGGTCGGTGTGGTCGTCGTGGTCGTCGTGGTCGGCGCGTCGGTGGCATCATGGGTACTGGCTCGACGGTGGTGTGTAGTGTCGTCGAGGGGCCCTGAGAAGGGCCGTTACCGGATGAGCGTGACTCCCCGAGGGGAGCCTTCTCAATCCCAGTCATTTTCCTCGACCGACGAGATCGCTTGGGTTTCTTCACCACAGCAGTGATGGTAGGCTGCTGTGGTTTCAAACTCCAATTAACCTCCAGGGTAAATGTTTTATGTCCATTGTGTATGCGATACAACGGCTTCGCATTTACCCCCTCCGGCATCAGTGGCTTCAAAACTGCGAACACGGCGTCAAGAGTGCTAATTAGCGACATCCTGACAGCTCGGTGTTCAAACAAGAAGTGAATGAATGATGAATGCTGACATTTTAACATACATTGTATAAACATATATACTAGCCATTCGGCCACGGAAGGAACTGACAGTTTACCATATATACATACTAGCCACTCGGCCACGGAAGGAACTGCCATTTTAACGTATATACATACAAGCCACTCGGCCACGGAAGGAAGTGACAGTTTACCGTATATACATACAAGCCACTCGGCCACGCGGAACGAACTGACAGTTTAATTAGAGGTTAATACGTGGCTTGTTTGATATCGGTCTAGGTATCGGCCCGAGGTAACTTGGTATCAGCCTTCGACCTTCGGTCTCAGGCTGATACCAAGTTACCGAGGGACCCATTACCACGTGTTTCCAGACAATTGCCGGACACTAAATGCTTAATATTTCACACATGCATTCCTGTAAGGCTCTACTACCATGCTGTGCCAAATCCACGACCATCCAACCCCAGCTGATCCCAAGGTCAAGGTCAAATACTTAGTCTCTTGAAGGTCGAAGGCTGATACCAAGTTACCGAGGGACGATACCTAGGCCGATATCAAACAAGACAGGTATTAACGTCTTTATTACTTAGATATCAATTTCAATACCAATCATCCGGCAGTTGTGATAATCCTATATTAAAATCTGTACCGTTATCCATGATTAAATTATGAAATACAGAGCCTACAAATTTAAATTTCCGGCATCTGTCAAAATTTACGCAGCCGATATAGTAAACATACGCAATGCGCATGCCCAAATTAACTGGTTTAATACGCGCGCGAGACATGGTATCGGACTGGAAACGGCGGTATCAGACTAGTAACGATGGTATCAGACTAGAAATGGCAGTATCAGACTAGAAGTTTCAGTATCAGACTGGAAAACACGCCGTATCAGCATGGACTGTGTATGTTATTGCTGTAGGCAAATACAGGTAATTTCTAAGCAAAAAATGATATCTAAGTAATAACGTCATATTCATACTAGCCGCTCGGCCACGGACGGAACTGGCATTATGACGTCGTATTCATACTAGTATTCACATGACTGTGTATGTCGTATCTTCAACAGTGCTACCAACGGTGTCGGCATCACAGTTCAGCCTCACTATAGTGCTAGTAAAATAACAAACTTCTACATGTACATAACACATTCAAGTGAAACCACGGACAACCTTACCTTGATAATGGTCGTAAAATCGGCCCACTAACAACGGAGGAGGCGCGCGATGTTGATCGTTCGGACCCGCCGCTGCCCAGTCGATGCTTACCGGCGCCAGACCGACTTAGCGGTCGCTTAGTCACAGATGTTGCTGATAATGTTGACATAGTTACTGTTGTTGATGGATACGACAGGTTGAAGTAACGGACCAAGGTATATACATACATTAAATATACATAAAAGCACCAATAAGTGCTGGAAAAAGTAAGGTAACTTGTTTTACTTCATCTTATAACACATTACACATACTGTGTTATAAGAGGATGTAAACGATTTGTTTAGCTTATTTTGTTTCCACTTATTGATGTTTCTACGTATATTTAATGTAGTTATCAAACCTTGGTCCGTTACTTCAACCTGTAATGGATACGAGTCCAATTACGGAAAGAAGAACACTTGAAGGATCAGTGGAAGAAGGGGGCTAACACCCTGAGGGAGTTAGCGCCCTTATTTCATTGACCCCTTCAATTGCAATACTTTACGGAAACAGAATGTGCTGTCTCTCTCAAAGACGTTTAAGTAAATGTGTAAGCGAATGCCTTGCGAATAGTCAAACGTATTGCAACAACGCAACTCCTTTATGAATACCGTTACATATATGTACTTCAAAGAAAATGTTTAAGTAGCTGCCTTGCGAATAGACAAACGTATTGTAAAAACGAAATATACATTGTAGATCATTTATGAATAACGTTACCCACATACTTCAACGTAAATGTTAAGCAAATGCCTTGTCAATAGTCAAACGTATTGCAACAACAGTCTACAATGTATATTTCGTTTTAAGAAAGACGCTATACACATACTTCAAAGTTGTATATCTGTCCAAGCTAGAAACATGGACAATATTAAAATTAATTTTATATATTAAAAAAAAAAAGAGAATACAGTCCATAAAAAAATAGAGTTATCCCGTTGTTTCACGTTCAACATGTGTCAGAATTTAATTAAAGATGGAGCGCGCGTCATATTATAACGAAAGATTCGTCAAATGTCATTTGAATCGATGAAAATCAATCGGGCGACATCGTTTTCCGGTCCATAACCAAAGATGAAAGTGTAATTAATCTATTGACAAACAATAGAACTAGCATTACACCTGGACTTGCTATTGTTTCTGGCGATAACATGTGTCTATTACATTGTAAAATATGGATATATTGTCCATAAAGTCAAACCAAAATAAACAAGAAATGATCAATGCCGAGAAACTTCCCATACATGGTACAGCATGAGGAGAAACCGAAGTAGTTATGTGACACATGATATGAATAGCGGCCGTTTCACTAAACTTCGTACGACTCAAATGTTCGTAAGTGCAAAATTATGATTGTCTGTAAATTTCACACTAACAATGATTTCTTGTAAATACGTATTGGATTTACATTTATTGAGCATAGGCTGCAGCCTATGCTCAATAAATGTAAATACATCAAATGAAATTTCTAGACTATCCTAAATTTGCACTTACGAACATTTTAGTCGTACGAAGTTTAGTGAAATGGCCCACAGGTGAGTATCGTCTCTAGTTTAAGTGTTGTATTAGAAACAACGTCATCCGGTGATTTGTTTCTGTCACCTGTGACATATAGACATCTTCGCGAATGCCACCAATTAAAACTGCATATGCATATTTGAGGAGACAGTGGAAGAAGGGGGCTAACTCCTTCATGGAGTTAGCCCCCTTCTTCCACTGACCCATTCAATTATATTTTCCATTATTCACACGCCTTCAGATCCATCGAATACTAGTATTTTATTATATCCAACACTTCCATATATCTTTCTTCCCGTCTAAGTCATTAACTGTATATAATTAATTTTACAAGATATAAATTCATATATATCTCCTAAATGGTGGCGTTCCTTTACTCGCCGTCGGCACATACATTTGACAAGGTATGCTAATAGATTTCGTAAATTGTACGATATGTCCATATTACTTTGAAACACATTATATCCATCCATAGACTTTGATATGGTTTTTCATTCTGTAGAAAATTTAGTATCAAATATTTAAAAAAACAACTGAAAATGAACAGCTAGTAGACACACATACAGAGTATAATATCACCGGCTCCAGTAAACACGAGTGTGAGAATTGTACAGAAACTTAGCTGGCTATTAGCGATAAAATGATGGCCATTGTCACTAACATCAAACTATATAGCACTAGACAAGCCATGAGATTTCGTTCCTAGGAAGATGTGCGATATGCCATTAAAACGTTTACAAAATGAACGATATTATCCATAACTTACGTCTAGCGTTGACGAAATGTTCATGGCAAATGCGGAATAGAATTTCGCCAACTTTCGCCGTCATTTACAGAAATTATAACAGGTTCTGTAAATATATTTCATGTAAAAATCGCACATCTTCTTAGGTACGAATTCACATGGCCTGTCTCGTATATCATCACACTCCAGACAAATCCACATACTCTCCGAACTGTCAATAAGCCATTGGCTATAATTGAGTTATATCTCCTTAATGTCCCGGCTTTATTGTAAGTGCAAACATGAAATTTGTTAAGAGGCCATACATGTAGTTCGTCGTTTCCTTGTTGGTAAATAACGCGGTCGACGATGAGCATATAATGTCTAATTCATTAGGTGTTGGCCATGAATATAAACTACGAATTCCAGGTAAATAACAAATGTGTGTTATATAATGGCAAGTTCATTAGGTGGTTGTCAATATGGACGACGAAATCAAGTCTGTTTACTATAAGGTTCGATCATGTCCAATCGTGGGTAAACGTTTGCCGTGGCACGAGGGAACTGTTTGAACCCGAAGGCCGTAGGCCGCGGTTCAAACAGTTCCCGAGTGCCACGGCAAACGTTTACCCACGGCTGGACATGGTATTGCCCTGGCACGAGGGAACTGTTTGAACCCCAAAGCCGTAGGCCGCCGGTTTAAACAGTTCCCGAGTGCCACGTCAAACGTTTACCCACGGTTGGACATGGTCGAACGTTATTGTTACATTTCCGTCAGAAATATCGTGCAATTTGAGCATATATACAGTACTTTCGGCACTTTGATAGTCTGCTACATTCAAACAGCTGCTTTACAAATACATATTCCGGGGCCACAGTACACGTCGTGTGGTGCAGCCGCATTAATTTCAAAACTTCAGTGCGACCGTTGTGAACTAGTCTGGTTGAGTAATAGCGCGTTCTAGTAACGTCATGAAACACATGCATTACGTAGGTGTTGTATTGGCCCCGGAATGAGTATTGTCTATAGCCATGGTCAAACCGCACAGACAATACGGAATAGAAAGAGAGATATAACGTGTTGCCCAAGTCTACTAACAAATGAACCAATGACCAACGAAAGAAATATTCGCATGCTTGTAAAACTATTCATCCTGAATTAGACTATTTTCATGAGAAACTAATGACACTTTTGTCCATTCTAGCCCCAGTTCTGCATTCCCACAGCCTGACAAGAATGTTACAGTTATATCTGCCATAAATGCGTTACATTGCCAACCAAGTCTACCCATCTACATAGATTACCAATTTCAGTCATGTTGCTATAACATGTAACCCGACTTTTCTTATTAATTCGTTCCCACGAAATAACAATTCGTTCCTCAATTTAACAATTCGTTCCCTCATTATAACAATTCGTTCCATCGAATTAACAATTCTTTCCCACGATATAACAATTCGTTCCCTCGAATTAACAATTCGCTCCCACGATATAGCAATTCTTTCCCACGAATTAATAATTCATTCCCCGTGGGAACGAATTGTTATTTCGTGGGAATGAATTGTTAAATTGAGGGAACGAATATTTTTTTCGTGGGAACGAATTAATAATAAAAGAATTCTACGTCCCCTGCGGGGCTCCGTAGACTCCAAATAAAAGTATGTTCTGTTCTGTTCTGTTACAGCATGACGGATGTTTCACTGAATGGCGATCAACGCAGAATCTTATCAGACTGGACTGCGCGGATGCGCAGGTTGATATGGGTGTACATTGTTCGCAAATGTCATAAGCCCCGTTTCTCACGGACACACGTATGGTCGCATTTGAAAGTAATTGCGACTGCTTTCGTGGCAAACGTTGTAATGTCCGTTCTACCATACAAAGATCCAAACATACATTTATAGTAATATTTGAATCCCATTTGATCCTCGTCAATGTGAAGTATACAATGAATCAAACGTCACCAAACAACATACTCATATGGCAAATACTATAGGAATGAATGGCCTTTTTGTGGAATTTATCGGGGTATAAACTTGGAAAAGTCGCGGGAATACTGGACGAAGGCCGGAAGGCCTCGTCCAGTATTCCCGCGACTTTTCCAAGTTTATATCCCCGATAAATTCAACAAAAAGGCCATTCATTCCTTAATTCAAGCATTTGAAATAAATTCATCAAGAAAATGTGTTTGTTTTCCGTTTTCTTAAGAATTATTTTAACTGCGCCTCACGGCTACGGAAAGTAGTTCGGCGTGGGAGTTTACTGGGATATAAATTTTGGACAGAGACTTGCTACGAGCCAATCAAATGTTAGGGAATTGTGTAAATATTTTGTGCTGGAATTATAGGTACATGCATATGGATATCTATGAAAGTTTCGAGGCTACGCATTATAAGTAGTCTACACTACACTATGTGTCATTCAGTAACGTTTAAACAGTTATTAATACTGATGCATGAACAAACTAAGAGAAACGAAACTATTTAGATCGTGCGAATATTACCGTTATCAATAGTGGGCAAAAATGTACTAAGGTACACTTTCGGTATGCATAGTCCATTCAATAGGGTGAGTACAAATGTTGTTCCTATATAAATATACACACACATAACATTCAAAGGTGGTGTATTAGAAACGTCACACACATATAATTATTATGTATAACCAATGTGTGTTTCTATCTCTCAACTAGTATGTTATTGTCATACCGTAACATAATTGCAAATGCTACAAACTTTGGTAAAACCGGTTTGTGCTCAGTAATTTACGAAACCTAACATACTTATGAAAACAATATTATCACTGATCATGCTGATAGACGTTAAGCTAAATTACACTATTAAGCACATTTTAGGGTTAAAATGTATTTTGAAAGTTATAATTTTCTAAACCAGATGGCCACGGTCTGCATGTCGAGCCCATCGAGGCATCTGGTGACCTCATGGTAAGATATATATAATGTATAATGACATTGACCTTGGGGTATAGGGCCCGCATGAGTGGGGGGATACAGAATGTATGTATGGATGATGACCACTAAGCATAAGAAGTTTTAAGCAAATCTGACTTACGGTTACAGAGATAGTAGGTATGTGAAAAGTTGAACGCAAATTTTGATAAACTTTAACTCAAGCTTCTTAGTCATTTGACCTTGACCTTGGGGCACAGGGGCCGCATGAGTGGGACACAGAATGGATATATGGATGATGACCACTAAACATACGAAGTTTTAAGCAAATCTTACTTACGGTTACAGAGTTAGTAGGTATGTGAAAAGTTTAACGCAAATTTTGACAAACTTTAACTCAAACATCTTAGTCATTAGACCTTGGGACACAGGGGCCGCATGAGTGGGATACATAATGGAGATATGGATGATTACCAATACGCATACAAAGTTTCAAGCAAATCTGACTCACGGTTACAGAGCAAGTAGGTATGTGAATAGTTTAACGCAAATTTTGACAAACTTTAACGCAAACTTCTTAGTCATTTGACTTTGGCATTAGGGCACAGGGGCCGCATGGGCTTGACAAAAATAAAGCATACATGTACATCTCACAATATTATTTTATTAAGTTCTGAATATGTTAATATTGCTCATACAGGTATGACAGCAGAGCTTCGTTGGTAGTATAACACATGGAGTTGTCGATAGGTGACGTTACATGTATCGTCACACGGCTGTCCATGTACTGCTATGTAACCGGGAGCTATAAAGCTTTGATAAGTCCCATTTTATTGGACATAGCAACGCCTAAGGTAATTACAGTATGACAAGATCAAATTACAACAATCGATGTGATGTAATCGAACATTATTATGTGACTTGAAGAAAACATTGAACCTGTGCTTATTTTGTTAAGTATACATACTTTGAGGGAGAAATTCATGCATATTTTATTTATTTAATGAAATACAATTTATTCTAACCAAAACAAACTGGCTGCGATAATGTAATAAATACAGTATAATAATTCTGCATACGTGCAATCATCAAATATAAACAGTCGTAATTTCTAAATAAAATAAAGCATTTTAGTAAAAATAAATAACTCCCTCACAAAAAATACTTTTCTAGATAAGTATACAATGTACTTAGCATTTTAGATGAACTTGACTACTGGTACCTTTACTACATCGGATCACTTGTCCCCAAATGTGAATCTCAGCATGATTCATCGCTACGGCATGAATAATTAATGATCGATGCATCGTTAACATACGCCTGCCCTCACACCACCATGTGCCTGTTTGCAGGGTTCAGTGGGTGAAGCGGGCTAACTTCATGATGGAGTTAGCCCCCTTCTTCCACTGACCCATTGAATTTGTGATCGAGTATACACACTTACAATGTCGGCTACTTACTTTGAACTGGAGCGCCGTAACCTAGACGGTACGAGTCGGGGTGTGGTACTCATCACAACTATAGACACTGACGAAATTAATATTTTATGCGATGATTTTCAATTGATGTCGGAGTTGGTACGTGCCGAGCCTGTTAATTTTCGCAGTGCGAACTGTTCGCCTTGAGTCAGTATTCGCCCCGTAAAGCTCTCGTATTTTATTCGCAGAATCAAACTAACCGGCCTCCATGAAATTCCATTTTGGTTCACTAACGCACCAAAGATGTTCAAATCGATATTCATGTATACGTTAATTTACACTGAAACTGTCCAAATGTACTAGAGTATATTATATTTTGAAGCCTTCTCTAAACATTTTGAAAGGAATAATTGTACATGAATATAATGTATGTACTCGGTTGCATAACATCACAGCTTCCGTTGTAAGAATGTACGAAACTGGGATTTTTGGCACAGAAAACCCAATTTAGGCTCTAAATGATACCGTTGAGTAGTTGATAGATCATATACATAAATTATACTTCGTTCAATAGCAACAGCTCGGTACCTGCGACATTTGCTTTCATAAACTGTTTAGCGATTCACTAAATATTCAAGGTATATACATACCCGATACATGAATTAATAGTTTTTACTGGCCTATTTGGCATTTATTTGCATAATTGACAGTTCGCATTGAATCAATGTATGTATTTTTGTTATCTATATCTTGAATGTGTCCATCTAAATACGTTAATTAACTCCATAACAAACAAGACTATATATTATCAATGTATTCAGTCGACAGTCTTACGTATTTGGAATAGTGTTGCTTAAGGTGCATTTTGTTGCAAATTAGAATATCGAAATGCTTGCAAAATAGTTCACATACATTTCGTCACAATACGTATGTACATGTAGCAATACAACCCCTAAATCATCGAATATCTAATCACGCCGAAAAGAACATTATTGAGTTTCCATCCAGTTCAGCCACATATCAGCCTGGTTATCCGCGCAGTCTGATCAGGGCATACCAAATTCGCTATTATTTAGAGGAAACATTCCGTCTTCCCCCACTTAATACGTTAGGTCCATATTAATTTGCATGAGAGATCTGACCCCGTGTGTTGTGTCTCGCATACTGTATATCAATAATATAGAAGACGTATTAGTACCGGACCACTGCCATCAATGTGATTCAAAGCATCAAAACCCCATTCAAGAGAGTGGAAACCACATACAGTACACTATCAAGTCGCGTGACATTGCGAAAAGTAGCTACATAAATATAGCAGTCTGATCAAATATGAGTTTGACTTGGAAAATGGGATTATGGCTTTGTGATCCGCGTAGTCCTAAGGACTGAACCATTCGCCATTCATTCAGTCTGTGAAACATCTGTACCGTTTCTAACAAATAGTATGGCTGCTTATTGGACTACATGAGTATGCTATTTTATCCCGTCAACACAGTGCGTATGTGCCGTGAAACACGGTGCCGTGAAACATTTTTGATATCCAGTCAATACTATTTTTGCATTTTACAGCCATTTGTAGGTGTTGACGGGATAAATAGAATAGTAGGTTAGTGCCGTGAATGGGAAAAAATATCTTGCGCGGCACGGAAACGAGATGTGCTCGGCAGAGCCTCGCCCATCCCGTTTCCTGAGCCTTGCAAGATATGTTTTCCCATTCACGGCACTAACCTACTATTCTCTATATATTTTCCTTATTTCTGAACCAAAGTATATGTCTCGGCGACGCGGTTCAAATGAGTGGTCACAACATATACTTCTGATGAGAAATAAAGAAATTCTTGAGCTTTGCCGGATATTTTTTCCTATTCACTGCACTAACATACTATTCTCTATATATATGGAGTTAGACTGGCCGCAAGTGCCATATGCACCATTTCTCCATTGACAAGCTACACAGAGGTGCATTCAGATATACCACTAAGCTGGTCGGAACTTCAAAACAGTCACATATACTGCTATTTTATTGGCGAACTGGCGAATCGGCAGACACAGTCTGAGCAAGGTCTGCACTGTTCACAATTCAATCGGTGAAGCATCCGCTATACTTCTAACTACTAGAATATGCCCTCACCGGACTCTAGATAACATATCAATATACAGACGGAGCAAAATTCCCTAAAGGTACATTCACATACACATATTATTTATATCGCTCACTAACAGTAGAAGTGTTTTCTTAACCTAGCAATCGGAATAGATATATGCACAGAACATACTGGTGTCGATGCATTTATTCGAAACATATGTACCTACATGTATGTCTCTATGTGGCCACTTAAATTGACCCTTTTTCTCAGATGGCGTATGTATCCACACAGTCTCTTCTCAAGTGCATTGTTCGCCAGTCAGTCAATGTAACACGGAGATAGACTGGCAACCGATGAGATAATGTAAGCTCCATTTCCGCACTCTAAGTCACACATACTATAGGAATGAATGGCGTTTTTGTGGAATTTATCGCGGTATAAACTTGGAAAAGTCGCGGGAATACTGGACGAAGTGATAAAAAATTACAATTTTCGAAAAAAAAAAAAAAAAAAAAATTTTCGAAAAAAAAAAAAAACAGAGTGAAGATGTCTATGGGGATTTAACATGGGGATTTCTATCTAATTTCAGAAAAAGTGTACCGATTTTCAAAACTTAACTTCTGTTTTCATAGTTAAATAATTTCCAAGCTATCTAGCCAGGTCTTGGAGGCAATTTCCAAAACAAATAGTTTTTTTACCAATCCTTCAGCTACTCCACCTCCTTTTCCCCCATGTTAAATTCCCATATAGAAATAAGTTTTTCGTAATAAAATCAATATTTGACCAAATTTCACGAAATAAAAAGAGGGACCATTCTTAAATTATAATAACATTTAATAGTATCGAAAACAATACTGTTTTTTCATTGTTTATATGACCGTAAAATTTGGGCAGGTTGTGAGACTCGATGTTTGTTGCTGAAAAAGTAGGTTAGTTTGAGTAGTGTTAATGCAGGTTGGAATTAGCCATTGTGAAAGTATTATTACATGTTTCCAGAAAATGGTTGCCATGATGGTTACTTACTTTCTGCTGTTGACGGACAGGGTGGACATGGGCCGTGTGTCGTCGACGGACGGCCGCCGCGCCACCCTCCGACCCGCCATACGGCTCATGGATACTCAGGGAAAATCTAGATATCGTACTAAGAAAGTGTAGATATCCCACTTCTATGGTGTAAATATAACAACAGTGAATTATATAACTCTCGTGCACGCCGTCTATGTTATACAGGTAACACGTGTAGACCACTGAGGATATGTTCGGTATGTCACACAGTTAACACGAATAACAGAAAATCAAAACACATATACGATACGTAGAGAATACCAGGCTAGTGTATTTTGATATCAAGTTTATCATGCTCGGCTTGGAAACGGTAGGAATTCTTTGCCGAATTCCTCGGCAAGCCAGGGAATTCCTACCGTTTCCGAGCCGAGCCTGACAAACTTGATATCAACATACACTAGTCTGGTATTCTATTTATCAGGTAACGTTTTATGCTCGAAAATGACCACAGATGACGTCGTTATCTATGGACAGAACGATGACTTGTTTACGTAGCGTCCTTACACTGACGTCATTCGGTAACGTCACGTGACGTCAACCGACCAATGGAACGTCAGTTTTCATTTTGTTGTAACCCGGATGTTGATATCAGGTCAATGCCTGATACAACAATATGTTATCAGTCAGTACTTATTCGGTCAATACAGGGCAGGTTACCTGATAAAAATATATAGTGCAGATATCAAATTGATATCGCATACATATTATGTGTAAGTATTTTTAGCAATCCAACTGTATGAGCATCTCCAACGGCACACATTACATTATCACATTAGCAATTTTACATTAATTCACACTAATTAAATTTCATTACAGAATGTCATAACACATTTGTATATAAATTATAGATGCTTTATGTTATTGTTCGTACACATTTAATATCACACTTTCCCGAAGTAATAGTCCAGTACACTGAATGTGTGGCACATGTCGATGGTTTGTTTCGAGAAAACAAAATAAGAAATTGTTCACACCTCTTTCAATGCTCATGTATTTGTATCCAAGTTTACACGTAATAATAAGCCAGTGCATACGAAAACTAGACAAGTTTGCAGTACGGACCAGCTTAAAATATAATCAGCATCTACTATCTCTGTCGTATTCATGATCTGCCATTTAGCATACATATGACAAACAGTGTACAGCCTGATCAGCCTGCACGGATGTGCAGGCTGATCAGGCTGTACACTGTTTGCCAACGCATAAATGTGCATATTGAAAAGCAAAAGGACTTGGAACATTTCTCATTAGAGATTAATATCAGCTTGTAAGCTTTATGCTTTAATCCGGTATAATGTTGCGTTTTATAAAGGAGTATTTGACAATACAAAGAAAATCCATACATACTTTTGAATATGGACAATCAATAGACTATGTACAGTGATTACATAATTAGCTATGGATTAAAGATTAACACGACATATCGAGAATACAAAATGGATTTACTTTTTATAGACTAGGCTACTTGAAAATCAACTTCAAGTTTGTTAATCTTTAGCAAATTTTACGAGATATAAACGAAATTACTCACTGAGTAAATATTCACTACGTGTGTTTATGAAAGTTTCTTCAAGCATTGACTTTAAATAATTATCATACATACACAGAACTGTAAACCAGTATGTTGTAGTTGTCTCTATGAATTATAAGAGACGATCAATATACATGTACATATTAAATATTTGCTTGTAGACCAACCGTGTTTTGCGAAACAGCATAGTCTTTGTATAAGCAATATGTTTGTCTAATCCAGTAAAATGTATATTGCAATACATATTATTTAAACTAAAAGCGAGAGAGAGAGAGAGAGAGAGAGAGAGAGAGAGAGAAAGAAAGAGAGAGAGGAAAAGAAAAAAGAAGAAAAAAAAAGAAGAAGCAAACTTTATAAGAATAAAATGAGCCAACAGTGTTGAACCTTTAATACATGCGCCTTAGCCCTTTCAACACCACAGGCCTGCATAGTGGTATTGACAAACAGTGTAGATCCAGATGAGCCGGATGTATGGTTCATTCATCCACTACTTGCTCTGTCATATCACGTCATACTAAGATAAAGCTTGGCTGATGTTCCGTTTTAAGGAGTAACGAACAGAGTATACACATATCAGATTATACATTTGTGTCTAAGCTGATCTCGGTCTACACTGGTTGTAAATCATGTATGGTTCATTCATCCACTACTTATTCTATCACGTCACGTCAGACTAAAATAACACTTGGCTAATGTTCAGTTTTAATGAGTAACACACAGAGTATACCCAGATCAGATATACATTCGTGTCTACGCTGGTCTCTCTCTACACTGGTTGTAAGTCATGTATGGTTCATTCATCCACTACTTGGTTGATGTTCCGTTTTAAGGGGAAACAAGCAGAGTATACCCAGATCAGATTATACATTTGTGTCTAAACTCGTCTCGGTCTACACAGGTTGTAAATCATGTAAGGTTCATTCATCCACTACTTGTTCTGTCATGTCACACCATACTCTAATAAACATGCATGCTATTCCTTTTTAAGAAGTAACAAGCAGAGTATACCCATATCAGATTATACAGTTGTGTCTAAGCTGGTCTCGGTCTACACTGGTTGTAAATCATGTATGGTTAATTCATCCACTACTTGTTCTGTCATGTCACGTCATACTAAGATAAAACTTGGCTGGTGTTCCCTTTTAAGGAGTAACAAGCAGAGTATACCCAGATCAGATTATACATTCGTGTCTACGCTGGTCTCGTTATACACTGGTTGTAAATCATGTATGGTTCATTCATCCACTACTTGTTCTGTCATGATCTAATGCACTTGGCTGATGTTCCTTTTTAAGAAGTAACAAGCAGAGTATACCCATATCAGATTATGCATTCGTGTCTAAACTGGTCTCGGTCTACACTGGTTGTAAATCATGTATGGTTAATGTATTCACTACTTGGCAGATGTTACATTTCTCAGGAGTAACGCATAGAGCACAGAGTATACACTGATTAGACTATACATTTGTGTGTAGAATTGTCTGTGCCTGTAGGTGATGTACGATTCAATCATACTTTTACAATTTCAAGCTGTACTCAGATGATTCAAGTCTATTACGTTTGATAAACCGAGTATATTCTTCTCAGCATATACTTCGATGTAGGCTGGTCTGTGCCTACGTTGGTTATATTCTGAGCGGTTATTAAAATCAGTCGATATGGTTTCGCACATCACGTCATCGTAACGTACAATAACCTGATCCGACATTATCACATAGTAACTAATGCAGTATACACTGATCAGAATATACGTTCGTGTGCAGGCTGGTTTGGATATACATTGGTTGTAGAACTGTGATGTTCACTCATCCAGTTGATACATGCTACATTGGCAGGGTAAACTTATTTATAATAGGAGAATTCTACATGTTTGCGTAGTGGAAAACTGAGTAAACCCTGATCATACTGTATACTTGTGCCTAGGCTGGTCCGGATCTGCTCGGGTTGTACATTATGTAATGGTCACTCATGTAATCGATATCCTACCGTGTCACTTCATACTCTCGAGTTGCATGTAAGTTTATGTTTTGCTTTTTACTCGCTATACCTTCTTTATCTCAGTCAAACGTCCTTGCTGTTTGAATGTCACTATTATAGGTACATGCATTATGTTGAGAAGATTTGTGAACATACATGTTATCTGGTGTTGTTGGGTGAGGTTGTCATTGTTGATACCTATGGCAGCTCTTCACCTCGCTGATTTAATTAATAAGCCGAATGGGTAATGATTTAACTTCCTGGAGGGCTGCTATAGGTAATTTTAATTGTAGCACACAGCCGATATTGCTTGCGTTTAGAATATATGCTAACATATTATATATAATACTGAATGTGTTAGCGGATATAGGTAATTGTTTGACCAATATATTTAAATGTAGAGATCCGGATTACTATTTAACCTCAACATTTTTCTAGCAATAATATCTTTGATTTTGCTACTGCTGGCTGGTGATGTTCAAAGAAATCCAGGGCCTGAAAATGAGATTGGATCTTTTTTCAATTTTACATTTAAATATTAGAAGTATTCGCAATAAGGTCAGTTATATCGAGGACACTTTTATAGACTTCGATATTCTATGTTTTACAGAAACGCACTTATCATGCGCTATAGAAACGAGCAGTTTACTAATTAATGGATATGGCTTACCATTCCGAAAGGACAAATCGCCACATTCTGGGGGTATATTAGTATATGTCGCAGACCACTTATTAGCAGAAAGAATGCAACATTTAGAAACATTTTGGGATGAAACCATCTGGATTAAAGTTAAGACAAACCGTAAAACGTTCTTGATTGGCACGATTTACCGACCCCCGTCGTCAAATATCGAATTTTGGGAATTACTTAATCGCAATCTAGAACTGGTATCAGATATAACAAATAATATCATTATTGTTGGCGATGTAAATGAAGATCAATTAAATGTACAAAACCACAAGTTAAAAGACGTAATGATTATGAATTCATTGAGAAACATAATTACATCCGCAACTCGGGAAACAGCTACTACTTCAACCTTACTGGATCCAATTATTGCTAACCAAGATCAGATCATTCTCAAAAGCGATGTATTATCTGTTTCGCCAAACATAAGTGATCATAAGGCTACATGTGTCATCATACCAGCTGAAAGTTCATACAATAATTCATATAAACGAACTGTATGGAACTATAAAAGAGCAGACATTGCTAAATTTAACGAGCTGATGCTTAATATTGATTGGACGATTTTAAATAATGGTAGTGTAGATGATGCATCTAATATATTTACATCTAAGTTCATTGAGCTAGCTAAGCAATGCATTCCATGCAGTCAAGTTACAGTGCGGCCTAACGATAAACCATGGTATGATTCCGAAATTCGCCAAACAAGCAAGCTAAGGGACAAGTTACGAAAGAAAGCAATACAATTTGGACGGGTGGACGATTGGAATAGATACAAAACAACTCGGAATAAAGTTAATATATGAAAAAACATGCAAGAGAAGCATTTTATAACGACATAGAGTTTAACCTAACAGAATCATCGAATAACAAAAGATATTTCTGGAAGCTAGTCCGACACTTTGTGAAAGACAGCAAGTAATGTGGTACTATTCCTCCATTAAAAACCAATGATGGCAACAGCGAAAATTTATATTTGTCTGATGCCGAAAAAGCAAACTGTCTTAACAACTTCTTCGTTTCAATATCAACTGTTGATGATCATAACTCTACTTTGCCACCGTTTGAATTAAAAACTAACCAAGTTCTTGATACGATTAATATAAATGAATCTGAGGTTAGAGATATAATACGAATTTTGCAAACTAATAAAGCTTGTGGATACGATCTAATTAGTCATAGAATGTTAAAAGGAACTATTACATGTGTCTCAAAACCTCTGGCGATCCTCTTTAATAGATCTGTTAATGAATATCAATTTCCGATGGCGTGGAAATTAGCAAGTGTAATTCCTCTATTTAAAAAGGGGTGTCGACAGATGCCTTCGAATTATCGCCCGATATCGTTATTAAGCTGTCTAGGTAAGGTAATGGAGAGAATAATGTTTAAACATATTTATAATCACTTGCACTCACAACAATTGATTTACAACAAGCAATCTGGTTTTTACCAGGCCACTCAACGGTATATCAACTTATAGACATTCACCATCAAATATGTCAGGCATTTGATGAACGACAATCTACATGTATAGTGTTTTGTGATATTTCTAAAGCCTTTGATAGAGTATGGCATAAGAGATTAATATTTAAGCTAAGGCAAAATGGATTAAATGGTTGTATTTTACACTGGATCGAAAACTACTTGTCGAACAGGAAACAGTCCGTATCAATACGGTCCACAACCTCAGATACCAAATTAGTTCCTGCTGGTGTACCACAAGGTTCGGTACTCGGCCCATTACTATTTCTAATATATGTCAACGACATAACTGACCATCTATTAAGTATTGTTCGATTATTTGCTGACGACAGCTCTCTGTCCTTTTCTTCAACAAATGTTGATGATCTAGAAGGCATAATAAATCATGACCTGCTAATGATTTCTGATTGGGCTAAACAATGGTTGGTTAGTTTCAATCCGAACAAGACTGAAGCGATGCTTCTAACATTAAGACAACTTGATCGACCCTTAAACTTAATATTTCAGAACACGTCCATAACCTTTGTTGACGATCATAAGCATCTTGGTTTAACATTGAGCAATAACGGAAAATGGCATACACACATACAACATATAAATTAATTCGACTACGAGAGTATTGGGAATAATGCGTAACCTAAAATTTAAGATAAGCAGACAGTCTTTAAACCAAATATATATCTTACATGAGACCTATACTAGAATATGCTTCATCTGTCTGGGATGGGTGTACAGAATATGAAAAGGATTCGTTGGAAAAAATTCAGAATGAAGCCGCTAGAATAGTAACAGGATTAACACGGTCAGTATCACTCGACAACTTAAGGCAAGAAGTTGGATGGCAACTTCTATCTGTTCGACGTAGTATTCAAAAGCTGTTTCGATCATGTACAAAGCCAACAATAATCAAGTACCTAGTTATATTTCTAACCTGATTCCACCCACTGTTAATAATATATCTCGTTACAATCTTAGAAATCAATTTGATTTAAATGTCCCCACTACACGACTGGAAGTATACAAACAATCGTTTATACCATCTTCGGTACAACTCTGAATGAAACTGACCCGTTGCTGAGAAATATAGACAGTCTTAGACACTTCAAAACATCATGCGCCCAACAACTATATACTCAATATAATATACCACCAAACTATTTAGAGGGAGATCGGTTGTTTTCAGTTATGCATGCAAGAATTCGAAATAAATGTAGCAGTCTTAATTGTGATCTTTGCAATAACCATATCAGAGAAACTTCCTACTGCGAATGTAGTGAAATTGTAGAGGATGCTGAACATTACTTCTTTGAATGTATTAAATATGCGCAACGTCTAATTTTATGCCAGTCACTACGACGATTGTATCCCCTAAACGCACATATACTTTTGCATGGCATACCTGAAGAAAGTAATGAGTACAATACTGTTATTTTTAAAGCTGTACAAGATTATATTAAAGCTACGAAAAGATTTGAGTAACACACTTGGTGGATGCATGAGACGCAAGCTCTATCGGATGCTTTCCATTTGCCAACATCATCCAGTACCACCTGATAACAACGAACACTGAAATCAACTGCAGTACATATCTATCTATGCATTAGGTTATATATTATATGTACATTGTGACACATAACTCTTTCACTCTTTCTCCCAATCTCCTCTCTCACTTTCTTTACTCTCTCTTTTTATCCGATTTTTCTTTTCGTACATTGTGCAAATATATATATATATATACCGCAAGATTATTGGTATGTACCCATGTACATATACCTGTATACTTATCGCCATTGCTGTTAAATTGATGTATTGTTGAAATACTTGGGTAAGGGCTGTAATTAATGTTGTGAGAACTTGTAGCCTAAGCCCATTGTACTTATATGCAATAAACTCTGTTTAAGCTAGATGAGCCGGCTGGTGACGAGCCGTCTCATCAGGCTCTGCAATTTTTGCAAGTAATTTTCATATTTTCGAGAACAAAAACGCCCCCTTTTCATAAATTGACTAGTCTGAAAATCATTTTGTGACGATTGGATTGGCTGCAAAATTAATGTATCAAAATCCATTCCAGTTACGTAGGGGTGAAATGGTTAAGGGAGGGCAGAGTGTCTGCCAGGCAGGCACCAGTTGGTAGTAGTTCCACTGCATCACGGTCCTGGGTAAGAAAGAAAACCGTGTGTATATTCTTAGTCAGCACGCAAACTGGCGATGTTGGGATGGTGTCTAACAGAGACTCCTTTATGTCAAGTATGGGTTCGCATCGATGGCTACATGATTGTTTCTACCGTTGTAAAGCGTGCTCATTTTCAACCAACTGGATCCTTTCCCCTTGACGAATCACATATGTATTATGATAACGGTTAGAAACCCGCGTCCTCTCCACCATTCCGAATTAATGTGCTCGGGGCCGTTTCACTAAACCTGGTACGATTAATATGTCCGTAAGTGCAAAATACGATAGTCTGAACATTTCACATTAACAATGTTTTTTTGTAAACCAGTATTATATTTACATTTATTGCGCATTGGCTGCATTTGTTCAATACATGTAAATCGATCAATTGAAATTTCCAGACGACCCTAAATTTGCACTTACGAACAATTTAGTCTAGTGAAACGGCTCCCTGGTCTATGAGCATTTGAATCACCGTCATTGGGATTTAGGGTCTTAGACGACTGTTAAACCATATTTTAACTTATAAAAGTTTGTATACTGGGGCCCGTTTCACTAAACTTCGTACGACTACACTGTTCGTAAGTCCAAATTTGGAATCGTCTGGAAATTTCAATTGATGGATTTACATTTATTGAGCATAGGCTGCATATGCAGCCTATGCTCAATAAATGTAAATCCAATAATTGTTCACAAGAATGTGAAATTTACAGACTATCATAAGTTTGCATAAGTTTGCACTTACGAACATTTTAGTCGTAAGAAGTTTAGTGAAACGGGCCTCTGGTTTATTTACCATGTAAATCAATACAAAATGACAAACGTCAAATCAATTTGGGATGAATTATATTGACGAATGAAAATGAAACGGACCTGAACGGACGAGCGAACTAAAATATTGATATCCTCGTCTGCGACAAACAGATGCAGTGAAATACAGAACAATATATCCAATGGAAACACATGAACACATACAGCGAAGAAACTAACGCAAACGTCACACGCACAGCGGTGGTGGAGGACAGTGAAGCATATCGCCAGGGTGTCCAGTTTAGAGAGGTTCCACAGTAAGTCAAGCACATGTATGTGTGCTTATGAATCACTAGCAGACACGGGTGTCCGGTTTAGAGATGTTCCACTGTACTAGGCAGCCAGTTACTGACATGCGTGCTCGCGGTCCCCAGGAAATCTATCATAACTTTAACACATCGAGGTCACAACGGGGTCCGATTTAGAAAAAGTTCACTGTATGATCAATATGTGAGACAATATGACATATGGGGAGTTATATATTTATGCGTATGATACATGTATGATAAATGTAGCTCAGGATTAGCCAGTGCATCCGCACGCTCCGACCTACACTGTTCACTAACATGTTTTGGGAGAAACATTCCCAAAGCATCTAAAGAAGAAGATTTGATCATCTAGCTATCAACATCGACGGGTGGCCTGTAGCCTATTTCACCAACATTGCAAAGTATACTTTTCAAAGTATACTTTGAGGGAGTAATCATTTATTTTTCCCGAAATGCATTATTTCGTATATAACTAACCACTGCATATATTTGATGATTAAAAGTATGCAGAATTATTATACTGAATTTATTACATTATCACAGCCAAAATGGCTGTGATAATGTAATAAATTCAGTATAATAAAAATTAATAAATTTATTCTTAAATTGAAAATTTCTCCCTCAAAGTATACTTTGCTTTTAAAGTTACTTTGCAATGTTGGTGAAATCGGCTACAGGAGTTACGCGGGTGGTAAAAACACCACAGTTCTGCCATGGTGTGTGACATATTATAATGTATACTGTATACATTATACAATTATTGTCTTTTGAGGAGATGTACACGAGATTTACGGACCTGAGGAAAGTCATATTCACCGTAAATCTCGTGTACATCTCCTCTAAAGACAATAATTATAGTATTATGTGACCCATATTACAGGATCTGCACTGTTCGCCATTCCATGAATACACCGTCCTACGTGCTTCTAACGAGCACTATATATCGCTACCAGGCTACATGAATGTGCTATTTGATCAGGAACTACACTGGTCACAAATCCCATAAGCCCGATTTCTCCAGTCACGGCCACAAGTGAGCATTTCACGACATGTGTGTATATGTTTCAATCATGAATATATTACCATAAGAGATAGCTGACCATGAAGCCCATCGAACTTCTACGGAGCTCCGCAGGAGACATTGGATTTTTTTTTATTACTTCGTTCCCATTCGTTCCCATTCGTTCCTCAATTTAACAATTCGTTCCCTTGAATTAACAATTCGTTCCCACGATATAACAATTCGTTCCCTCGAATTAACAATTCGTTCCCACGAAATGACAGTTCGTTCCCACGAAATGACAATTCGTTCCCTCCATTTAACAATTCGTTCCCTCGAATTAACAATTCGTTCCCGCAGGAACGAATTGTTATTTCGTGGGAATGAATTGTTAAATTGAGGGAACGAATTGTTAAATTGTGGGAAATGAATTGTTTTAAATTGAGGGAACAAATTGTTAAATTGAGGGAACGAATTGTTATTTCGTGGGAACGAATAAATACAAAAAAAGAATTCTACGTCTCCTGCGGGGCTCCGTAAACTTCAGCACACCGAGGTTTAGAGAGAGCCCGTTGTAATCGAGGCATATCAACACTCCTGACATGTTTGTATACTTTTCAATCATGAACAGACATTACCATTAGAGATAAACGATCATACAACACAGTAGCCGATTTCACCAACCGTGCGAAGTATACTTATCAAGCTACGTATACTTTGAGGAAGTAATTGTGTGTTTGTATTGAAATGCATTATTTCATATACATGTATTGCAAACGCCTGTTTATATTTGATTATTAAACTTATGCAGCTTGTATCTGTTTTATTTATTAAATTAACACAATCATCAACCATTGATTAGAAAATAGTTTATTTCATTAAATAAAAGCATTAATTAATGTATGGATAAATTGAAAATTGCTCCCGTAAAGTTTTCTTAACTACTGTCTGTTCCACGTTATCCTGCCGACGAACTTTTAGCTATTAAGCACATTAAATAAAAGGTGACCACCCCTAACATTTTGTGTTTAATGAAATTCCATAAAATATTGATTAAATAACGAAACGAAACGAAACAGGGTGGGGGGGGGGGGGGGGGGGGGGGGGGGGGGGGTGGGGGGGGGGGGGGGGGGCAGGGAATGGGGTGGAATGAAGTGGGGGAGGAGTCAAAAGAAAGAAAATATCAATTTTCGAAATTGACTCCGAAACCTGGCTAGATAGCTTGGAAATGATGTAACTAAGAAAACAAAAGTTAGATTTTGAAAATTGGTTCACAAATTTAGAAAAAATATTTTAAATATTTTTAGCCCTCGAGTTAAATTGAAATATTTTTTTCGCAATAAAATCAATATTTGACGGAATTTCATCAAATACAAAAATTGGAGAGGGTGACTTTTTTATTATTGTTGAAAAAGTACTTACATTTTAATAGTTGTTTGCATTTAATGTGTTTAATGGCCAAAAGTGTGTCGGCAGCAAAACGTGGAAGAGACAGTAGATAAGTATACTTATCCGTCGATTTTTGTGAAATCGGCTGCAGTGAAGTCTTACATAATAAGCAGATAAACAGATTCCGATGTCACGAATGATCTGTGTACCATCAGAGACACCCATCGAAAGTCAGCACAACAATGCTTCAGGATGTCCGATTTAGAGAGGTTCAAATAGACATGCACTTACTTGAAGGCGGCTAACTGGAGTTTACTTTTCAAGGACTTCTTGCCGTCGGGTTTTTCGTCCGCCTGCGCCAGTCGCACTATATTTCCGAACATCGTTGCCGACCGTTCAACTTAGAGACGATTACAAATACACTTCATCCGCGCGCCGCATTCTATCACTGTTCGTATTTTGAGACAAAGCTACGGTCGTGAAATATTGCATCAAAATTCATATAGGCCGCTATCGCTATTTAGTGTCAAACGCATCAAAATTCATGCATCAAAATTCATATAGTCCGCTATCACTATTTGGAGTCGAAACTACGACAGTTAAAACGCATCAAAATCCCGAAATGACTATTATTCATAACGATTTGTCTGGGATATAATTGAAGAGGTCAGTGGAATAAGGGGGGTAACTCCCGGAGGGAGTTAGCCCTCTTTTCCACTGACCTCTTCAATGATATGTCACCAATAAATTCCACGTCGATTACAGAGAACAATACTGCTTTCATTAACCTTATATCACTATCCATTATTGGGACGACGATCTTTAAAATTTGCATAAGACTCCAATAAGTCATTAATACTCATAATAATATTTGTGTTACTAGTATATAATGATGTCGTTACGATTAATATCCACTTCAATCACAGCGCATAACATTGCTTCCGTATGTCGTAATTTGCTCGATTCATCATCATATCGGGTACATTGATTAAACATCGTGATATGTCACAAAATGTAATTAGCTTTTAACTAGAATATTTTCTGATCATCGAGCACACTCATGTAACGTATCTAAATATTAAGATCGCCATGAATGATTTTTAAAGAAAACAGTGACAAGTATATGAATACGTACACTGGTTGTGAATATAATTGTTCGAATTTGTTTTCCCAAAGCGCATCCACTATGCACTGGCAACTATCTATTGATAGGCAACTATCTATTGATAGGTTGCACACACTAATATCATCTTCACAAAAAGTACATAATCAGTGATGCAGTTAAAATATTCAGTTGAATATTCATGAAACACTTAGTAATTTTATTTGTGGTTGTGGTTGTGGCTGGAGAATAGCGATTGTGCGGTTTGCGATCAGTGTAGATCCAGATCAGACTGTGCATCCGCACAGTCTGATCAGGATCTGCACTGTTCGCCATGGGTATCATTGAAACACCCGTCATGCTTATGATCGTAATCAGGCTACATGAGTAGCATTTGATCATGAGCGACACTGGTCACAAATCCAAAAAGCCCCGTTTCTCCAGTCGCCGCCACATTTACACATCCAGCTGAATGCACTTTATTTAATTATCATGTAAATAACCTATCCCTATCTGCACGATCTAGATAACGCATAAAGTAGATACATAGCGCGAGTTCCATGTCTTTTAACATGGTGAAAACATTAATTAGTAACACTAACAGCATAAGTATTGAGTTGCATTGAAGTTTTCTAAAGTTTGTTTTATCTAGATTATCGATACAGAAACATGTAAACTTTCAAACAGACAGTCACACTCAAAATATGTTAATTTGGAAGTATTCATAATTTGAAGAGATTTAATAAGCACGATTATCACAGTTGAGCTTTCCATTGCAAGTCTTATACATATATATGAACAAAATATTAACGAAAAGACATGGACAACTGGCGAACGTTTTGCCATCTTTCAATATATTTTAGTAATATAGTTTTTTGGAACATTTTCGAAAGCATTGTCTGGTAAGATTTATCAAAATATTTATGCGGAAATGTCGTCTTTATCATATTTCGATGGTCTAGTAACATAAGGTCGTAACTGCTATGCTAAAGCATAGCAGTTACGACCTTATGTTACTAGACCATCGATTTGTCTTATTCTTGTATGATGCTGTGCATACTAAGCGGACACACAGTAGGTTCTATATACATGAAACACACACCCATTTACCAAGTTTTCATTTTGGAAATTGTCGCTGGCTCATGAGGCAGTAGCGAGATCTTTTATGTCAATTAAAGTGAGATAACTATGGTGTGTCCACATGCGACTCAAACTCGAACAATTTCTGTTATACAATTACATGTATATTATTATGAGACGAGCCATGTTATTTTGTATCTAAGAAAATATTCAGGAAAAATATTTACAAAATTGACGATATTTTCCGTAAATGACGACGATAGTTGCCGGAATGTTCGAAGAAATTTCGTCAACATTCGACGTAATTTACAGAAAATATTACAGTTTTTGTAAATATGTTTCATAAAAAGTCGTCTTAGGTAGAAAAACACATGGCTTTTCTGAAATATAATGCCACGGATTTCAAAGTATATAGGGACCGAATTCCTGCCTTCGGAATTTGTGTTTAAATTTTTGACCACTTCTATAACAATGCATAACTTCACCATCCCTATATTATAATGTGGCATGTGGGACCCCAGCTTTAAGGCACGTCCCTTTGGAAATACATGCCCATATGACCACGTATCAGTGCCTCAAAACATCCGTAGATACAAACATTAGATGGATGCATTCATCTTTTCATCATTAATCCTTTTACCAATAAGCACACCATTTATATATAGATATTAAGAGTTGTAATAGAAGCCGATGGTCCATTGAAATCAAGGCTAGTGTCACAATGTACAACTAAAGCGGTCTTGTTGTATCTTTATTTAACATGTTTGATACTTGAACCAGGGCTCCAGATAAGGAATTAGTAATTGAGTATGTTCACTCCATCATATCTGAAGCAATTGGGTATTTCAATTTTAATTGGGTATTTACGCAAATACGCAGCTTATATGGAGCTCTGTTAAACTATAATCGTTGTATATGTGGTGGTTGGGTAATTACTTATGTCCACTGACTGTACACCCTGATCTACTATACACCCGTCATCGATGAAAACTATCTATTTTTGACTAGACCTCATCGATGTTCGGAAACTACGTTCGGGAACAGTCGCACAATTGCCATTAGTTGGCCTAAAATAGATACACATTGCGACTTGTGGGTCGCCCTGCGTTACGGACAGAAAATTCTGGATAATGCAACAACAGCCATTTTCTCGGGGACAGTCGCATAGTTGCCATTAGTTTGCATAACATAGATAAATATTGCATTACACTCACCACTGGTTGATCTTTGTTGCCCAGATAACCATTTAAACCCACTATATCATAAAGTCAATATGTGCGACACTATAGATCCAGCAATAGCAAGTCATCTCATGAGGATCTGTAACCTGAAGTTTCTGTCTGTAACGTAGTCTACGTTACAGACAGAAAATTCCGGTTACCGGATCCGCAAAATTCGTAAATTTTATTAAATTCAACATTTTATTCAATTTCAAAACAATCAGCATGTTCTCATTAATGGAAACGTTTCATAAGGCGCCGCCTCATCACGATATGTGTAAGATATATTGCCAATAATTACCCCTGGTAATCGATAATAAGTGGTTAGTGTGTAGATAAATGACTTGTCTAAAGAAGTGCCGAAATAAATATCCCGCCCTTCACTATGCATAACCGGATATGTGGGAGTTTAGATTTAAATCAATCACGCCAAGAAAATAAATACTATCGTATATATTCACCATTATGTAGTTTCCAAAGCTATTGCTAAATAATATAAAGTTTCAACATATTGTTTCTTTTTGGAACTTAACTTCTCCCACGTTAGCGCCTTCAACACGTACAACAGCCGTGTTTATACTTGCTGCTTGTTTGTTTGATTGATGTATTGATTGGTTGATTTAGGTAAACGCCATTTGACATGTTACAATTAATTTTCAAATCGAACACTGGATCTACAGCCGGCTACTCAGGTGCCAGGAGCCTTTGTCACACCAAACATATCCGTCACTCAGTATCATTACATGTAAGTGGCCTAACATTTTACGACAACGGGCTATATTGTGATATAATCTTGGAACCTGGGGCCCGTTTCACTAAACTCTGTACGACTAAAATGTTCCTAAGTGCAAAATTATGATAGTCTGTTAATTTCACATTAACAATGGTTTCGTGTAAACAATTATTGTATTTACATTTATTGAGCATATGCATGCAGAAGCCCGATTCAACCAATGTCATATATATATATTTCAATATGCTTTTACCATTTATGCACCAAAAATACGATTGTATACAAAACAATTAAAATAAAATATTGTGGCATTCCGACGATATGTACACGATTCAAATCAGCAGTTAAAATATAACACATTATTTTTCAATGGAGAAATAAGGGAAAACACATTTAAGTTGAACTTCAATAACAGCAATTCCAAAAACATAATCATAATCCTCGGGTTTTGATCATTCTGTCAGAGAAAATCCACTTGTATAAAAGCACATGGCACGAAGGTGTAGATATTTTGGTAACCGCCACAGTAGCATATAACAAGGTTCAAATTAACACACATGCAACTGTATAATACACACTTTTTCCCTGAAGTCGAACTGTTGCATATTGATGGTGAAAAAACAACCGTTCCGCATAACGATGAAAGCAGCGATGATCCAACTGACACATCAGATATACATGAAAAAACAAACCGACCTTGTCGTGATGCTAAACAACAATTGAAGAGGTCAATGCAATAAGGGGGCTAACTCCCATCAGGGAGTTAGCCCCCTTATTTCAAGGATCACTTCAATAATTAGTATAGTCAGAAGATACTGATTACATCGTACGCCCACTTGAAAACGCCGCCAGTCAGATCTACAAGTAAACCAGCGTGACCCAATCTCCCTGTAGCGGCTATTTTGTTGTGGGTCCTGCTAAATGATATCGTTTTCATGATAAAACAAGAACTGTTTATCAGACACATTCATATCGAGAGTTAATAACGCACCAGTTCACGAGACCGTGTACAACATGGCATTTGACAACGCGGCACCATTGCTAATATTAATGGAACTGAAATTGTAACTTGTATCTCGCCATAGACATACATTACAATACCATCTATGTAGACGGTTTATATTGCCAATCTAAACACAGTGAATTCCCCAAATAACTAAATGTACGTGCATAATATTGTATAATGGAATTCGTCTATTACATGCTAAATATTCTGGTTTCACATACCAAGTTACATGTACGTTAGCTTTCCAAAACAATATAATTTCATCAAAGGTCTGTGACCACTAAGCCAAAGGTTATTGCGTTTGACGAGTATACATCTCTAGAACAGTTGTCAGACTCCCACTTATAACACTGCAATGTTATTTACACTGTTGTGTAGAAGTAACAGAACAGTTCCACTGATTCAACGTTGCACAGTATCTACAATCTGCTCCCCGATCACTTATTATCTCCCTTGTGATATCGACCAGACGCTCCATTCTTTGGAATTACCTCCCCTCGTATTTCGCCGATATCGATTACGAAAATCAGTCACATTTTCCGTAAATGACATAGAAAATTGGCAAAGAAATCAGAGCTCATGCGGAATTAAATTCCGCATGAGCTCTGATAGTTTTGCCAATTTCATACGCCATTTACGAAAAATATGAATAGTTTTCGAAATGAATATTGGAGAAATACGGCGACGCGATAATGGAGGTAATATGTGAATAGACACGCTGGCGCATGCATGTCATATACCTATTGGCAAATAAAATAATCCCAATTTGCCCGTACAGTGTTTGATAACATGGCAATACTAATTAATTAGCTCACACTGATGTTCATATACTCGACAGTTGCGTAGTGAACGCATGTTGAAATCTATAAAACAACACGAACGTTTGTGGACAGCGGCATTATACAGGTCAAACGTGCAAAGTTATGGCGACTGGTTATACAAATATGAATTTGTGATTGACAAAATGTGGCCTATGCCATCCTACCACTATCACAAGTGACGTGTAAGACAAACTGTCCACACATCACAGGTTAAGGATATATGACTACCACAATGCCACACTCGGACTCATAAACAATAGATAGAGACTTTGAACACCATGTTAGTGTCTTTTGATATCAGGTTCATGCGAGGCTAGGAAACACGTAGGAATTCCGAGGCTCGCCGAGGAATTCCTATAGTTTCCGATAAATAGAATAGTAGGTTAGTGCCGTGAATGGGAAAAAATATCTGGCGCGGCACGGAAACGGGATGTGCTCGGCAGAGCCTCGCCCATCCCGTTTCCTGAGCCTTGCCAGATATTTTTTCCCATTCACGGCACTAACCTACTATTCTCTATCTATTTTCCTTATTTCTGAACCAAAGTATATGTTGTGACCACTCATTTGAACCGTCTCGGCGAGACGGTTCAAATGAGTGGTCACAACATATACTTCTGATGAGAAAAAGAAATTATTGAGCCTTGCCGGATATTTTTTCCCATTCACGGCACTAACCTACTATTCTCTATATGTATGGTCATCAGCGTTATGATGACCCCGCCAGTTGATCTGCAGCTACACAACACCAAAATGCACCATCTGTTTTACACGATATGTCACAAACTGTGAAAAAAGCCCCCTAGTGCGGTACGAGATAAAACATCCCGGCATTCATTTGGACAGACTTGGATACTGTGTTAGCTGAAGACACTGGTCAAACATTGGATACCCACACAATTTGTCGTGAAGAGTCATAAAAGGAACACAGACTGGGAAAGTTAGCCTTACAACGAAGAATGTGAAGATGTCTATGAGGATTTATCAAGGGGAAATTGTTGTGTTTTTTTTCGCAATAACATCAATATTGGAACCAAACGTCATGAAATAAAAAGAAGGCTCATTTTTAAAATTGGATAAAATTTAATATTATCGAAACATTATATTGTTTTTGCATTGTTTATACAGCCGTACACTTTGGGCAGATTTCGTGAAACAGACAGTAATGCAAAGTACCAATGACTTTCCCGCCAGATGAGCGTGGTAACCCTTCCGGAGATTAGACACGTTAAACAATCGGCTGTCTAATTCCAGCCTCGAATTCCCGTTGGTGGGGCGGGTGCAGCGTATACATACAGAGCCGATATGGAACGACGTTTACAATACCCCACCCGAAATCACAGGTTGAATTAACGGACCATGGTCTATAAATACATTAAATTTACCTAAAAGTATCAATAAGTGGGGAAAAAATAAGTTGAACAAAAAGTTTACTTCCTGTTAGAACACACACGGTTAGAACACATTACCAATGTAATGTGTTATAACAGGGAGTAAACAAAAGTTTAACTTCTTTTTTGTTCACTTATTGATAATTTTATGTATATTTCATCACATGTATTTATAGACCTGTATTTATCAACCTGTGCCCGAAATGACGTGCTATCTACTTACCAAGTAACACGAATTCTCTGTCTGTAACGCAGGGCGACTTAAGTCGCCCTGCGTTACAGACAGAGAATTCGGGTTACTTACCAAGATGTGTCGGGCACACCTACTACACACCCGAGAAGACTGTTAGGTGATACTAGAGAGATTACATGGAGTAGACGTACCGTTGTCGCTGGTGGCCGCCGTACAGCGGGGTCTTTATGCCGTGTAGGGGAATCACCGTGTTTCGGCGGCCGCTCATTCTCACGTCCATACTCATAAACACTTACTGACACTTACTTCGCTATCACTGTCTTACACTTAATTCGCTGTTCGAACCGCAATTTACAAAACAATCCGACATGAAAATGATTTTTAGAGCTACATACAAAACTGTGACAGCCATGTTCGAGTTAATCCGACCATTGCTGCTTTTTTTTTCGAACATTATCTGTAAATAATTCCTTCGGATGAATACCGACCAGAAGAATGGAAAAACACAATAATGATTATGTCCAGGAAATCGTACATCACCAAGTCACACCATACTATACTCCCAATCCGGTATATTTGAGCAATATTCCTCCAACAAAAGGTTTTTTTACGGAGCCCCGCAGGGGACATGGATTTATTTTTTATTAATTCGTTCCCACGAAATAACAATTCCTTCCCTCAATTAACAATTCGTTCACTGGAATTAACAATTCGCTCCCACGATATAACAATTCGTTACCTCGAATTAACAATTCGTTCCCTCGAATTAACAATTCGTTCCAACGATATAACAATTCGTTCCTAAGAATTGTTATTTCGTGGGAACGAATTGTTAAATTGAGGGAACGAATTGTTATTTCGTGGGAACGAATTCATAAAAAAAAGAATTTTACGTCCCCGGCGGTGCTCCGTAGGTTTTCCTGAATTCTACTATTGTGGAAAGAGGCTAGTACAGCTACAGGCACGAAACCCACGATGCAATTAGCTGGGGGCCGTTTCACTAAACTTAATACGACTAAAATGTTCGTAAGTGATAGTTTATAAATTTAACATAAATATTTTGTTCTTGTAAACAATTATTGGATTTACATTTATTGAGCATCTATTCTCAATAAATTTAAATCCATCAATTGAAACCTTTTAGTCGTACGAAGTTTAGTGAAACGGCCCCCTGATTAGCAAACGCCATACTCATTATTATAGAATCAAGTAATCCAACAAACTACAGAACGGCAATGTTATACTTTGAACAGAATAATAAAACGAAACCATTGAGAGAATGAGGAAACCTGCGAGTGTGGACATTAATAATATGTTGGGTAGAGGGCTAATGCTAGAAGTAGAGTGCCTCTTATCATATATTATCATTATCCACATTAGAATATTTTCAAAACAGTTTGTAGTTAAGTTTGTTGAATTTCAAGTACCTTGCTTTTACGATAACTATCATATTCAGACACATTTCGGAATTGAAGTTCGCCGTTGATTGGTAATGCACTGTCACGTGACATATTTTCAAGTCACATGACACACACCGTTGGTGCACAGACACAGGAACGTGTTCAACACTTCAAACTTTGTCCAAACAAATTAAGAATGTAAATCATGACATTACAATCAGTGCACAGCCATGGCAGCATGACTATTGGCACACTGGGTTGATTGCATACACTATTCGACATAGTTGCGAACGGTAACTCTTGCAATCTACTCCCGTACTGTCCGTATGCACCTACGGACGGTACGGGAGTAGATTACAAGAGTTATATTATAGGAATGAATGGCCTTTTTGTGGAATTTATCGGGGTATAAACTTGGAAAAGTCGCGGGAATACTGGACGAAGGCCGGAAGGCCTCGTCCAGTATTCCCGCGACTTTTCCAAGTTTATATCCCCGATAAATTCCACAAAAAGGCCATTCATTCCTTATAATTCCAGCATTTGAAATAAATTCATCGAGAAAATGTGTTTATTTTCCGTTTTCTTAAGAATTATTTTAACTGCGCCTCACGGTTACGGAAAGTAGTTCGGCATGTAGTTTACTGGGATATAAATTTTGGACAGAGACTTGCTACGGGCCAATCAAATGTTAGGGAATTGTGTAAATATTTTTGTGCTGGAATTATTAGCAGCTATATTCTAAAATCAAATAAAAAATGCCATACCGTACTTTTATGTAAGCATGCGAAATGCTGATTAGGTATGGGGGCATAGACGTGATGTCTTATTCATAACTTACTCTATGCCCAGAAGCAATTAAAGGTACACGCCCACTCAGTAGGCACAGCATGTTTTGTATAGGAATCAAGTTAAATAAGTGTATACACAACAATTACGAGTGCCCGCTATACAGATATAATCATTTGCTTTTAGTAATATTTATTTTGCTGATAGTGACTCACGGTGATATCAGGCTATTTACACATGCAAATGCGGCATAACTTATTTTAATTATTTATACTAATTAAATGCGTCACCTAAAAAATAATAATTTCAGCAGATTATAAAGTATGATAATTGCACATCAAAAATAAATACACAGAATAAATAGTAATGTCGGTTAACATTTTAAGGAAACACGGTTATCGCCCCTGATATCAGTGTGGACATTTACGTCGGATATATAATGTATAATATTGCCGATCATACGTGTAGTGAGGTAATGGTGAATTAATGTTTTTATTGCCAGAAAATGTCATATACAGATCCATATATTATAACCTGGCATGCATGGTCCCGTTTCACTAAACTTCTTACGACTAAAATGTTCGTAAGTGCAAATTTAAGATCGTCTGCAAATTACAATTTATGGATTTACATTTATTGAGCATAGGCTGCATATGCAGCCTATGCTCAATAAATGTAAATCCAATAATTATTTACAAGACAATAGTGTTAATGTGAAATTTACAGACTGTCATAATTTTGCACTTACGAACATTTTAGTCTTACGAAGTTTAGTGAAACGGCCCCCAGGTCCCCACCTTTAAGCAAGTTAAAGTACAAAATAAGTTAGTTGTAGATCTGTGTCCGCTTTCTTAAGTAAATGTAAGTACCGTGATTGACCGGTAATAACATATTGTAGTGCTGTAAAAATACATGGCCGAGAATGAACTAAATGTGGTCTAGTCATATATAAACAAGTAAAAGTTTCGTTTCACAAAGTGTCTTATCTCCCCTGTTTATCGCAGATACAGCAAAAACTGTTTATAGTGTGATCAAAATTGCAGCATGGTGTATCTAACTGAAGTCGATCATTTGCAGTTCAGGGGGCCGCTTCACTAAACTTCGTACGACTAAAATGTTCGTAAGTGCAAAATTATGATAGTCTGTAAATTACACATTAACGATGTTTTCTTGTAAACAATTAATGAATTTACATTTATTGAGCATAGGCTGCATGCAGCCTATGCTCAATAAATGTAAATCCATCAATTGAAATTTCCAGACGATTCTAGATTTGCAATTACAAACATTTTAGTCGTACGAAGTTTAGTGAAACGGCCTCCTGATCTCTAAAGCGAGAAAATGCACGTAATGAATGTGTGAGACATCGGCTCAGACATAGGTTGAGGCTCAGACAGGCTCAGACACACTACCTCATTCATTTAGCATCATATTTCCCAGTGTTAGCTTTGCTGTCGTTTATGTATATATGTGGCTGTGACGACAGAAATCACATGCATTCTGCGTGTTTCGGCTTTCGTCGGTAGTGCTATAATTGAACGGCGCTGGAAATACTAAATATATTACAATGATCACTTACCTTGAATTTAAATACATACCGATGAAAGCAGTAAAACGCCGAATGCCTTTGGCAGAAATGGGACTTGCGGTATTGCTAGTCGGCTTATGAACTGTAGCCGATTTCACCAAAATTGCTAAGCATACTGATCTAGCTAAGTATACTTTGAGAGAGTAATCATTTATTTTTCCCGAAATGCATTATTTCATATATGACTAGCGACTGCAATAGCATATATTTGATGATTAAAAGTATGCATAATTATTATACTGAATATTGTATCACATTATCACAGCCAATGTGATAATGTAATACATTCAGTATAATAAAAATCAATAAATTTATCCTTAAATTGAAAATTTCTCCCTCAAAGTGAACTTAGCAAGATACATATACTTTGCAATTTTGGTAAAATCGGCTACAGATCTTCAGACACAGTCCTGCATCCTCATTGGGATCTATACTGTTTGCCAGAAGCATGCCATGTCTGTCACGGACAGAATATCGAACAGTGCAGACCCTGATCAGACTGCGCGAATGCGCAGGCTGATCTGGGTCTACACAAGACGCACATGTGATAAGCCCCATTTATCCAGTCACAACCACATATGGAGACAGATTCTCACCAAGAGAAATAACCCATCACAACAGAAGTTACTTCACTTTCCCCAGTTATTCCGCTTGATAAACGTGTAACCGCGTGACCATTTAGAGCAAACATATTTCAATTTAAAGGTACATGCCCGCTCAGTAGGCACATACTGTTCTTTATAGGAATGAAATAAGTGTATAATTGTGTCGAAAAATTACGAGTGCCCGCTATACAGATATAATCATTTAGTAATATTTATTTGACTGATAGTGACGCGCGGTGGTATATTTTCATATACAAATGAGGCATGATATTTTTTAATTATTTATACTAATTAAATGCGTAACCTCAACAAAATATATTTTCGATAGATTAAATAGTATGATCATCGCACATCAAAAAATAAATGCAAAACATAAATAATAATGTGCGTTAACATGTTAAGGACACTTGGTCATCACCCCTGATATCAGTGTGGAAATTTACGTCTGACCTAAAATAATAATGCCAATCAATGGTGAATGAATGTTTAATTTGCCAGAACATGTCTCAGATGATGTCTCTGATATAAAGAACCTTTTGTGCCTACTGAGTGGGCATGTACCTTTAATCTATGATACTGTTTGGTTATTACATGCGTAGTGTTGTTGGTAATCTGTCAAACACAGAATCGCCAGTAATCCAACATTAATTTGCTCTCATGAAACGTGTGATGAAAGAGAAATACAATACAACAAAGGCTATAGTCCGTTTCACGAAAGCTGCCCAAATTTTACGGCCATATAGACAATTCAAAAACAATATTTTTTTCGATAATATTAAATTAAAGGAAAATTTAAGAATGAGCCTTCTTTTTATTTCGTGAAATTCGGTCAAATATTGATTTTATTACGAAAAATTGATTTGTCTATGGGAATTTAACATGGGGGAAAAAGTGGTAAGGAAGTGTGGGAGGAGTCAAAAAACGAAAACATTTGGAAATTGACTCCGAAACCTGGCTAGATAGCTTGGATATGATCTAACTAAGAAAACAAAAGTTAAATTTTAAAAATCGGTCCAGTATTTCTAAAATTCAAAAAAATTCTCGCAATAAAATCAATATTTGACCAAATTTCACGAAATAAAAAGAAGGCTCATTCTTAAATTTTCCTTTAATTTAATATTATCGAAAACAATATTGTTTTTGAATTGTCTATATAGCCGTAAAATTTGGGCAACTTTCGTGGAACAGGCTACTTTAGCCAATAACAAATATGATAATGGCGCACACAATGCGTGTATCTGTGACTTGGATAAGGCGACTAGACACAATGGACTCGCAATGAAATGTCACAGGTGAAAGACTCGGACCCATTCTATAAATAGTCGTCACACTGTCTACTCACCCACTATCAGAGCTCCAGATAAGTTTCGTATCTAAATAGTAATATACCCCCATATTTCAAATTCAGTGCGTATTTTACTTTTACAAATGTATTCTTGATTTGCTGCCTTATTAAATAGGGAACAAATGATAAAAAATCAAAAAAAAATAAAAAAGAATCACTTATTTGAGCTGCAAAAAGCAAACTTTATTACAGTATTTTCACCACTCAATTTGAAAATCAATGCGTATTTTCACACTGCTGTGAGTAGTTTGTACTCCCACATTTGATAATCAATGCGTATTCTGCTAAAATAAGTTATTACGCACCTTATCTGGAGCTCTGTCAGTGACTATGCTATACATCGTACTCTATGTATAATCTATAGAAATATTTGGTTGGTGTGGTAACAATTTTAATTATGCCATTTACTGGGTCCGAAGTCCGAGTATTTCACCTTTCGTCGTAGAACACAATCATTTTTGGCAGTGAATAGGGCATGCCCATATTTGGGCTGCCGGTTGAGAAGTAGATCACTATGAATGTAGCATAAACTCGACGTCAATACAATGTGTATGTGGCTGTGTGATTGAAGAAGTGGGATTATGGACTTTGCGACCAATGTAAATCAGGATCAGCCTGCACCACTGTTAGCTGTGTAGGCTGTCACTGAAACATTCAACATACTTCTAACAATCAGTCTATGGGCATATCATTCGAAAAAAGGCGCAGACATCTCAAGCGATGTTATTACTCCGTTTCAGACAGCCTATGCTCAATAAATGCAAATCCATCAACTGAAATTTCCAGAAGATCCGAAATTTGCACTTACGAACATTTTACTCGTACGAAGTTTAGTGAAACGGGCCCCAGTATCAAGCTGAGGATTGGGGTGTTCTTTCAGATTACGACGTACACTGGTCACAAATGCATAAGCCCCAATTCCCCAGTCAGTCACATGTAGTCTAAAATACTTCTTACAAACCCACACACCCAAATGCGACAGGAACACTGCGTATACATTGTATACATAGTTATTGCATACATTGGGGTTTTGCCGGGAAATATTAAAACACAGTGTATTAAACTGTATAATTCACTAGTTAGTGTAATACATATGACAATGAGACCACTACTGAAAGCGTTACGTGACCAGCACAGCTTTGATGCACGATGTCGTGATTACGAATAAATAATTCCAGCACAAAAATATTTACACAATTCCCTAACATTTGATTGGCCCGTAGCAAGTCTCTGTCCAAAATTTATATCCCAGTAAACTCCCACGCCGAACTACTTTCCGTAACCGTGAGGCGCAGTTAAAATAATTCTTAAGAAAACTTAAAATAAACACATTTTCTTGATGAATTTATTTCAAATGCTGGAATTATAAGGAATGAATGGCCTTATTGTGGAATTTATCGGGGATATAAACTTGGAAAAGTCGCGGGAATACTGGACGAGGCCTTCCGGCCTTCGTCCAGTATTCCCGCGACTTTTCCAAGTTTATGCCCCGATAAATTCCACAAAAAGGCCATTCATTCCTATAATATAATCCAACATGTGTGTTGACTTAATATGATAGTTATTAAACTCGTTGACTGATTTCATAACAAACTCTTTCATAACCGAGTTCCTTGTGAACGCGTTTAATAAATATCAAATTACATCGTCACTCGTGTACGATCCTCTCTCTGTATATACGAATATATATATAAATAAACTTACGATAGTAGAGAGGAGAGCCCCATCTGCGCCATACCCATCTTCTTCAGCGCACTAGAGAGTTTTCTGTTCCCTCTCTCCGCGTCACCCATCGTCTTCTGAGCCTCGGCAAGTTTGGCTACATCCACACCACCTTTGTCCTGCGATCCAGACATTCGTTTTAGGTTCTTCCACGAGTCATGAACTTTCTTGTTTTCTCCCGAGTCCGGTGCGGGACTGCCGTGGTCACCTGACATTCGTTTCAGCATCTTTAGAGCATTGGCGTTTGCGGTGGTATTGCTTTCACGTCGCGAGGCAGGTTCGGAACTGTCCCCGCTAGCACCGATAATTGACGATTTTGTGGATGACAACTTTGTCCAAGACATTTTCAGGTGTGATATATACGATTCAGTATAATAGAAAAAGTTAGTTTTTCACATACATCACTATTTCCAAACACACGGTTGTATACAACTTGTGTAATCCAGGGCTAAACTATCTTTGTGTATTCGTTTTCTCCGAACAGTTTACTCTAACGTGCAGGCATGAATGTTCTTTTGTAAACTTGGGGCCGTTTCACTAAACTTCGTACGACTAAAATGTTCGTAAGTGTAAACTTACGATAGTCTGTAAATTTTAACAATGTTTTCTTGTAAACCATTATGTAAACAATGAAGTTTCCAGACGATCCTAGATTTGCACTTACGAACATTTTAGTCGTACGAAGTTTAATGAAACGCCCCCCCACCCCCCCCCCGCCCCCATGAACACTATTCGGTAGTTAAAATGATCAACTTAATTCCAACAGAGTGTAATGGAATGAACGGGTACAGGTGAGTTATATGCGTCCAAGAAAATCCAGAAACACTTTAACGACTCCTAAAATTACATGTCTTTTACAATCTATATATTTTCAAGAAGACGAAAGGGTCCACATACACACCGGCCAACAATATGTTTACAGAAACCACACCAATCACACTACAACTATCAACTACCATTCACGGAAACTCAGACATTTTAAACGACGGAAGAACGAATAGCCTCAACAAAAAATCCTTCAAGTTTGTCGCATTTGCTCAAACGTACTCGAACCAGTCGAAGACGTTCTGCCTTTATTAATAGCGCATGCGGAATGTCAAGTACAATGTCAAGGACATGTGATATCTTCTGAAGATGAACTCGAAAGTTGGCAAGAACTTCAGATCCATGAAGAACATTGTATTGTGCTCTGGAACTGTTGCTAATTTCCAAGGTAATTTAACGAACACACAGCATGCGTTATTTTAGAAAGCACTATCTGCGAAATACGGAACTCTGATACACGGCAGAATATCTCACCGACTGGTCTATCTTACACAATGGAAGTCTAAAACGACCCACAAGGCAATGAGATGACAACATACTGTAACCGCCAAAGAAACATACACGACCAGGATGATACGAGGTGAAATCCATGCAGGATCCTTGCTACTGAGACTACCCCTCAACATCGATAGTAAATTGGATCGCGGAGAGTTCATGTAATATTTATACCATTTCCAGTTCAATTTAGTCCATATTTTGTAATAACTGGTTTATTTCTGCAAGGTTGTATATGCAATAATATATGGGTGAAGTGGTTTTATTGGTTTTGCGACCAGTGTATTCCCAAATCAGACTGCGTCCACGCAGTCTGATTAGGGAATACACTGTTCGCTAAAGAGTTTGATATAAAAAGGAAGATTAATCTTGGCCTAACTCCGGAAACAAGTATGATGGCATCTAATTGCAATCATGAGGAAGCTAATTCATCAGGAGATGCACTGGTAAAAGACAGCACAGACCCGATTGTGTCATAGCACATGACGTAATTACAATAACAACATAATTATCGACTACATGTACCCTATATGTGACACAAATGAAATACAAAATATTAAAACTACATATAAAATAGTTGTGAAATATCAGCGATACTTAGAAAAGGAATCGTTGAATTGTCATATAAAACTTAATCATGTCGCGGTAAAAAGTTCGATAAATGTTTAATATCATCAGGTGTTTCGTACAGAGCCCCGCAAGAGACGTATACTTCTTTTTTATTAATTCGTTCCCACAAAATAACAATTCATTCCCTCAATTTAACAAGTCTTCCCACGAATTAACAATTCTTTCCCACGAATGAACAATTCGTTCCCTCAATTTAACAATTCATTCCCACGAAATGACAATTAATTTCCATGATATAACAATTGTTATTTCGTGGGAACAAAATTGTTATATCGTGGGAACGAATTGTTAATTCGATGGAACGAATTGTTAAATTGAGGGAACGAATTGTTATATCGTGGGAACGAATTGTTAATTCGAGGGAACGAATTGTTAAATTGAGGGAACGAATTGTTGTATCGTGGGAACGAATTGTTAATTCGACCCAACGAATTGTTAAATTGAGGGAACGAATTGTTGTATCGTGGGAACAGGGAACGAATTGTTGTATCGTGGGAACGAATTGTTAATTCGATCCCTCGAATTAACAATTCGTTCCCACGATACAACAATTCGTTCCCTCAATTTAACAATTCATTCGCTCGAATTAACAACGAGTAACGAGTTGTTATTTCGTGGAAACGAATTAATAAAAAAAAATCCATGTCCCCTGCGGGGCTCCGTAGTTTCATACTTATTCAAGAGAGCTATAAAACACCCATGTAATGAATATTGTTTGTATTCACATATAATGTAAAATTAGTACACTCACGCTTTTTGTAAATGAAAACAGAGTAAACGCAATTACAATTCCAAAACAGAATCACATAATCATACGGCAGCAGTTTACTTTTAAAACATTACTTCACCACAGCTAGCATCCAGTCCTTATGAAATAAAAACACATTTAATTGAGTGTAGACAGGACTTACGAAATAGTACAACACAGCAATTACAATCGCGATCTTTTACACCCGTAATAGGATTTACCTTGACTGTGTGAAATGCGATCAAAAGGTCTAAATCATAGCTCTCAATTCGATATGCATAATATGTCAGTGGCAATGACAAAGGAAGTTGGTGATATATTTGTACAACAGATAGATGATATTATCAATTGTCCATCGGCACTGCGAGCGAAGTCAACTAATGTATTATGACCAACGGTGACTCGTCATATGGGAATGTGCGCAAAGGGTTGTACGAACAGTGTAGGCCCTGTTCAGCCTGCGCATTGCTGATAAATGGTTGTACGACCAGTGTAGGCCATGATCAGACTGCGTATTCGCGCAGTCTGGTCATGGCCTACAATGTTCGTCAATTGTTTCTGTGACCAATGTAAAGTAACAATGTTGTATCTTTGCCAGGATGTATGGGTGTGGTAGATGGTCAAGTACTAGACTGGTCTAAGTCTGAATGGAGCTGATTTTGGCAAGACTCGTCACACATGTCGAGCCTGTACGTAGTAACCATGGTCACCATTGATGGAACATAACAATAACGTTTGTTTTGTTGTTTGTGTCACGATCTCGATTTTGAGTTTTTGTTGTAATGCCATTTTCGGTCTTAACATGTAAAACTCTTAAGAGTAGTTGGGGCATGGTCTGACTAATGCGGGCGTACTGCATTAGCGACCAGTGTAGACGTAGCCTATAGTGTAGATGATGTGCACCGTGCAGTCTGATCATGGTCTACGCTGTTCGCGAACCACCAGTCAAACATTAATGTGAAATTTTAATGGGCACTAACACAATTTAATAATAATTTACTTCAATGGCAAGTCCATGTATACGAGATTAATGGTATAAGAGAATTGAAACGAAAATTTACTCAGCATAGCCTCGTTACTAAGGTAATAAGTATGCCTGGAATATGGAATATGGAATTAGTCTCGTTCTTAGTGAAATCAGATAAACTCGTTAAATAAACATCATATCAACCCATTTCAGTTTAGGCATACGGTATATTTTTTCTCATTATCTTGCGTATTTCTCCATGAAGGTATATGCTGTTACCACTCATTTGAACCGTCTCACCTAGACGGTTCAAACGAGTGGTAACAACATATACTTTCGAGGTGAAATAAATAAATTAGGGATTTTTTTCTCATAAAACTTTCATACTATAATTGTATCCCGTGTTTAATGGGTTAAATCACAACTCATGTAAAAATCTCCATATATCAAATAATACAGACATAGTATAAAGTATGTCCAATACAATGTGTTAACTTATTAACTGCATCTAATCTATCCTTTCTAACTGGCGAAGAGTATAGATGCAAATGTTCATCTACGACTACGCTGCTCTAAGACTAAACTCATGACCCATTCTTTTTTATGGGAGGTCAAACCCATAAACACACCTTTTCTAATACTAACAAAGAGCTTCATAACGGCCCACCATAATACACCATTGAAATGGATCACTTATATAATTACTATTAAACTATTAAATGTACTATTGCTATCAATATCAACTGTGCAATGCAATTTATTTAATGTATTGTGGTTCATAATTCAATACTGGAGCTATGTTGACCTTACAGTACTATCGAGGTTATGCCGAGGTTGCAAACAAATTATATTCAAACATCTGTAAATTGGACACCCAGAAGAAAATGTCAATATATAGTTTCATGTACTATCTACTCTATATTGCAAAAAAAACACAAAGACAACATGCCTTAGGATGCTTATCTACATTGACTTACAGTGGAACCCATCTAAACCGGACACCCTGGGATGCCCAGGGTGTCAGGTTTAGTGGGGTTCCATTGTTAATAGAGTTAATCTATTCCCCGACTCCCATCACAAAGTGAGTAAACAGTTGAAAACGGTCATCTTGGACGCCATGCTGGATTCCAGATTATTAATCCGTATTCAAATTGTCTGTCTTCATTTTCCCCCATCTTCCATTCCCGACATCACTATAATAGTCCAGTGAACATATTCTGGCGGCCAGCTCAGACCATGTCATACGTACATTGACTCACACTTTACTTCATATTATACGTTTAGTGACTGAACCAGAAGGAACGGATGATGGATGCTCTGTCGGGAGGACGGACGAACGGACGGACGGGACGGACGGATGGACGGACGAACAACCTGGCTCCAGTGTTTATTCCACAATTTCTTCCAGTCAGAGTTCTCATTCAGTTTATTGATACTAATAACTAACATCTAAGAATATGTTAGTCAATAAATTAAACAAAAGCTGAAGAAACGAAGACTGAACTATCTTCTTAGACCGAATTGAAATGTAACATATGTATAAGCTAGATGAATAATCAGACGAACAAACGAAGACTGAACTATAGTGTTAGACCGCATTGAAATGTTAGTTATATATAAGGTAGATGAATAATCAGACGAACAAACGAAGACTGAACTATAGTGTTAGACCGCATTGAAATGTTAGTTATATATAAGGTAGATGAATAATCAGACGAACAAATGAAGACTGAACTATAGTGTTAGACCGCATTGAAATTGAAATGTAACATATGTATAAGCTAGAAGAATAATCAGATGAACAAACGAAGTCTGAACTATAGTGTTAGACCGCATTGAAATTGAATGTAACATATGTATAAGCTAGATGAATAATCAGATGAACAAACGAAGACTGCACTATAGTGTTAGAACGCATTGAAATATTAGTTATATATAAGGTAGATGAATAATCAGACGAACAAATGAAGACTGAACTATAGTGTTAGACAGCATTGAAATTGAAATGTACCATATGTATAAGCTAGATGAATTATCAGATGAACAAACGAAGACTGAACTATAGTATTAGACCACATTGAAATTGAAATGTAACATATGTATAAGCTAGATGAATAATCAGATGAACAAACGAAGACTGAACTATAGTGTTAGACAGCATTGAAATTGAAATGTAACATATGTATAAGCTAGATGAATAATCAGATGAACAAACGAAGACTGAACTATAGTGTTAGACAGCATTGAAATTGAAATGTACCATATGTATAAGCTAGATGAATAATCAGATGAACAAACGAAGACTGAATTATAGTGTTAGACAGCATTGAAATATTGAAATGTTACCATATGTATAAGCTAGATGATAATCAGATGAACAAACGAAGACTGAACTATAGTGTTAGACAGCATTGAAATTGAAATGTACCATGTGTATAACCTAGATGAATAATCAGATGAACAAACGAAGACTGAACTATAGTGTTAGACAGCATTGCAATTGAAATGTACCATATGTATAAGCTAGATGAATAATCAGATGAACAAACGAAGACTGAACTATAGTATTAGACCGCATTGAAATTGAAATGTAACATATATATAAGCTAGATCAATAATCACATGAACAAACGAAGACTGAACTATAGTATTAACCCGCATTGAAATTGAAATGCTAGTTATCTATAAGCTAGATGAATAAGCAGATGAACAAATGAAAACTGAACTATATTCTTAGCTAGACCAACATAATATGGATGAGTTTTTATTTAGTTTATGGAGAACTAACAGATAGTATGTGTTAGTTCTCCATAAACTAAATGAAAACACATCAATATCCAAGAGTCCGAAATCGGTGCCAGGCATCCGTAAATGAAATGAACTGAACATTCACCTCCATCCATTGACTAACAGAACTGCTTGTAATCCATGAACTCCATAAACTAATTGAAAGCTCAGCTACTTGCATGGACCAACTAGAAATAATGCTCACACTCTATAAAGTAGATCAAATTGCAGATATGTCCATGGACAATACAATACAATACAATACAATACATTTTATTCACTCTAAGCCACATACGTGACACACGAGGTATACAATAGATTACATAATACAACGATGGGTAAAAATACAAAATGCATATGTATAAGCTCACTAGTCATTATAACCATAAAGCATTTCTTATAAAAATAGCTAAATTTCTTAATTGCTTTCCAGATTTTTTCTCAAATAGCTGTGCGAATTTTAAAATATTTGGTCTTCTAAAATAAAATGGCTTGATATACCGTTTTCGAACTTCATCATAGAAGCGGCACTCGAAAAGGAAATGAAACTCGTCACCGAGAGCACCAGCGCCACATTTGTTGCAGACCCTGCTTGCTCTCGGCACACCTGTCCATCTACCAGTTTCGACCGCCAGTCTATCATTACAAATTCGAAATCTGGTCAATGTTTTTCTTAACCTTTCCGTGAGATTAATTAAATATGTTTCTAATCCAAACTCTGTTTTAAAGATTCTATACGTAATTCCACGTGAAGATGAATCGATGCTGGTGAGCCATGACTGAATAAACTGGTTCTGAAGCTGAGTCCTGGCGTAGTGGCTCAGCCAGATAGCTCAGCTAAGCCATACGCCAGGAACTCCAATTTCAGTTAAAATAGATTTAACATTCTGAATCCATCGGAAATGAGTCACATTTGCTTCCCATGTTGTGTATAATAACTTATACATAAGAAACAATAATTTACTCTGCTTCCCTGAAACTAATTTCGCCCAAAACGAAATAATTCTACATTTAATGTCAATAATAAGCGGAAATTTGCCGAGTTCTCCATAAACCATGAAATTTGGTGTGGATTTCTTTACCCCCAAAACAGTTTTACAAAATTTCAAATGAATTGTTTCTATAGCCGAAATGTTTTCAAATCCCCAGATTTCACAGGCATAGCAGAGAATTGGAGTGATACATTGATCAAATAACTTAAGCTGACAGTCTACTGGAGTTGGCAAGTTGTTAATCTTTCTAAATAGGCCGAAAAGAGCTTTGGATGCTTGGTCAATCAAATGTTTCTTAGTCTTATGAAAAGTTCCGTTTTGTGAAAAAACATTTCCCAAATATGTAAAGTGGTCTAAAATTTCAATTGTGTTATCGTTATATGTAAAGGCTATCTTTTTTGATGATTTACGTTTTTTGAAAATCATAATTTTGGTTTTTGATGCGTTTACTTCCAATTTCCACTGAATACAGTATTGATGAAAATAATTTAGAGCATCTTGTAGGCCAGTTTCTGTCTCAGACATGAGAATAGTGTCGTCAGCGTATAATAACAAGAATAGTTTAACATATATATCTAGATGTTGAAACATGTCAGATGTAACCGATTGTAAATCTACAATACCGCATACATTGAGAAAACCAAACAGAAGTTGCAGTTGTGTAAACTCCATACAATACACATTCCTCACGAGCCAAACTAGAAATACACGTACGTTACTGATACACTATATTATGAGGAAAGACATCGATGTTGGTTAGACGTACTGACAACAATGTACAATTGAAAACAACAACAAAAGGTATCACATAAAAGCACAGAAATTATCGCATTCTGTTCATTTAATGTATAGTCAATAATGTACGGAGCTCCTCTGAGGACGTATAATTCTTTTTTTTATTAATTAGTTCCCACGAAATAACAATTCGTTCCCACGAAATAACAATTCGTTCCCTGAATTTAACAATTCGTTCCCACGAAATAACAATTCGTTCCCACGGGAACGAATTGTTAATTCGTGGGAACGAATTGTTATATCGTGGGAACGAATTGTTATATCGTGGGAACGTATTGTTAAATTGAGGGAACGAATTGTCATTTCGTGGGAACGAATTAATAAAACAAATCCATGTCACCTGCGTAAATGAACTTGCAGCTACATGTATATCCATGGACCAAACGAAAGTTGCAGTTGTGTAAACTCCATACTATAGACATTCCTCACGAGCCAAATAGAAATACACGTACGTTACTAATACATGTACACTTTATTATGAGGAAGACATCGATGTTGGTTAGACGAACTGACAACAATGTACATGTATACATGTACAGTAGAGCGCAATTGAAAACAACAACAAAAGGTATCATATAAAAGTACAGAAATTACCGCATTCTGTTCATTCAATATCTCGTCAATAATGAGCAGCCATTGTCGGTATAATGATGTTTTGGCCACACAAGTAATTGCCAATTATAGATATTTCACGCAGGAAAGTGTCATTGGTACGTTCTCACTAATGTATAAGTATGTACAGCGTGTTGGATGACGTGGTATTGGAAAAGAGTGTGATGCTATGTTTGACGCTACAATGTGTAGAATTGTATTCATTACTTTCAAACGTACGCTGAATTTGTTGAAACATAGCACAGCAAATACGGTAATGTTTGCGTTTTCTTCTGTAAATTGCAATTGGCCAAATGCATATATAATTTTTCCTGAATAATCTAGTACAGTCAATGTATGCAACATTCCGAAGAATGTGGATGATATAACAAAAAGGGAATTCTTATGGAGGGTATTACGGTTTTAAAAATAACATTTACACAAAATACCGCATTTGATGGACAATATATCACCAGAACCTGTCCGTCTGACAGATATATATATATATTGATAAAAAATACGTCACACACTACCTCTTGTGGTTACACAATAATGATTACGTGATCCAATGCCCTGTATAAATAATTCCAGAACTCCAAACAAGAATAATTCGCACACATATACGCTACCAAACGAGGCACTTTATAAATGTTTCTGTATATTACAGGGACGCGTATATGTGGCCGTGACTTAGAAATGGACCTTATTGAATTTGCGACCAGTGTATACACAGAGCAGACTGCGCTTCCAATTCGCGCTGTAAAAGACTCACCATTTATCTAGCAGACAGTATAGCTCCTTACCAGATTGCATAAGTGTGTCAACAGATGCGGAGATACACTCGTCACAAATTTCACAAGCCCCATATCTCAAGTCACAGCCACATCTGAGACAAGCCATACGATTTTGTACCTAAGAATATTTGCGATATCTCATGAAACATATTCAAACAAATTGCGGTATTTTCCGTAACTGAGGTCGGAAGTTGACGAAAAGTTCAGAGCAAATGCGGAATGGAATTCCGCATTTGCTCTGAACATTTCGTCAACTTTCGACGTCATTTACGGAAAATATCACAGTTTCTGTAAATAAAATCATGAAAAATCGCACAAAATCTTAGATACAAAATCACATGGCGTGTCTCGTATAACGACGAAATCTCAGCAATGGTTCTTCATGCGTGGACTTACCATTAGGATAAAGCCGGCGGCTCTTCACACGCAATGGTCAAGTGCCAGCCATGTGTACATTATATGCCCCTGCGACATTAATTAAATGGATATTTGGAAAAAGAATTAAACATCAAAGCGTGTAAAAAGCTTTCAGTTTACACTACAATTAATCGACACATTTACCTTGGTGTCATGGTGAATACACTAGGATTGGTATACGTCTGGAAATGATGAAGAAATTTGGCGAATGTTTGACGAAATTGTTCATTAACGATACCCGTTACTGTAAATTTCTTCAATATTTAATATAGGCTTTGCAGATTTTATCGGTATGGTTTTTAACTTTGACATTCGAGAATAATGACATAATAAACACGTTCAAGGACTGAGGTGAACTGAATTGTAAACTTAATATAAGACGAACGGCACACATTCACTGAATAAAGTCGCATTCAAACATTTAAGTGGACATGTCCATGAAAACATACTCATGTGTGGTGGTGGTGTTTGTTGTGTCAATTATATCCGACCTCCCGTGGATACATGAACCCATAGGTATGGTCATGTTTACACTATTACTACATAAATAAAACAATAACTAGTTTTTTGGCATGAAATCGCGAGATATTCAAAGTGTATATCCAGATAAGACGCATCATTTCTATAAACCCCTTGACTCCTAAGTAACTGGAATGCACACTCCCATGTCATTCTTCACACTATTCCAGTTATCAGGGTTTTTTTTGGAAATAAGAAAATATCCGCAAATGGTGCAGATTCTGATGGGACGGCTCGTTACGAGCCGGCTCATATGGATCTAACCCGAAACGAAACGCAGGGCGACTTACAACGTCGACAGAAAATTCGGGTTAATCTGGATCCACAGTGTTTGCAAACATCATGATAGAGGTCCGTAGTGTTAAAAGGGTTAATATGTTATGGTGGAACGTCTCCAAACGAGACACCCTGGTAAGTCTCCAGTATAGAGCGTGTCCACTGTATGAACAGTAATTCAGTCAGACAAGGCTTGAAGCATCCCAAGACATGGATGTGTATCTTGCGAACTTGAAGAGGCAATAGTAGGTTAGATAACTTCTTACAGCGAAACCTGACACAAGTAAACAATAGCTGAAATGTTCTGTGTGTCCGGTTTGGGCAGGTTCAATAGTGTAAAGATGGTCATACTATCATATATTATCCCGTCAACACAGTGCGCATGTGCCGTGAAACATTTTTGATATCCAGTCAATACTATTTTTGCATTTTACAGCCATTTGTAGGTGTTGACGGGATAAATAGAATAGTAGGTTAGTGCCGTGAATGGGAAAAAATATCTGGCGCGGCACGGAAACGGGATGTGCTCGGCAGAGCCTCGCCCATCCCGTTTCCTGAACCTTGCCAGATATTTTTTCCCATTCACGGCACTAACCTACTATTCTCTATCTATTTTCCTTATTTCTGAACCAAAGTGTATGTTGTGACCACTCATTTGAACCGTCTCGGCGAGACGGTTCAAATGAGTGGTCACAACATATACTTCTGATGAGAAATAAAGAAATTATTGAGCCTTGCCGGATATTTTTTCCCATTCACGGCACTAACCCACTATTCTCTATAACAGAGATACCTGATATACACCTACTTACACTTAGCTGCAAGTTTTCCGCTGTATAGGCAACATGTTGGACTATATCGCACACCACGCTACACAGTAACATTGTGCGTACTAGCATTTACATATCGCACTAAAATATAGAACAAACCTGCAGGGCATTGACGTTCATACATGTACTTCGCTATATTGTTATTGAGAGACAATTCTACAATATGACACAAGAAAATTATAATAAACATACCTAATAAAGTGTGTATTAGGAAAATTCTTAGGTCACTATCCACGAAGTAGAAAGTAAACAAAGAACACTTCAAACGCACATTTGGAAATACTACTCCTTCATAACTCTTACGTAATGCAGTGTAATGCAGTGTAATGCAGTGTAATGTAATGTAGTGTAATGCAGTGTAATGTAATGCAGTGTAATGCAGTGTAATGCAGTGTAATACAGTGTAATGCAGTGTAATGCAGTGTAATGCAATGTAATGCAGTGTAATGCATTGTAATGCAGTGTAATGCAGTGTAATGCAATGTAATTAGAGCTATGTACTCAGAACTAGCTTAACTTTTGTCATTGTAGTAGCGAACTCGACTAATCTAAGAACACATATATTGCACAAAACTAAACACCACACCGAAAACATGCCCATACAATCAATGATTCCAGTAAATGTAAACGATACTCTTTGACCCGAATATTACACAAACGTGAACACCACACCGAACACTAGCCATATCATTATGGCCCAGTCGTACCCATTGCCATCCATCAGATATAGCACGATAACAGAAAAATAAAAATGTAACATTACTAAAAAATGAAAGTAAACGACGACATAAGGACATGAAAATGTTAGTCTAACCGAACATATTCCAATCGCAATCACATATTCCAATAACTGTAATTGATACCCCGTGATCCACATTGACACACCTGTATACACCTGTAAACAGATCAATGCCTGTCAATACCAGCCTCTGCCCGCAATGTCAATAACAGTAAAACCTGGTAATTGAACTCCGCAACCAATTGGTCGTATAATAATACATATGGCCGCTGGTTGAATAAAACCCTTACAATTGCGATTGCGACCAGTGTAGCCCCATATCAGCCTGCTCTGGGGCTACACTGTTCGCCATGTAGTCAATGAAGTATCACAGGGTAGATCGAAAAAGAACACTGATCTGGGGGCTACACTGTTCGCCATTCAGTCAATGAAGTATCACAGGGTAGATCGAAAAAGAACAATACATACATGTATTTTATTTCAATGGACCTCATCAGCTATCATCTATCTGATTCTACACAAATTATTATCAAATGACATAAGTTCCTTTATCCCATGACGGCAGTCAGCGACCCAAATGTGTGCTTGTATTTACAGTATGTACACAAGCTCAAACTAAACCAGATTTGTAGAACTGAGAAGACAACTCTTGTTCAACGCTCAAAGTACATTATGACATTAAATTTGGATTATCTCCCTTATCGCGTTTCGACTTTACCAATACATCTTTCAAAATGAGGTCCATAATTAACACAATGTTGATGTGCTACTCAATCTTGACGTACGTACAGAATCAATTTAATATTTCGAAACTCAATATCGGCAATATATGGAATTTCAATAAGTCAAGTTATTCTGCTTCAATCTGAGTTTGTACCTGTTTCATTAAAGATGGGGTCCCGCATATCAATATGTATTGCAGGGGTTATCTTTTATTCTTTCAACCATTAGATATGTCATTAGTATACACAAATAGCAATTAATTTGTATTACCTGGTACATTTATTGGCATTATGTTGCCTTATTTGATGACGGATTTTAATAAAATTTAGGTCATGGGCGTTTTATCCAAATATTAACAACAATATTTATTCAACGGACATCAATATTTCTTCGTACAATGCATGTTCTGGTGTACAATTTTTGTACTTTATGAAATATCGACAGCAGTCGTAATTAAGTTTATACATATTATTTATGTAAATAATTAAAACTAATCACTATTTCTTCACATGTACATACACTGGTGATCATCACTACCGACACGAAATTGAAATATAATTTCCGTAAAAATTGTTTTACATAGTTTGATGGCATCCACCTTTAAGGGAGCTAAACAACGCACCCGTGCACATACTAGAGCGGGCGGGATAAATACACTAAAGTAATGCTATCAGCCTGTATGGTCGTTATTATGTCCGCTAATGCTCGCGGATTATTTCCCCGTACAGGCGGACGAACGGTGATCTATGTATCGAGTATCCCAGTGATGGACCCACACAACAGCAATACGATGGCCATCTATTTACAGAGTCCAAGTCGTTGGTTTTGCCATGTTATGGCTAATATCCGTTTCAAATACAAATGTTTCTGTGTTGACATTCCAATTCCATGCTGCCATTAACCCTTTCAACCTAAATAACTGGAATGAACTGTGCAATTTTCTGACCAATCCACTAGTCACAAAATGATTTTCGGACTAGTATGTTTATGAATATGGGGTATTTTGTTCTCAAATATATGAAAATTACTTGCAAAAAGTGCAGATCCTGATGAGACGGCTCGTTATGAGCCGGCTCATCTGGATCTACACTTTTTTGCCAACACTACTATTGAGGGCTGTATGGGTGAAAGGGCTAATGACTGTCAATGGAATGCCATATTTATGCAACGCCAAATCTACATAAACTCAAATATATATTGCTAGCTCTAAATATTTAGAGCTAGCAACAAATATTTAGAGCTATCAATACATATTTGGAGAGCTCTCGAAATCATTTGGAGAGCTCTCGAAATCAATTAATGATATCTCGAAAACATTTGGAGAGCTCTCGAAAACATTTGGAGCGAGCATTATATAACATTTGATTTGGAGAGCTCTCTAAATCATTTGGAGCTATCTCTAAATCATTTCGAGAGCTCCCGAAATCATTTGGAGAGCTCTCGAAATCAATTAATGGTATCTCGAAATCATTTAGAGAGCGCTCGAAATCATTTGTAGCGAGCATTATATAACTTTGATTGGGAGAGCTCTCTAAATCATTTGGAGCTAGCTCGAAATCATTTGGAGAACTCTCGAAATCAATTAATGATATCTCGAAATCATTTAGAGAGCTCTCGAAATCATTTGTAGCGAGCATTATATAACTTTGATTGGGAGAGCTCTCTAAATCATTTGGAGCTATCTCTAAATCATTTGGAAAGCTCTCGAAATCATTTCGAGCGAGCTCTAAATCAATTAATGATAGCTCAAATGAAAATATTCAGTTCTGATTTTGGGATTTCCCCCCCATTTGTGCATGTACTTGAACATGTACATGTACTTGTCCAGGTAATATATGGGATTTAGTACTAAACCCATTGACCCGGCCTTAAATTACCTAAGCAGTTGATAGGCTGTTAAACCCATTCAGGGATTATTACTGACCCTACTTTTGGTAGGGTGCCAAGTGATTCTGGTGTAGCGAGGACCCGACATCAGATCAGGATTATTCCGTTTTCAGGGCTGAATATATAGTTATTTTTATTGAAAATATTCAGTTCTGATTTTGGGATTTTCCCCCCATTTGTACATGTACTTGAACATGTACATGTACTTGTACAGGTAATATATGGGATTTAGTACTAAACCCATTAACCCGGCCTTAAATTACCTTAGCTGTTGATAGGCCGTTAAACCCCAACAAACAAACAAACAAACAAACAAACAAACAAACAAACGTCGCATAACGGATTACAATCTATATCAACTTAAATTCGAGATTCGTATTTTAGCTCAATATTAATAGCCACAATTGTTTCTTCATAACATGCCATAAATCTCATGGCTATGGAGCCCCGCAAGGGACATGGATTTTTTTTATTAATTCGTTCCCACGAAATAACAATTCGTTCCCTCAATTTAACAATTCGTTCCCTCGATATAAGAATTCGTTCAATTCGTTCCCTCGATATAACAATTCGTTCCCTCGATATAACAATTCGTTCCCACGAATTAACAATTCGTTCCCAAGAAATAAATTTCGTTCTCTCGAATTAACAATTCGTTCCCAAGAAATAACAATTCGTTCCCTCAATTTAACAATTCGTTCCCTCGATATAACAAATCGTTCCCTCGATATAACAATTCATTCCCACGAATTAACAATCAATTCCCATGAAATAAAATTCGTTCCCTCGAATTAACAATTCGTTCCCACGAAATAACAATTCGTTCCCTCAATTTAACAATTCGTTCCCTCGATATAACAAATCGTTCCCTCGATATAACAATTCATTCCCACGAATTAACAATCAATTCCCACGAAATAAAATTCGTTCCCTCGAATTAACAATTCGTTCCCACGAAATAACAATTTGTTCCCTCAATTTAACAATTCGTTTCCTCGAATTAACAATTAACAATTCGTTCCGACGATATAACAATTCTGTTCCCACGAAATAACAATTGTTATATCGTGGGAACGAATTGCTAAATTGAGGGAACGAATCGTTAATTCGTGGGAACGAATTGTTATTTCGTGGGAACGAATTGTTATTTCGTTTGAACGAATTAATAAAAAATAATTCTGTGTCCCCTGCGGGGCTCCGTACATGGTAGCAACATGAGTGGAGAAAGCTATGTTTGTTATGAATGGAGCCATAATTACGGTAATCAATGACTTGTCCATGGATTATATCATTACGACCCGAGTCAACTCGTGGGAACATAATTAAGACTGTGATCGTGGAAATGTGACTTACGATCATTGCGATCAGTGTAGACTCATATGTGGCTGTGACTGGAGAAATGGGATTTGTGAACATTGTAGATCCAGATCAGCCTGTGCATCCGCACAGTCTGATCAGGATCTGCAGTGTTGCAATGAACTACCAATCATGCTTCTAACAAGCAGTGTAGCTCGTTATCAGGCTACAAGAGTGTGTTATTTAATCAGGAGCTACACTGGTCATAATTGCCATCAGCCCCATTCCTCTATTCACAGCCACGTATCAGTCTGAAGATATGCGCAGGTTGATCATGAAATGCACTTTGATATTTCATCGATTTAATTATAACAAGCGGTAGGTGTATACCTTGTCATAATGCAAAGAGTGCTCTAGCAGATTTAATTGGGAACTCGAGTGTACACAGTTGGCATTAGAAACAAAATTGCTACCCCGCTCCATACATGTACCTCTCGCTAGGGTAGCAATTTAAACCCCATCTCTTTAATGTAACACATGGAAGAGTGATTTTTGCAATCGGTTATCCGGCGTGTTTGATATGTTAGCAATATAACACTGTCAAAGCTTTATCAATACATTATTAATAAAGAACATACACATGCAGAAATTGGTTATTGTACCATGTCAAGGTGTTTATCTGACATTTACATGTATATCTTGTAAATATGAAAGCTTCATTTCGTTATGTTGAATGTTGAACAACGACAAGAGAAAATATGCTTCCATGGGAAAATGATTTCCCTGTTCTATTATTTTTGGCAATTTACTAGTTCTACATCAAAGATTATTTGTTTAAAGTTATAACATATACACTTTACTAAAAGTTGACAGGTTTGGGTATGCTCACATGTTTTGAATGGGTCAAATTGTAGCCGTAGATAACATATCGGAGGCAAATTATTGTACCTAAGTTGGCATAGGCTCTATTTCTCCTGTTACACTGAGAAAATTAACCATTTGAACCCGAAATCCCGCTATAGCGGGGTTTGCAAACAGTGCAGATCCAGATGAGCCGGCTCGTAACGAGCCGTCTCATCAAGATCTGCACTTTTTCAACAAAAACAAAATTAAAACAAAACACCCCTTTTTCATAAATGGACTAATCTGAAAATCACTTTATTGGATTGGTCGGAACATTAGCATAATTATCATAGTTCATTCCAGTTACTTAGGGTTGAAAGGGTTAATATCACACGGGAAGCGTTCTAAAAACGGACTTATTTCATTCCTTGCCAGTGTCAAACGTGACGACTCCCACAATCTGACTGTGACAGTCGAGTAAACTGCAACGTGTATGATTTACATGACTGATTTGCGAACAGTTAACCCTTTCACCCCTAAGTAACTGGAATGGATTTTGATATGTTTATTTTGCAACTAATCCAATCGTCACAAGATGATTTTCAGACTAGTACATTTATGAAAAGGGTGTGTTTTTGCACTAAAAAATATGGAAATTACTTGTCGGCTCATCTGGATCTGTACTGTTTGAAAACACCGCTATAGCGGGCTTTCGGGTTCAAATGGTTAATACAAAGAACAGACTGATCTGCATATACACAGATCGAAAATACAACAAACACACGGTTAACTTAACCCGTACTACGCTGAATTATATGTTGTCGTCTGCTGGAAATGTTTTATTTTCAATATTTCTCGACAAAAACCTGGTTTTTGACAGCACATGAGAATCGTCTCCAGTGGAGACGATTCTCATGTGCTGTCAAAACCAGTTTTTAGTTAAGAATTAAAGCAAAAATGAAAAACAGCAGACGGCATTTTTCGTCAACAGCGTAGGAAGGGTTAATAGCCAGATCTTGATTAGATACCGTAATCAGGTACATGTAAGACCGATCGTTGAAATATTGATTTTTCATAACAAATAAAACATGATGAATTGAACATCTTAAAATATCCTAAAATATCCATATTAAATTTTCCTTTAATTTAATATTATCGAAAACAATATTGTTTTTGAATTGTTTATATGGCCGTACAATTTGGGCAGGTTTCGTGAAACAGACAGTAGTTGGACCTTTCAGTGTTTATACCCAGATCCATCCTCCAACAATATCGTGTATTTCAATAATATGAGACACGCCATGTGATTTTGTACCTTCGGACATCTGCGTAATTTCATGAAATACGTTTACAAAATTTACTATATTTTCCGTAAATAGCGTCAAAAGTTGACAAACTGTTCAGAGCAAATGTACTCTGAAAGTTGTGTAAACTGTTGACTTTTATTATGAAAAATATCGTAAATTGTGCAAACGGATTTAATGGACTTACGTAGATGTCCGAAGGTACAAAATCGCATGACGTGTGACTGTCTCATTTTGACTGGTGCCTTGCTAACATCATCACACATCTCAGACGGTACGCCGGGAACCAGTCACTCGTCATGCAGAAGCGTCTTACTGTGTAAGAATAGTAACTATATTCTTTTCGAGTTACCTCCCTTCGTCGGAAAACGTACTCTCACCTTGTTTGGCATTTATTATTCACGTTATCGAGAGGTCATATTTCTGGTTATGAAATATGCGATATTATCGTTGGCTTATTTTTACACCAGCATTATACATGTGTACACGAAAAATTTATTTCTCTATGGGAATTTACCATGGGGTAAAAAGGTAGAGGAGTTGTGGGAGGAGTCAAAAAAAGAAAATTTTGGAAATTGACATCGAAACCTATCTAGATAGCTTGGAAATGATCTAACTAAGAAAACAAAAGTTAAATTTTAAAAATCGGTCCAGTATTTCTGAAATTCTAAACAATTTCCCCATGTTAAATCTCCATAGACATCTTCACTCCGTGAAGATGTCTATGGGGATTTAACATGGGGAAATTTTGTTTTCGCAATAAAATCAATATTTGACCAAATTTCACGAAATAAAAAGAAGGCCCATTCTTAAATTTTCCCTTAATTTAATATTATCGGAAAAAATATTGTTTTTGAATTGTTTATATGGGCGTAAAATTTGGGCAGCTTTCGTGAAACAGACTATATAATATTATGTATATACATGTATGTCGTGTATTTCGTATAATTCCAACCCAATTATATTTCAAAGTGATTAAACTGATTTTATTTCCTAATATTCAAGGTACATGCCCACTCAGTGGGCACAACATGTTCTTTATATCAGAGACATCATCAGAGACATTTTCTGGCAAAATGAACATGCATTCACCATTACCCAACGTATTGATTTGCATTATTATACATGCTATATCAGACGTAAATATCCACACTGATATCAGGGTCGATAACAGTGTTTCCTTAAAATGTTAACGGACATTACTATTTATTCTCTGTAATTATGTTTTATGTGCAATGATCATACTTATAATCTGTCGAAGATATCATTTTTTCAGGTGACGCATTTAATTAGTAGAAATAATTAAAACAAGAAATGCGTCTGTCGAACGCGGATGCCACCTGCAGCATATTTGAGAAACTGTGACAAAGTGGTTAACTGAAAAGTGTGACGGACGGACGGACGGACAGAAGGACAGACGGACGGACGGACAGACGGACGGTCCAAACACTATATGCCACCCGTTTCTTCGAAACCCGGTGGCATAAAACATACCATGCCTCATATGCATATGAAAATAGCCTGATACCACCGCGAGTCACTATCAGTAAAATAAATATTGCTAAATGATTATATCTGTATAGCGGGCACTCGTAATGTTTAAAACTGGTTGAATAGTGACACACTTATACACTTATTTAATTCCTATAAAGAACATTGTGTGCCTACTGAGTGGGCATGTACCTTTAATTAATTTTATTTTTCTTCAGATTTCACAATCAGGGACCGCTTCACTAAACTTCGTACGACTGAAACGTTCGTAAGTGCAAAACTAAAATTAACAAGAAAGTTCGCATTAACAACCAATTTATTGGAAATCTTTGGTGGGTTTGTTCAGACTTAACGACTCCAACACGTACGTGGGAAATGGTAACCTTAAGCAATGGGGTTAACGTATGAAGTGAATATATAGAAATGTTGGTACGTATGTGTTTGTCGTACGAAGTGTAGTGAAACGGGCCCCAGTGACGAAACGTCAAAATAAAGATATGGTGGACAACAGAACGTCGCTCACCGTAAATGGAAAGTTAACAACGCACCAACTCCCCGTGCTATAACGCACCAAGTCCTCGTGTTATAACGCACCAAGTCCCCGTGCTATAATGCGCAAAGTCCCCGTGTTATAACGCACCAAGTCCCCGTGCTATAACGCGCCCCATGTCCCCGTGTTATAACGCGCCAATCCCCCGTGTATAACGCACCAAGTCCCGTGTTATAACACCCCAAGTCCCCGTGTTAATAACGCACCAAGTCCCCGTGCTATAACGCACCAAGTCCCCATGCCTTATTTAACGCACCAAGTTTCCTCCCGTTTTATAAACGCGCCCAAGTCCCCGTGTTATAACGCACCAAGTACGTGTTATAACGCACCAAGTCCCCGTGTTATAACGCACCAAGTCCCCGTGCTATAATGCGCCAAGTCCCCGTGTTATAACGCACCAATTCCCCGTGTTATAACGCACCGAGCCCCCGTGCATAACGCGCCAAGTCCCCGTGTATAACGAGCGCCCCCCCCCAAGTCCCCCTCCAATGCTATAACGCACCAAGTCCCCGTGCTATAACGCACCAAGTCCCCGTGCTATAACGCACCAAGTCCCCATGCTATAACGCACCAAGTCCCCGTGCTATAACGCACCAAGTCCCCATGCTATAACGCACCAAGTCCGCATGCTATAACGAACCAATTCCCCCGTGTATATAACACACCAAAGGCGTCCCGTGCTATAACGCACCAAGTCACCGTGCTATAACGCACCCAAGTCCGCATGCTATAACTCAACCAATTCCCCGTGTTATAACACACCACGTCCCCGTGCTATAAACGCACCAAGTCCGCGTGCAATAACGCACCAAATCCTTCCCCCGTGCTAATAACGCACCAAGTCCCCATGCTATATCGCAACCAAGTCCCCGTCTATAACGACAGTCCCCTGCTATAACGACCAAGTCCCCGTGCTATAACGCACCAAGTCCCCTGCTATAACGCACAAGTCCCCGTGCTTTACGCACAAGTCCCCATGCATAAAAGACCAAGCCCCGTGCATAACGCACCAAGTCCCTCTATAACGCACCAATTCCCCCGTGCTATAAACGCACCCAAGTCATGTATCGCACCAAGCCCCGTTGCAATAACCACCAATCCCATGCTATAACGCACAAGTCCCCGTGCTATAAGCACCAAGTCCCCATGCTTATAACGCACCAAGTCCCCGTGCTATACGCACCAAGTCCCCTGATAACACAAGTCCCCTGCTATAACGCACCAATCCGATGCTATAACGCACCAATTCCCGTGTTATAAACACCACGTCCCCGTGCTATAACGCACCAATCCGCGTGCTATAACGCACCATTCCCCGTATACGCAAAAAAACCAAGTATGCTATAACCACCAAGTCCCGTGCTATAAACGACCAAGTCCCCCATGCTATAAGCACCAGTCGTGCTAACGCACAAGTCCCATGCTAGCACCAAGTCCCGTCTATAAACGCAAGTCCCATGCATAACGCACAAGTCCCGTGCTATAACGCACCAAGTCCCCATCATAGACCAAGTCCCCCCTGTATAACGCACCAAGTTCCCCATGCTATAACGCACCTCCCCGTGTATAACGCACCAGTCCCCATGCTATAAAGCAAACCAGTCCCCGTGCTATAACACCAAAGTCCCGTGCTATAACGCACCAAGTCCCCTCATAACACCAAGTCGTCTATAACACCAAGTCCCCACATAACGCACCAACCCAGTTGTTATAACGCAGTCCCCATCTATAACGCACCAACCCCGTGCTATAACGCACCAAGTCCCCATCTACGCACAATCCCCGTGCTATAACGCACCAAGTCGCTATAAGACCAAGTCCCTCTATGACCAATCCCCCGTATAACACACACGTCCCTCTATAAGCACCAATTCCCCGTGTTATAACACACTCCCCATGCTATAACGACCAAGTCCCGTGCTATAAACGCACCAAATCCCCATGCTATAACGCACCAATTCCCGTGTTACACAGTCCCCCATCTATAACGACCATTGTGTTATAAAACCAACACGCCCCATGCTAGCATCCGCGTGCATAAGCAGTCCCCATGCTACGCACCAATCCCCGTGCTACGCACCAAGCCCAGGCTTATAACGCACCAAGTCCCCGTGCTATAACGCACCAAGTCCCCATGCTATAACGCACCAAGTCCCCGTGCTATAACGCACCAAGTCCCCATGCTATAACGCACCAAGTCCCCGTGCTATAACGCACCAAGTCCGCATGCTATTAACGCACCAAGTCCCCATGCTATAACGCACCAATTCCCCGTGTTATAACACACCACGTCCCCATGCTATAACGCACCAAGTCCCCGTGCTATAACGCACCAAGTCCCCGTGCTATAACGCACCAAGTCCGCATGCTATAACGCACCAATTCCCCGTGTTATAACACACCACGTCCCCGTGCTATAACGCACCAAGTCCGCATGCTATAACGCACCAATTCCCCGTGTTATAACACACCACGTCCCCATGCTACAACGCACCGCGTCCCCATGCCCCATGCTATAACGCGCCAAGACCCCGTGCTATAACGCACAAAGTCCCCATGCTATAACGCACCAAGTCCCCGTGTTATAACGCACCACGTCCCTAGGCTATAACACACCGCGTCCCCATGCCCCATGCTATAACGCGCCAAGTCCCCATGATATAACGCGCCAAGTCCCCATGCTATAACGCACCCTTATTGCCGTTAATTGTTAACCCATATAGCAATTTGTATGACTATGGGAACTGTAGGTCTCAAGTATCATTCAACTAATGACTATAATTATTGTGAAAACAGTGAAAACGGTTGTAACATACGGGTTAGCGACAACGGCGAACAAAAGGTACGGTGATTCTGGTTACATGCGGCGGAAACGGGATAAAGGCGTTGCCACCCAATGGGCCATGTAACACTAACCAATGTATGCATGCAGTTACGGAAATCGAACATACACCGTTCACAATACAGTTATTAACTCTTCATTCATAAATATGTAACATGGTCTGTTCCATATTAACACAAAATCGAAAGACCAATTCCCATTGAAATACTTTGTCGAATAGCGAGTTCTCTTGGCTTCTTTTAGTGATCAGTGCCGCGCAAAGCAAGGAGCGCGTGTAGCGTACTTTAGACCCGTTCCTTCGTGTTTTCCTCTTGCGTGCTTTGAGAGGCGGAACAGAGGACATAATCACATTTCACAGAGAGGTTGTTAGGTACTTACTCATTATTTGTCAAGTTCGGTAACCTCTTCATAAGACTGACCTAAACTGCATGTGCCTATAAGTATAACAGCACATCAGCGACGACAAAATGATGTCTCAGGTAATCTAAAACTAGTCAGCTCACCACACCAGGGGCCCGTTTCACTAAACTTCGTACGACTAAAATGTTCGTAAGTGCAAAATTATGATAGTCTGTATATGCAGCCTATACTCAATAAATGCAAATCCATTAATTGAAATTTCCAGAAGATTTTAAATTTGCACTTACGAACATTTTAGTCGTAAGAAATTTAGTGAAACGGGCCCCAGTCACATAGCCCCATCCCTAAAGGTAATAGCATTAGTCCTAGTCGTACTAAAACATCAATAGGCTTCTAACATAATGCCATGAGTATTATTGACACATTTGTGGCTGTGACTGGAGATATGGGGCCCGTTTCACTAAACATCTTACGACTAAAATGTTCGTAAGTGCAAATTTAGAACCGTCTGGAAATTTTAATTGATGGATTTACATTTATTGAGCATAGGCTGCATATGCAGCCTATGCTCAATAAATGTAGATACACTAATTGTTTACAAGAAAACAGTGTTAATGTGCAATTTACAGACTTATCATAATTTTGCACTTACGAACATTTTAGTCGTACGAAGTTTAGTGAAACGGGCCCATGGTGCTTATTGGTTTTGCGATCAGTGTAGATCCAGATCGACATGTGCATCCACCATTCGCCATTCTATCAATGAAATACCCACGCTATCAGGCTGCAGGAGTGTGCTATTTTATCAGGAGCTACACTGGTCACATATCCCATAAGCCCCATTTATTCGGCAGTCATAGCCACATTTCAGAAAAGTTTTACTTACAGTTGTGACGATCTCCGTCGGCCCTTCGGGTCCAGTGGTGACAACATGCCGTCGAACGAACTTCTCATGGCACTGCCCCGTCGGCTCACCGACGGAGACACGTGTAGAGTATCCATTTGTATAGAGTCCCGACGGGTAGACATATTGAATCGTCGTTTAGTTTATGCGGTAGATATACTATATATGTTCAACGTAGTTATAAAATGGTTGAATTCCTTGTTGTTTCAGTTTGCATAAAATCCCGACGAGTTGACACGATAGTGCACGCGCTAGATATCGTATAGATACTCACGGTAGTTGTAATGTATTTGATTTCCTTGAAATGTCCGCTTGAATAAAATCCCGACGGGTCGACATTATATTGAGTATATTCTCGATGGTAGTTGTAAAATATTTGAATTAATGGAAGTATCCGTTTGAATAAAATCCCGACGGGTCGACATAGTGAATCGTCGTCTAGTCTAGCCGATAGTTGTACGATCGTTGAATTCCTTGAACTGGTGTAAACACGGTAGAATAACGATTTCAGCTGAAGTGGCTGGATGTGAACCGATGCGGTATTTACATGTACAAACGCTGTAGATCCTGATGAGCCGGCTCGTAACGAGCCGTCTCATCAGGATCTGCAACATTTGTCACTATTATTCACCTCTGAAAAATCCACAGTATGTATTTAATTGAATAGTCCAACAATTAGTATGAAACAACGCATGTAGGATATCCAGGTTGAAAGGATTAATGTCACTGACACACAGAATGCAATAATGTATACGGTTATCTCAGTTGTGACTATATATAATTGCAAGTTGGAATACTTGACAAAAAATATAAACACATTTTTTCTATTACGTTTCCATTTTACTTCCTTTTTATCTCAATAGTAGATGATGAAACCACCATTTGAACCGTCTCGACGAGACGGTTCAAATGGTGGTTTCAGCATCAAATTTGTACAATAAATAAGTCCAAGCTATTTAGATCAGAAAAAAAAAATGATCCTCTGAAAATAATGATTAATTGTCCTGCTATGGACGACGGGTAATGCATGTAAGTAGCGTCGATAAACAACAACATTAACAACAACAACATAGCGCCACAGTTCGCTCCATACTATCCTTTAATTCTCTAGATCCCTTCAATTTTATCACTTTGATACAAACTTAAGCAGTTCATTATGAATAATGTATTATCCTATGCCCACTTGAGATACAATTGAGAAGGAACAGTAAATGTTGAAAACGACATTAAAGGTTATCGCGGCAACGTGTTTGGAAAGTAGCGTACCTGTGATGTATATGACAACTTTATTAAGTAAGATTCACTGACTATACAGATATCAATGTGAATTGCATGCACGTGTACACCTACACAAACTGCCTGAATAACCATTAAGTGTGGCTGTGATAAATGGGGTTTATGGTTTTTGCGACCAGTGTAGATCCAGATCAGCCAGTGCATCCGCACAGTCTGATCAGGATCTGCACTGTTCGACATTGCACCAATGACAATAATCCGTTGAGTCTGATCAGGATCTGCACTGTTCGGCATTGCACCAATGAAAATAATCCGCAGAGTCTGATCAGGCTATGCACTGTTCGCCATTGCACCAATGAAATTATCCACACATACTGATCTGGATCTGCACTGTTCGCCATTGCACCAATGAAAATAATCTTCAAATGCTGATCTGGATCTGCACTGTTCGCCACTCCGTCAATTAAGCAATCATCAGGCTTCTAACAAGAAAGATAGACCTGTATCTGTCTACGGGAGTGTACTATTTGATCAGGAGCTACACTGGTCACAAATCCCATAAGCCCCATGTCTGCAGTCACAGCCACAATTGATGTTTTTTGTTTAACCCTTTCCCTGATAGAGACGACTTTTCACGCTTCTGCAGAAGATGTCTTTAGAAAACATTGTGGGAACAAGCAATTTCTCATTTTCCCACAATGTTTTCTACTCTATCAGATAATTTAACCATCATTTGACCCAGCATTTGATTCTTTTACATGTATTCAGATGTTTTCGATTTGGAAGAGTCGAAATATCGCAAAACAGGGAAAGGGTTAATAGACGTTCGTGGCTTTGAGCACGAGTATGGATTCCACATGTATCAACAAATGAGACACACCATGTGATTTTGTACCTTCGGACATCTGCGTAATTTCATTAATACGTTTATAAAATTTACAAATATTTTCATAAATAATGTTCATAAATAAAGCCAAATGTTGACAAAATTGTACGTGTACTCTGTAATTTTTGTCAACACCATTTACTGAAAATATTGTATCTTTTGTAAACGTATTTAAAGAAATTACGCAGATATCTGAAGGTACAAAATCACATGGCGTGTCTCATTAATGTGGCTGAGACTGGAGAAATGGGGCTTATAAGATTTGTGACCAGTGTACAATGTAGCTCATGTCAAACAGGACACTTCTCCAGCCTGATAATGATCAACATTGCTTGCTAGAAGCTTAAGCCAGACGGGTGTGTTATTTATGGAATAACGAACCGTGCAGATCCTGACCAGACTGTGCGGATGCACAGGCTGGTCAGGATCTACACTGGTCGCAAAACAGATAAATCCATTTCTCCAGTCACAGTCATAAATTTTCAATTCACGTTACGAAATAATTAAACTGTTCTGAACGTAAAATGCATTACACTTGGATAATTATACACAAACAAATTCAAACGTCTAGATAACATAACACTGTAGATATTAACGGGAAATAAGTAGAGTGATTGTATTAGAATGTGTATTTCGAATGGAGACATGACAGAAATCACCATGAACAATATTACAATACATAATCCACTTGAAACAGTCGGCACAAATGATTGAAAAGTTCAAACTTAGTGAAAGTCAAATTCAAATAAAGGACGGAACCTACTATTCAAACAAATGACAGCAAACAAAGGCATCGATTTGCAATGCTAATTGACTGAGTATACCACATATATGAGGCAGAAGTAATTTGGCGTCAGGTTACATACACCATACAAAGGGACTACCGATGTCTAATTAGTTTCAGATTTACTTCTACATGTAGTTTCCATTTTAGCATACAAATTTGCGAGCATTGCACAGTGTGGCCCAACAAAAACTTTGACACTTTTTATAACTCTTATATCTCTATATATAATCTTTCAATGTTCAAAATTTTTGATATACATATTTCTTTTTACATTTGGCATATGGATTTTATATTGACTTTATCAAAACCACACGCATACCGGTGCCATGGCGGTTGTGAGGTCACTGGGTCGAAATCGAAAGAAACATTTGTACGTAATACTATAAAACTGCTGTAACTTAACTACTTTCCTGTTGCAAAATTGTATTTAGTACATTAAATACATCATTGAGTAATACAATACAAGTAAAGACATACATTCACCGCTGACATTAGGCAGTATATACTGAAAATTTGACTCAATTTTGCTAAAATACGAAATACGAATACGAAAATACGCGATGGGGCGGGGCAACTAATAAGTTAGTTATAGTTCACATGTTGAATTTTTAATAAACTAATTTCTCGTTCGCTAGCGTTCGCTACAAAATTAATTTATTAAACATTAACTATGTGAACTAAACCTATTACGTGTTCTGGGCGACATGCATGCATGATCGTGTAAAAACGTTAGAATGCTCATTAAATATAATTCGTCTGCATCAGGTCTAAATAAAGTATCGTCATTAATGATTCATCATATAATCGTATCTGTTTTCCAATTTCCGCCCGGATGTTGTTTCCGATAATGTCTTTGGAGATTTCCCTTTCAGATTAAAGCAACAAAAACAATGTAAAGCATACATAAAACTATTTATACATTCAACTGTAGAATGTGCATTTAGTTTTATAATGTCTTTTCTAAATATGCGTCGATAGGAAATGTAAACTATGTCTGAGCCGATTCAATGTCTGTGTATTCTTCGTCAGCCTACAGGCACTGCATAGGAATGAATGGCCTTTTTGTGGAATTTATCGGGGTATAAACTTGGAAAAGTCGCGGGAATACTGGACGAGGCCCTAAAAAAATACAATTTTCGAAAAAAAAAAATTCAATTTTTTTTTTTTCGAAAATTGTAATTTTTTATCGCTTAGTCCAGTATTCCCGCGACTTTTCCAAGTTTATATCCCCGATAAATTCCACAAAAAGGCCATTCATTCCTTATAATTCCAGCATTTTAAATAAATTCATCAAGAAAATGTGTTTATTTTCCGTTTTCTTAAGAATTATTTTAACTGCGCCTCACGGTTACGGAAAGTAGTTCGGCGTGGGAGTTTACTGGGATATAAATTGTGGACAGAGACTTGCTACGGGCCAATCAAATGTTAGGGAATTGTGTAAATATTTTTTGTGCTGGAATTATTGTGGTATGAACGAGAAAAGCCTCTTTAAATCATACCCAATTTTACTCTCATATTAAATATCTAGAAGGTAGGACACTCGCGATCTTTTCAACCAACGGAAGTGGATTATTTACCATGGGCCTGGCTCGCTAATGTAGTAATTGTAACGCGATTGTAATTGTAATTGTCGAGCGTATGGTGGCGAGGTATTTGAAGAACTGTGCTCTAGCTCGACTGAACACGTGATATGTGTATTGATAGGGAAGCAACCGCACACCACATTATTGGATGATGTTTTGTTGTCATTCCGAATTGACTGTTTTAGACTGATCGCGAATATTGTGCGGAATATGTTCAGGGTGTAATTGCTAGATATTCCAAACACATATGGAGAATTAAGTCATTGTGATTGTGACAATGACACGTGTAGTACGTGATGCGACGGAGTGGCCCTGTAACCAGGGCATACCAAACTATGTGTACACAAAAAATACGCATATGCTATAAAGTACAATCAGAATCACTACTATTAGAACTACCATTTATGCCTCGAGATCAGTTGGCCAGTCGAGGCGTACCACATACTGACATACTCCTAGGTAGCACGCAGATGTAGGTTTACAACTATATCAACATTCGTCACATTATCGCTCATGTAACTTTTGTATGTTTTCTACATGTACTGTATATAGCATTGTATGTTACTTCTGATAAATCTCCTTAAATGAGGAAATAAAGATTGAATGAAACACTAGTACCACTTCCGTTGGTTGAAAAGTTGGCGAGTGTCCTACCTTTTAGATATTTAATATCAGATGATTTAAAGAGGCTTTTCTCGTTCATACCACACAGTGCCTGTGCGTCAGCCTTTTCAAATGTTGTACGCAGTTATTTGTATGTAATATATGTTGAACCAGTATGCTGGTCATTTGTCCATACTTGTTGTTAAACAACTTGCAAACACATACACATGATGCTATTTATAGTATGTTAGTCTCTTATAATTCTAGATAGAATAGCACATGTGAACTGTATTTGTATTATTTCATGGTACTTGGTAATATGTACGCATGTGATGAGACGTAAATAAACTATTAAACTGCACAACTTGGACTAAAAATGTGTAACACTGAAAACTGCTAGACAATTAATAAAACTGTGCCTTCTGAAGAGAAACACTGTTTTGTATTTGGGAAATGCTTTGTTAAAAGCACATTAGGTGGCCATAATTTGTAGTGGTCACAATGTATACGTTTCAAGAGAAATATGGCAAATAGAAAATAAAATATTTCAAAATTTTCAAACACGTAAAATAGCATTCCATATATAATCCGTAAGCACTTTTCCAACGTAATATCGGTATATGTAATAGCAACAATTATTAGTACAACGAAAAATACTGTAGAATCGTATGAATATAAAATATACCAGATTATATATTCTGTTACCAACAGACCGCACATAACAGCAAATACTATTAGATAACATTAAACATGGTACACATCGAATAGAAACCATCCATCATGTGTCGACAAACCGTTCAGCAAGCACCTGTATCCTGGCAAATTGGTTATCGATTGATCGGATGTGGAAATGTAACGATCTTGGACAAGTGACCTGTCGTGATACATGTACGCGAGACAATATAGGAATGAATGGCCTTTTTGTGGAATTTATCGGGGTATAAACTTGGAAAAGTCGCGGGAATACTGGACGAAGGCCCGAAGGCCTCGTCCAGTATTCCCGCGACTTTTCCAAGTTTATATCCCCGATACATTCCATAAAAAGGCCATTCATTCCTTATAATTCCAGCATTTGAAATAAATTCATCAAGAAAATGTGTTTATTTTGACAGACGGCAGCCATTTGTTTACATTGACAGCACTGACAGCGCACATGTAGAAAGTAGTTCGGCGTGGGAGTTTACTGGGATATAAATTTTGGACAGAGACTTGCTACGGGCCAATCAAATGTTAGGGAATTGTGTAAATATTTGTGTGCTGGAATTATATGTCGATAAAGACCCTACAACTGGCCCAAGACGATACATCTGACAGATGTACATTATTGCATACACTGGGGTTCTCAGTGTCACAAGTGTAATGAAGGAGCATGCACACTCAGTTCATGTTATTTATATCAGTAGCCTATTTCATCAACATTGCAAAGTATACTTTACTAGCAAAGTATACTTTGAGGGAGAAATTTTCAATTTTATGATAAATTTATTAATTTTTATTATACTGAATTTATTACATTATCACAGCCAATTTGGCTGTGATAATGTAATAAATTCAGTATAATAATTCTGCATACTTTTAATCATGAAATATATGCATTTGTTAGTTCTATATGAAATAATGCATTTCAGGAAAAATAAATGATTACTCCCTCAAAGTATACTTTGCTAGTAAAGTATACTTTGCAATGTTGATGAAATCGGCTACAGAGACATCATCTGGGACATTTTCTGACAAAATAAACATTCATTCACCATTACCCCACGTATTGATTGACATTATTTTATATGTTATATCAGACGCATATTTCAACACTGATATCAGGGCGATAACCCTGTTTCCTTAAAATGTTAACGGACGTTACTATTTTATTATCTGTATTTATTTTTTGAAGTGGAATGATCATATCGCTTTATAATCTGTCGAAAATATTTTTGTTTCAGGTAACGCATATAATTAGTGTAAATAATGAAAAAAAATATTATGCCTCATTTGCATATGAAAATAGTCTGATACCACCGCGAGTCACTATCAACAAAATAAATATTACAAAATGATCATATCTGTATAGCGAGCACTCGCAATTTGTAGAACTGGTAGATTAGTGACACAAGTATACACTTATTTCATTCCTATAATGAACATTTTGAGTCTACTGAGTGGGCGTGTACCTTTAAGACTCGTAATACAATAATGTAATAAATAGTTTATCGTGTAACATACGGAAAACATGTTAGTCAATCATTAGAACTTCAATGCATGATGTTGTGGTGTTGCTATAAATGAAATCAAACAAGTGTATTCAATTACTACGATATTTATTAAACAAATAGTTTAGTTAGTTTATATCCAAAATATTTATAAGAAATCGGTAAACTCATTTAATAAATAAAATAACGACTCCTCTACGATATTATTCTACAGTAGTGTCCAAGTTCCATGTTTTTCCCAAGTTGTTGCTCCACAAATTTAGGGAAATGGGGCTTCTGGGATTTGCGACCAGTGTAGATCCAGATCAGCCTGTGCTTCCGCACAGTCTGATCAGGATCTGCACTGTCCGCCATTCCATCAATGCAACACCCGTCCCGCTTCTGACGAATATACATGTAGATAGTTAACAGGCTACAGAAATGTGCTATTTGATCAGGAGCTACACTGGTCCCAAATCCCATAAGCCCCCATTTATCAAGTCACAGCCACAACTCAGTTCCTTGATACGCTTCAAATAAAGTAGCATACGCGTATATAGAGAATAGTAGGTTAGTGCCGTGAATGGGAAAAAATATCCGGCAAGGCTCAAGAATTTCTTTATTTCTCATCAGAAGTATATGTTGTGACCACTCATTTGAACCGTCTCGCCGAGACGGTTCAAATGAGTGGTCACAACATATATTTTGGTTCAGAAATAAGGAAAATAGATAGAGAATAGTAGGTTAGTGCCGTGAATGGGAAAAAATATCTGGCAAGGCTCAGGAAACGGGATGGGCGAGGCTCTGCCGAGCACATCCCGTTTCCGTGCCGCGCCAGATATATTTTCCCATTCACGGCACTAACCTACTATTCTATTTATCCCGTCAACACCTACATGTACAAATGGCTGTAAAATGCATAAATAGTATTGACTGGATATCCAAAATGTTTCACGGCACCGTGTTTCACGGCACATACGCACTGTGTTGACGGGATAAATAGAGAATAGTAGGTTAGTGCCGTGAATGGGGAAAGATATCTGACAAGGCTTAGGAAACGGGATGGGCGAGGCTCTCTCGTTTCCTAAGCCTTGTCAGATATTTTTTCCCATTCACGGCACTAACCTACTGTTCTATTTATCCCGTCAACACATACAAATAGCTTTAAAATGCAAAAATAATAACCGCATCCGCATCCTCTACAATCGGAGAATCGACTAGTATGACAACCGCACATATTCATTAGGTCGTATTGACAGCATATCATAAATGTTTAACGGCACCGTGTTTCACGGCACATACACATTGTGTTGACGGGATAAATTTCAAACATCCGATATGTGCATGTACTTGTAGTCAAAACCAGCCACTATAGATTTCCTGTCAATATCAGCTCAACCTGTGAGACAAGCCATGTGATTTTGTACCTTATAAGATGTGCAATAGCTCATGACAAATAATTTCAACATCGACGATACTTACCGTGAATGACGTCGAAAGTTGACGAAATTTTCAAAGCAAATGCGGAATTCTATTCTATTCCGCATTTGCTTTGACAATTTCGTCAACTTTCAACGTCATTTACAGAAAATTTCGTCAACTTTCAACATCATTTACAGACAATATATCAGTTTCTGTAAATAATGTTCATGAAAAATCGCACATCGGTACAAAATCAAATGACTTGCTTCATATGTGGTACATTATTGTTAATAAATGAAATAAACCACTATTAAAACAATACTATGGCTACTATAATATTCGACAACGTTGGTTCGCTCCTAGCCTAGTCATGTTCAGCGAATATAACCGGATTAGTCGAGGCTGACAGTTATCTGCCCTTAAAGTCAAATTGCCTCCGTTCGTTCTACTGACTTTCTCCGCTTAATTGGATAAATCAATGCACACGCGCATTGACGGTAAATTTTATCGACGAAATAATTGGAACAATCATTTAAAAATGTTTTATTTTTCTGGGCAATCTGCGATCGTTCTATAATACTGAACTGTGACTTTTGAAACGGGGCCAATGCTAAGTTTTGACGGTGTATAGCTGCAGGTATAGACATGACAGTGATAAAAAAAGCAAACACAAATACCTATCGGATCGCGTTGTTTCAACGATACTGATTTCGAGGAACTGCACTATTTGCCGTAAATCATGTTGAAAGGTTGTCCCGAGCTCATGTGGAATTCCATCCGCACGGACTGACTACTGTCTGTTTCACGAAACCTGCCAAAATTGACGGCTGTACGAGTAATGCAGAAACAATATTTTTACGATAATACATTTGTATTAAATTTGATAAAAAAATTAACAATGAGCCTTCTTTTTTTTGTGAAATTTGCTCCAATATTGGTCCAATATTGATTTTATTGCGAAAATGTGTTTCCCCATGTTAAATCCCCATAGACATCTTCACAAACTGTTGATTGCACATCAAACAATACATACAGAGAACACATAGTAATGTCAGTTAACATGTTAAGGAAACACGGTTATCGCCCCTGAATTCAGTGTGGAAATTCATGTTTTATATACAAAGTATAATAATGCCAATTATATCGTCGGGAAATGGTTAATGACTGTCTATTTTACCCTAATGTCATATCTAACGAATTGAAGAACAAAATATGCCTCCCTATATTATAACATGGCACGTGGGCATGTACCTTTAAAGGTTCATTCTTAAATTTCGCTATAATTTCATATTACCAAAAAAGTACTGTTTTTACATTGTGGATATATCCATAAAAGTTGGACACGTTTCGTGAAACAGACAGTAGAACCTATGCCATTCGCCATTTAGTCACTGATGTATCTAAATGCCCTACAATAACGTTGAGAACATCGCCAGGTACCAATTTAACATCCGGCTGCACATAATTATGAGATGTAATCGAATTAAAGATGAAATACTTGCATCTATGAATTATTAACATGATTAATAAATCCGATGAAAAGCCGGTTGAATGTATGCGATATAACCACTGGAGAACTGGGAGCCGTTTCACTAAACTTCTTACGATACAAATGTTCGTAAGTGCAAAGTTTCGATAGTCTGTAAATTTCAATTGATGGATTTACATTTATTGAGCATAGGCTGCATATGCAACCTATGCTCAATAAATGTAAATTCAATACTTGTTTACAAGAAAACAGTTTTATTGTGAAATTTACAGACTATCATAAATTTCACATTAACAATGTTTTATTGTAAACATTTATTGGATTTACACTTATTGAGCATAGGCTGCATATGCAGCCACATGTTCAATAAATGTAAATCCATCAATTTAAATTTACAGACGATGCACTTACGAACATTTTAGTCGTACGAAGTTTAGTGAAACGGTCCCCTGGTATTCATTGCTGGTGGCACACAATTTGAAGTGGTTCCCGACTGATCATGGCGACCGTTTACAAATTACCCGTCGTCTTATAAAAGCGTATATTGAAAAGCTGCCAAAATAACCAAATATCATTTTGTGCAACGTGGAAATAACCAAGCTACATGATACCAAATTTCACTGGTGTATTATGAAACCATAACAATATGAATTATGGGTCAACGTGACACTATATTATATGCCGGTAAACACCATGCATGCAATATATTGTGTTCTGTTAGGACCACTTTACATTTTCGTATCCACTATTTGTATACTAAGCTACATGTAGTACACGTGATCGGGGGAATGCGTGAATGTGATGCGGGATCGCGAGAACGTGAGAACGCGAGGCGAAAATGCGAGATTCTCGCATTTTCGTCTCGCGTTCTCGCGTTCTCGCATTTTCGCGATCTCGTGTAAAAGTCGAGATACGAGATGTAAGTGACGCTAACAGTGTACTAATGCATAGTTCCAATGTAATTCCAACTGAACTGAAATATAAAATTAGAACTCCACCACTGGAGTTGATAACGAGTCTACAACGTTCCATCCAGTACATGTAAAGTCACTGTAACTCCACATTGCAGTTCATTAGGAAGAAATGAAAACTGCAATTTGTCTGTTATAACCTACACAATGAAGTAATTACAACATTCACATCGGCTCATCAAAACACAGACACTATTCATCATAGATCCAAATTATAAATGCAAACATCGGAGCAATAGACAATGTTGACGAACGGGAACATCCAGAGAAACACGACCTTGTATACTGGTATGTGCCTCATGGCGTTCACTCTCCCACTAAGGTTAAACAATATACATGTAGTTATGGGGGCCGCCGTTTCACTAAACTTCGTACGACTAAAATGTTCGTAAGTGCAGAATTATGATAGTCTGTAAATTTCACATTAACACTGTTTTCTTGTAAACAATTATTGGATTTACGTTATATGCAGCCTATGCTCAATAAATGTAAATACATCAATTGAAATTTCCAGACGATTCTAAATTTGCACTTACGAACATTTTTGGTGCGAATTTTTTTTCCCCATGTTAAATCCCCATAGACATCTTCACAGAGTGAAGATGTCTATGGGGATTTAACATGGGGAATTTTTTTAGAATTTCATTAATCCTGGACCGATTTTCAAAATGTAACTTTTGTTTTCTTAGTTAGATAATTTCCAAGCTATCTAGCTAGGTTTCGGAGTCAATTTCCAAAATGTTTCGTTTTTTGACTCCTCCCACACTCCTCTACCTCTTTTTCCCCCCATGTTAAATTCCCATAGAGAAATCAATTTTTCGCAATAAAACCAATATTTGACCAAATCTCACAAAATAAAAAGAAGGCACATACTTAAATTTTCCTTTAATTTAATATTATCGACAAAAATATTGTTTTCGAATTGTTTGTTTGGGCGTAAAATTTGGGTAACTTTCGTGAAACAGACAGTAGATAGGGTCTGTTTGTATTGTTGAGTTTTAGTAATACTAGTTGGAAATATGAACCTGCTAATTTGGCATAAGTCTTGCTTGTCAACGTGTTTCGAGGGATATAACAAATAGTAAACCAGCTTATACATCGTTTCACAGCAAAAGTCTAAACCTAATATGTGTAAGGGTGGCAGCAAGTCACGACTGTCTGTTTCACAAAATCTGCCCAAATTTTACGTCTATATGAACAATGCAAAAACAATATTTCATAATATTTTTATTAAAATTTAAGAATGAGCCTTCTTTTTATTTCGTATAATGTTGTAAAATATAGATTTTATTACGAAAAATTATTAACATGGGAAAAAAGAGGTGGATAACGTGGAAGAGCATGGCTTGGAAACGATCTAAGAAAATCGGTTCACTAGAAATCGCTTTTTTCGCAATAAAATCGATATTGCACCAATTATCACGAAATAAAAAGAAGGCTCATTCTTAAATGTTGCTATAATTTAATATTATGTTTTTACATTGTTTGTATAGCCGTAAACATCGGACAGGTTTCGTGACACAGACAGTAGATAGGTTTGGGTTGTCCGCACCACAGTGATTTATTTAGGCTTGACCCAAATTTATGATGAAAAGGCTACGTCAGCGAATTGCGAGAAGCTTAAATGTCCTGATAAAATGTCCATTTTGTTCAGCCGATGTCCATTTATAATCAGTCTCTGGTTGTATGACAACTCAGGATGTACGCTGGTCGTAAATGGCATAAGGCTATTTTTCACGAGAGACCAACAAAACGTGTTTCCAACCGCATCGTTTGGGAGATAGGAAAATATTATAGGCGCCCATGTCAGATACAGTAATACAAAGACAGTTGAAACCCTCTACATCGGACACTCGGGAAAATATAGATGTTTACCGTAGATGTGTTTCACTGTTATGTATGTTATCTCTGATTACAATGACGTTTCATGATTGCAAAACACTAGAATGTGTCATGAAGTGCTCACATGTCTGATTTACAGTGGAGCATCTCCAAACCGGACACCCTGGGGACCTCTTAGGGTGTCCGGTTTGGAGAGGTTCCACTGTATGCGTAGTCTCTATTTTGTCCAATCAGTACACTGTACATGGTCACTGGCTAATAGTAACCATAGAATGCGGGAAAAGAACATTTCCGTATGTTGTTGTTGTTGTAAATGTTGTCTTTTCTAAATAAAACATGATTTCAAGCACTTTATAATCATTTAGAACCAAGGGTCTGTTTCACTAAACTTCGTACGACTAAAATGTTCATAAGTGCAAATTTATGATCATCCGGAAATATCAATTGATGGATTTATATTTATTGAGCATAGGCTGCATATGCAGCCTATGCTCAATAAATGTAAATCAAATAATTCTTTACAAGAAAACATTGTTAATGTGAATCTTACAGACTATTATAATTTTGCACTTACGAACATTTTAGTCGTACGAAATTTAGTGAAACGGCCCGCAGGACCTATCCGTCAATCATTCCCGCCATACCAAAGTATTACACAACGTAGTAAGATATGTAGGCATCAGTTTAAACATACAGAGATGTACGTTTTGCCAGGACTATCCGAAAACGGAACCGATGCATATCATGTATGTGCTTAGAATTATTAACCTTTATAATGATGAATTCAATTTTTGTCGTCTGCTGTTTATTTTGTATTTTAATTTTTTTCTCATCCAAAACATGATTTTACAGCACTTTAGAATCATTTCCATTGGAAATGATTCTAAAGTGCTGTAATAACATGTTTTGTTGAGAAAGAAGACAAAATATAAACTAACAGCAGACGACAATTTTCGTTTCCCGCATTCTAAAGGTTTATAAAGATACCTTAAAGTATAATCTCTCATGACCTGAACAGTGGACATTAAGTTCTAATTCAATTAAAGCCTCTCTTTTTTTTCCATTCATTGAGAATCGACTTTACACAAAGGATTTGAAAATCGTTTTCACTTTCAATTTGTACTTCAAGGACCAAAGTTTAAGTAGAGTCGCCTTTAGATATTTGAAAATTACCTGGCAAATATTTGCAAAAATATCTGAACAAATATTTGGAATTGTTTTCATGTAATATTACACTCGGATAGTAAGCTTGTGATCTCACCAGAGACCGTCGTCATGACTATTCATGTTTTAACATGATTAAGGCATCACGGGACAGTTGAAAATGGGCAAGATTGATTTGTTTGCTGAAGACGGTGGGTGCCTTGCACAAGGCACCGCCTCTCATAATAATTTAAGGAGTCTCCGGCGCCAAAACAAATATACTAAATACTCACAGAATTACAATGTACAAATCACACGCCATAATAAAACGACCTTAGCAATATCAGATGCGTCATACTATATAGCCACCCACATATTTTTGATTAGGAAAATCAATTTCACTGAATTTGTTGAATTTGTTTCCATGACAATATCAGACCAGTTTCATCAGAGCTAGCTTAATTTCGTAAAATTATGAAATAATCGAAGAAATAAACAATAATAATACCTCACAAAGTCAATACATATTGTTTTCTAGACATACTAGTACTGGTGTAACTTGCAGGGTCAGTACGGAAATACATGCATATACAAACTCCTTTACAATTTTTAGTTCCCCTAACTGTCCCATGAGACCCGAGCTACTGTCGACAATATAACGTCCATTCAACTGCATGCAACCCTTATTTTGAACCGCCGGCTGAGAAAGGGGGCATTAAAAAAGGTGTGAACAGTGTGATCCTGATCATAATGTACCTCGAGTAAACGGATTGATAACAATTGAAAGGGATCGGTGAATTCATGAATATACATTGTTCACGTGGACTGAATGGCGATCGGCGTAGGCCCAGGTCAGACAGCGCGGATGCGCTGTCTGATCTGGGCTTACGCTGATCGCATCGAACCTTTTCTCAACCGGTGTCCCATTGCTGTTATGTAATACAATGCACAACATATTATTATATAGCTATCTTCATTCGCATGACTGGTGTAGGCTGCCAATCTCAACACAATCTGAAAACTAACTAACCAAACAAAACAAACCAAACCAATCACAAAAGGCACGTCCCTCACCATATAGCCATATTGTCAACAAGCGGCAATAACCTGCGGAGTTTCCTATTTGGGTCGGCACCCCGGGATTCCGGGGTATTTTGGGGTGACGGGGATGTCCTGGGATTGGGTTCGTTGGAATCTAACCGATAATTACATCCCTGGCCCTTTTTTTTATATATGAATTCTAAATATTTCAATAAAATAATCATAATTATTATGTTTGTCAAATGTATTGTTTCGGCAGTCACCTGACCGGCCGGACCTGTTCCGCCGCTCCTGCAATGCTGGATGACGGAACGCTTTCGGTCAGTATTGTTGGACCTTCAACGTTTCTACATGTATCCCGATACATTCTAAAAAAAAAAAATCAAATTCCAATAAAAGTGTTCTCCACTGCACACTTGCATTCTATTTATACACACGTACATTCTATTTATAACATCAGTCAACACATTACGTCAAAATAACAATGTGGTGTAATGCAGAACGTCGCTCAAAATAAAAAGGATGTGAACAAATTTACGTCATTTCTTCTAGTATTGTTTTATCACCTTCGACATTCGAGTTGATACACAATTTCAACTTTAAAGTATTTAGCGGACAGATACACGTTACAACGAACGACCACACAACAACACAAAGCACTGCACCGCCTCCTAACTTACAGTTTTGATTTTGTCATCGCCATTTTAGTCACCAGTTTGCCAAACCTGTCGCTTATAGCAAGCTCCTCCTGGTCCCTTCAAATAAAGGTCCCCAGATAATTAAGAATCAAACCGTGCACTTTCTAGTGTAGACTAGATCAGCCATACGGCTCGTATATACCAGTCTTATAAATAGGTTGCCGAACTTGGAAAATCATGAGTAACTTCCCTTAGAACAATATCATGGTGCATCTTTGAAATTAGAATTGGAGAATGTGTCCATTTGACGTCACGTTGCGTAGTTTAAACTAAGCAACGTAAACGTCAACTCGACAATTCACTGCGCCAAATGTAGGGCCGATGATGCCCGGGAGGTAGTTTTAAGGGACGGAACTCGTGCTTTTCCAAGATATGTAACCTATTTATAGGAGTGGTCTATAGTGGTCGAGTCTGTTCAGTGTTTCGTGCCACGATCCATATATTCAAAGTTGTTGATTTAATTACTTTAATGTTGAAAATATTAAAAATATTTGTATTGCTACCGTATACGCATATCGGAGATAGCATTTCAGTCTGCAAGTACTGCGGTAGTAGGATTGGAACACCCAATGGACATAAACTCAAATAATTATTGTTACATGTAGCTCTAAATATTTAGAGCTACATGTAGCATTAAATATTTAGAGCTAGCATTGATTATTTGAGTTTATGTAGATTTGGCGTTCCTGGAAAGCCAAATCTACATAAACTAACATAATTAATGCTAGCTCTAAATAATTAGAGCTAGCATTAAATATTTAGAGCTAGCTCCAAATGGTTTAGAGAGCTCTTCAAATTATTTTGAGCTAACATTACTTATTCGAGTTTATGTAGATTCATATAGGACGTGTTCCATACAGGACGCATTCTTATGATATTATTGTTTTATAATTCTAAACTGGCTCAGAAAACAGGTTTCAGGATCGAACATATGAATCGTAAATACGTTCCACTGACAGCACCACTGATACACTATGTCGGTTGTCTGCAGTGCCCCGTGCCACGTGAAAGTACAGGGAGCGACTTTAAGAACGCGCGGGTATACGAGTGTCGTTGTCAACTCGCGTGTATGTCAATGACACAAAGCGCAAACATCACCGACATTGAGATAAGTGCATACCGAGATCAGTCTACGGATTCACGTGGATAACAATGGTCTACACTGTTCCCCATTCAATCAGTAAAGCAGTGTTCAGCACATATGCTTTATCATAATTTCCAATAACCTCAGAAGCACATAAGTTATAGTACATTATATTTCAATAGCCACTATTTTAATGAATTTTCGACCATGTGGTCGAAAATTCATTAAAATAGTGACTATTGAAATCTAAAATACTTTATTATACAATGTACATGTACGTTACAGTGTAGTGGAACCTCTCTAAACCGGACACCCTGGGCGATACTCAGGATGTCCGATTTAAAGAGGTTCCATTGTAATCTACACATATGATCACTCCTGTGTTTATTTGCGTGCTTTTTAATCAAGAGCATACGAGTAAATTTTCTTTAGAGATCAATTGAAGCAGTGCTCAGAATAAGGGGGATAACTGGGACCTCAAGTAGTTAGCCCTCTTCTTCCTTCTTCCAATGACCACTTTAGTCAGTGAAACAAACCAGTAGCCGATTTCATCAACATTGCAAAGTACACTTTTCTAGCAAAGTATACTTTGAGGGAGAAATTTTCAATTTAAGAATAAATTTATTAATTATTATTATACTGAATTTATTACATTATCACAGCCATTTTGGCTGTGATAATGTAATAAATCCAGTATAATAATTCTGCATACTTTTAATCATCAAATATATGCAGTCTTTAGTAGTATATGATATAATTCATTTCGGGAAAAATAAATGATTACTCCCTCAAAGTATACTTTGCTAGATAAGTATACTTTGCAATGTTGATGAAATAGGCTACAGAGAGATGGTTCTACTGTATATAGCCAGCGCGTTATTAAAGTCGCCTACTGTAGTAGTGGCCAGCCTTCCGTGTGGTACCTGGAAGGAAGAGTGGTCAGTGGTCATCACTTACATTTTGGACTTGGTGGTCATCATGGACGCCAGCTTACTGAACTTGTTGATCTTGCCATCCCCGCGGTCCGAGCTCGCCCCCGGGGACCGGGCACGCCCCGACTCCTCTTCCGCCCTTCAATACCGTATAGACGGGGGTCACGGTGCTTGTCTGATGATTGGGGGAGTGTGTGTGTTCGTGGGGTGGTGATGACGATGGTGATAATTGTGCTGGTGATGGTGGTAATGCTGATGATGATGATACTGGTGGTGGTGATGATGATGATGATGATGGAGATGGTGATGATGATGATGGTGATGGTGATGATGAGATGGTGAATGGTGATGGTAAGTGGTGGTGATGATGATGGTGATGATAATGGTGGTGGTGATGATGATGGTGATGCTAATGGTGATGATGATGGTGATGCTAATGATGTTGATGATAATGGTGGTGATGATAATGATGATGATTGTGGTGTTGGTGATTGGGATGGTTATTATAATGATGGCGGTTGTTGGTGGTGCTGCTATGATGAATACTATGCTGATGATGGTGATGATTATGGTCGTGGTTGTGATGATGATGGTGATGTCATAATGGTGGTGGTGATGATAATGGTGATGATGGTGATGATAATAGTGGTGATGATGATGATGGTGATGATAATAGTGATGCTAATAGTGGTGGTGATGATGATGGTGATGATGATTATGGTGTTGGTGAAGGGGAAGGTTATGCTAATGATGGCGGTGGTTTTTGCAGGCGCTGCTATTATGAATACTATGCTGATGATGTTGATGATAAGGTGATGGTGGTTATGATGATGGTGTAGACGAACATGCCATGTTCTATAGCATTGTATACGTGTTATCTTTCATTAATCTGACAATTTTTCTTTTTCTGTTATCGTGCTGCAGAGATTGGCATCGATTGTATTCAAATGAGTACGGATATAAATTGGACACATGTCCGCATAAAAGAACCCGCATTTGGTTACTTTTGCACCGCTAGATAGATATATCGTGTGCTTAACAGGGTAGTTGCGAACCATAACTCTTGCAATCTACTCCCGTACTGTCCGTAGTTGACTACGGACGGTACGACTGCTGATTGTACGAGTTGCTGTTCGCAACTATTAACAGGGGTGTTAAAATGGGTGATTGGGCGATAGTGCTACATGTATGCCTGTGGTGATAATAATAGTCAAGCAATGTTATTTTATATATTGTGTGATGGTTTTGCTAATTTCATTGCATGGTGATTTGTTCAACAACCATACCATGTATAGACACTACCTGGCTACACTCAGTCAGTCTACACCTGAGAGGATAACCGACTCCTGATCTGATATCAGGTGTCATTACCAAACACAAAATATCCATTAGCCACTTAAAAGGAAATGTTCGAGTATACTATTCCATAATGAATATAACATTATACTAGTCCGACTTTCTAACCGGTCACCTCCATATTATTGCAATAGTTATTTCGCTGAGTAAGAATATTTTTAAATAGCTAAAACAAAGTATAGCGCATTGAATGAATGTGTGTATTAGCACAAATGACTTCTGGACATAGTTATTGCAATTTAATTGGTAGGGGTCAAAACTAAAAGTCACAAATTGGACGGTTTCCCTGTATGCCATTTGGACGGGCCACCGCCATTATGTTCGCATACTAGTGATGTATGGACGCATGAAATGATGTGCATGTTTCTCAGTTCCATACTGATGGTTCATCTAAGGTCTATGACGATATTCCAGCACATAGGCATCGATGGTGGAGACATAGAGAACACCAGGCTAGTGTCTTTTGATATCAAGTTTATCAGGCAAGGCTAGGAAACGCGTAGGAATTCCTCGGCTTGCCGAGGAATTCCTACCGTTACCGAGCCGAGCCTGATAAACTTGATATCAAAAGACACAAGCCTGGTATTCTATTTATCAGGTAACGTTTTATGCTCGAAAATGACATTAGATGACGTCGTATTCTATGGACAGAACGCGGACTTGTTTACATTGCGTCATTAGACTGACGTCATTCGGTAACGGCACGTGACGTCATCCGACCAATGGAACGTCAGTTTTCACTTCGTTATAACCCGGATGTTTATATCAGGGCAATGCCTGATACAACAATATGTTATCAGTCAGTACGTATTCGGTCAATACAGGGCAGGTTACCTGATAAACTTTGAGGGAGAAATTTTCAATTTTAGGATAAATTTATTAATTTTTATTATACTGAATTTATTACATTATCACAGCCAATTTGGCTGTGATAATGTAATACATTCAGTATAATAATTCTACATATTTTTAATCATGAAATATATTCATTTGTTAGTTCTATATGAAATAATGCATTTCATGAAAAATAAATGATTACTCCCTCAAAGTATACTTTGCTAGATAAGTATACTTTGCAATTTTGATGAAATCGGCTACAGGAGCATCGTTGTGCACCGCGTCGACACAAATACGATTAGCAATGTGTCCACAATGACAAGCATACCCTGTTGTCACAACCAGGCGTCTCTGTGTTACGGAGATACATTTCAAAACTCGCACAGAAAAGGCATAATAGATAAATAGTATGCAACATTTACTGAGCATGAGACTCATTTGTGCTTACGATGAGAAATATTCACAGACGCTCTGACCTCAATAGGGACTGATATTTCTCATAGAACTGTTAACAAACATTCTTACAGAATTGACCAACATTCAACATCATTCCCTCTGCATTTATGCTATTTATGTAAGACACTGACAGCTATGATACGTGTAGATGGTTGTTGTGCATGATATTAGAAAATTATCAATTTTGTGACTTAATTTTGACCTCTACCAATACAATACAATTAAATGTACTATTTCTGTAAGTCATTTGCAGGAATAACAGCGTCCATTAAATTCAATAAACATTAGTTTAAACTATTTACACAAGTATTTCGCAAATAAATACTCACCAGAATAAATAATGCAATAACATGTGGGTGAGGCATGCAAGCTGAACTAGTATATTATGGTAATCGGCACAAGGCTAACGCAGTTGCGCCCCTTCAGCGATGTTGGCAATGTAATAAGTTGTGGTTACTGATTCGTATATAATAATCATTATATGTTGCATACGAGTGATATATGGGTAGTCAGACAACAAACTACCTAACAACAGTTTGTATTATATTAGTGTAGAACTCGGGTAAGCGTACAGTCGGGGTGTAACATGTTACATGTACATGCATTCTTGTGGAAAAGGATCCATGTCGGTGTCTGGGGTACATTTAATAGGAGTGCATGCAAGGTGGTTAAGTTCGGTTACTTCAAAATGGTTCATGATGTTTAACTTTATAGTATACCGAGTTGATTAGTGACTGTGCCTGGATAAATGTGGATTTTGGCATTTGCCACCAGTGCGTAATGATTAATTTCTGACTAGCAACCGGCAGAAAAGTCTGGTTACATAAAGGTAGACCGTTGGAAACTACACTGTTCACAATGCGATTTACGTAAACGTCTCTCCACTCACATTTAAGTGTTTGACTATGAATCCGCTGAATTCAGAAGGATTCGCTGGACATGTTCTGGAGCTGCCCCTGTTACATGCATGTAGTCAATAATGCAGCTATCAATAATGTTTCAATTAAATGTGTAATTCGGTCCATTGTTAAGCACATCTGGATCTACTTCCGAAGGTGGGAGCGGTGGTTCATGAACAAGGACACTCTATATCCCTATGTAAATTGTTTAAATCTAATTCCCCATGTGTGACCGCCGAATCCAGCGCAGACATTGAATAATATATAATGAGGTTGCTGGTGGTTGTTACTGTTTAGCTTCAGTATGGTACATGGGAATGTGGGACTAGTCGTATGGTGAGTGGAAGACATTTCCCGATAAGGCTTGGAAACCACACTGTTCACAATGCGATTTACGTAAACGTCTCTCCACTCACATTTAAGTGTTTGACTATGAATCCGCTGAATTCAGAAGGATTCGCTGGACATGTTCTGGAGCTGCCCCTGTTACGTGCATGTAGTCAATAATGCAGCTATCAATAATGTTTCAATTAAATGTGTAATTCGGTCCATTGTTAAGTACATCTGGATCTACTTCCGAAGGTGGGAGCGGTGGTTCATGAACAAGGACACTCTATATCCCTATGTAAATTGTTTAAATCTAATTCCCCATGTGTGACCGCCGAATCCAGCGCAGACATTGAATAATATATAATGAGGTTGCTGGTGGTTGTTACTGTTTAGCTTCAGTATGGTACATGGGAATGTGGGACTAGTCGTATGGTGAGTGGAAGACATTTCCCGATAAGGCTTGGAAACCACACTGTTCACAATGCGATTTACGTAAACGTCTCTCCACTCACATTTAAGTGTTTGACTATGAATCCGCTGAATTCAGAAGGATTCGCTGGACATGTTCTGGAGCTGCCCCTGTTACATGCATGTAGTCAATAATGCAGCTATCAACAATGTTTCAATTAAATGTGTAATTCGGTCCATTGTTAAGTACATCTGGATCTACTTCCGAAGGTGGGAGCGGTGGTTCATGAACAAAGACACTCTATATCCCTATGTAAATTGTTTAAATCTAATTCCCCATGTGTGACCGCCGAATCCAGCGCAGACATTGAATAATATATAATGAGGTTGCTGGTGGTTGTTACTGTTTAGCTTCAGTATGGTACATGGGAATGTGGGACTAGTCGTATGGTGAGTGGAAGACATTTCCCGATAAGGCTTAGAGGGGATATATGGGCTGTGCTTATGACACATTATATATTAACCAATTATTTTCATCTTCGAGATCAGGAAGTTTGATTGGTCGAGACTGAGCACAGCTCAGCCTCGAACAATCAGACTACCTGATTTCGAGTATGAATGTTGATAACATGCTCAGAAGGTTGCATAAGATCAGATACAGGTCCAGAAATCTCAGTTTAACTTAGCGTTTCTGAATATGTAGGTTAATTGTATGATAAAAGTAGGTAATTGGTTGATACTCCGATCAAGCCAAGCCAATGCAGAAGGGGGTGGGGTGGCAAGCGTTATACATGTCACTCAAATGTGCACATCGCAATCGAGTTGTGTAATGTTACATGTACAAAATTAAATGTGCAAAATATAAATATAATACTTACGGCTTTGGGGGTTCTGAATTGGGCCTAGCATAAAACAAACACGGTCAATATGTACATAGATTATTACATGTACATGTATTAATAAATATAGTGTACATTATTTAAATGTCATAATTATACAAACAAGCATATGGAATACATACAAACTTATTGAACATTTACATACTATTATATAATGCACCTTAATTATATTTCATTATAACATATTCTCAAGTAATTACTATCAGCAGTGTGAAGTATCACGCGGCCAAAATAGTGGCGGTTTCAAAATGTTTGCCAATAAAAAGACGTAAATCAATTTATTGTCTACATTATCTAACTCTAGAATTATGGAACGTGTAATTTAATGTTTTAATAAATGCACAGGGTCTCAGATATGCCTAGAGAATGATGAAACAGGTTAGGAAAAAAATAGTTTATTTGTAAATTTGTACGATCGTGTTTCTGAAGCTAATTGTACAGATAAGTCGCCTGGGAAAAAAACAGGAGATTGGTAAAAGAATCATGTTTATGCTGAACAATAACTAGCGATTATTTCAGTATTATAACTTGTTTTTCAATCGATAGTTACTATATAACACTACTTTCTTTAATTAAATTAGGTACGCTAGCATCTATAATGGGAATTTCTTTTTCTAAAATGGTATACATGTAGCATTATTATTTTTTTTTACTGGTACATGTATAGCGAAAATGCCTAATTGTGCCATGCCAAACTAGCTCCCCTGCTTATCACAGATTCTGAGAACATGTACTTGAATATAACGAATGTTTTGGGGAATGGATCAAATAAACTGGTGCGATTGATTTACATATGTCATTTACTGGGCATGAAGCGTTAAATATAATCATATTGCCGAATATCTGAGACACATACTTTAATACAATTGGCCCCATGTTTGATCACGTGGTTTCTCACATTGATTAGATAAGGTGGAGGAACATCTTAGAAAGATGTTTTTGTTCAATCTTATTCGTTCACTAGTGTACTTTTTCATGAAAATGAGCAAAATTTACGAACTCAGTCATGCATTAAACAAGGTTCAGCATCGAATCATTAATGAACAAAATCGGTATTATAACATAACACGAATTTTCTGTCTGTAACGTAGGGCGACCTTAAAAAGCCGCCCTGCGTTACAGAAAATTCGGGGTAATTACAACACAGGTCGTACGTGTAGATCAGGGCCACGTGCGTCTAAGACGTTCTCAGCTCAGCCTCGGCCATTCAAACTTCATGAGAAGTATATGCTCAGAAAGTACAAAGTGCAAATTTAGGATCGTCTGGAAATTTCAATTAATTGATTAACATTTATTGAGAATAGGCTCAATAAATGTAAATCCAATAATTGTTTACAAGAAAACTTTGTTAATGTGAAATTTACAGACTATTATCATTTTGCACTTACGAACATTTTAGTCGTACGAAGTTTAGTGAAACGGGCCACAGTTGTAGAGGAGGTATACTAAAGTCAGATTGTCCGTCCGTCTGTCCGTCCGTCCGTCATAAAACTTAACGCATCAGGTATTTTTCTAGTAATTTGTGTGGCCCTTCATGGAACTTCTTGATATTAAATGCATGTATTTCTATGATAGTCCTATACCATGCTGTTAAAAGTCCATGACCCTCCGATCCCCGCTAGTCCTAAGGTCAAGGTCACAGACACAGTCCGTTATCAAAACCTAACAGAGCGAAAAAGGTCTTTCACATACCTTCGTGATATTTCACACATGCATTTACATGGTGATTCGCCATCACTGTGTGACAACTCTACTACTCCCGCTAGTTTCAAGGTTACAGACTTAGACTTGGAAATGTCAGAGTCAAAGCATATCAGTCTGCAGTCCGTATGTTACATGCATATTAGGATCGAATATGCCGAACCCCTGTGTCAACGCGCAGGTCTTCCTATTGAAGCATGAGGTCATGTGACAACTGCATATATGTGGCTGGAAAAATCGGGTTTATGGGCTTTGCGACCAGTGTAAATCCAGATCAGCCGATCAGCAGATCCAGATCAGGATCTGCACTGTTCGTAATCCCATCCATGAACACCCGCTATGCTTGTAACCAGCAATATCGATTACTATGAGGCTACTGGAGTGATCTGTACCTATTTCACCAACATTGCAAAGTATACTTTTCTAGCAAAGTATACTTTGAGGGAGTAATCATTTATTTTTTTCGAAATGCATTATTTCATATAGAACTAACGACTGCATCTATTTGATGATTACAAGTATGCATAATTATTACACAGAATGTATTACATTATCACAGCCAAAATGGCTGTGATAATGTAATAAATTCAGAATAATAAAAATTAATAAATCTATCCTAAATTGAAAATTACTCCCTCAAAGTATACTTTGCTAGATAAGTATACTTTGCAATTTTGATGAAATTGGCTACAGAAGCTACCTTGGTCACAAATCCCATAAGCCACATTTCGCCAGTCACAGCCGCAAATGTTTAAAGGACAAATACATTTTACTTACTTTTTGATAACATTCCCAATCAGTTTCTTGAAAGCCGCCATACTGATTCAGTGGCCAGTCCCGGGAAATGGCAGTTTCTGAAATATAAACAACTGTTGAAAAACGCGCAACTTTTCTAGATACACTAGTTTTATTATTTCCAAAATATCGTTTACCTTATGTAATGTATTATGCACATTATTACCCTATCGCGTGCACACGCAATAGTAAACAATATTTCCATGTCCCCTCTGTGCCACCGTAAATGGTTGACAAAGCCATCATTTTCTTGTTTGTGCTTTGATGAAGAGTACGTCATTCAAGTTCCCAAGGATTTACGGTTACTGTCTGTTCCACGTTATTAAACACATTAAATCTAAAAAATATTTAAAAGTAAGTACTTTTTTATCAATAACAAAAAAGTCACCCTCCCCAAAAAATTCCGTCAAATATTGATTTTATTGCGCAAAAACGATTTTCCTATTGGAATTTAAAATGGGGAGTCAATTTTCATAATCTTTCGTTTTTTGATCCTGTAGGATCCAAAAACGAAAAATTTTGGAAATTGACTCCGAAACCTGGCGAAATAGCTTGAAAATGATGTAACTAAGAAAACAAAAGATTTTGAAAATCGGTCCACAAATAAAAAAAATATTTTAAAAAAATCTATTTTTAGCCCCCATGTTAAATTCCCATAGGAAAATCTTTTTTTCGCAATAAAATCAATATTTGATGGAATTTCATAAAATAATTTTTTTTTGTGGTGGGTGACTTTTTTAATAGTTTAATAGCCAAAAATTCGTCGGCAGCAAAACGTAGAACAGACAGTAGTTGTATCGTATGTATGTCTCTGAAGTTCCGTGTATCCATAAATCACACTGGGGTAATTTTGTATAATTATACATGTACGATACAGGTTTTATTCCCCGCGGATTTCAATGTTCATAAATAATTATACACTTATAACAGATATGAAATTATAATGCGTCTAAGATCAAACGTATTCTCAATTATCAATCAAAATATGAATATGTGCCAGTTAGTCTTCATTCATTGTATGTTTCAGAAGATCAAATATTGGAATGGCCATTAGAAAAAAGGCATTCTGTATAAAATGTATGTATACAACATGTATATAATTATGTATGTTAACCCTTTCAATACTAGCTACCTGTACAGTGGGGTCAGCGTGTAAGTGCACACACGAACGAACACGACAGGTTGGTTCCAACCTGTTGTGTTCGTTCGAGTTTGCACTTATACGCTGACCCCACTGTATAGTGGTGTTGGCTAAAAGTGTAGATCCAGATGACGAGCCGTCTCATCAGGATCTGCAATTTTTTGCAAGTAATTTTCATATTTTTTTTTAGAACAAACCCCTCCTTTTCATTTTTCATACATGGACTAGTCTGAAAATAATATTATACATTTTATATCAGATGCAAATTTCCACACTGATTAGGCGGCGATAACCGTGTTTCCTTACGTATTTAATTTTTGATGGGCAATGATCATACTTTATAATATGTTGAAAATATTATTTTTTCAGGTGAAACATTTATTTAGTATAAATAATTAAAAAATAGCATGCCTCATTTGCATATGAAAATACCCTAATACCACCACGGGTCACTATCAGTAAAATAAATATTACTAAATGATGATATCTGTATAGCGGGCACTCGTAAGTTTTAGAACTGATGGAATAGTATCAATATTATGCACTTATTTAATTCCTATAAAGAACAGTGTGCGCCTACTGTGTGGGCATGTACTCTTAATCATCATTGATGTGACTATTCGTGAATGGAGGGGTCAGTGGAAGAAGAGGAGAGACGGGAAATCCTTTCTTTATCAGTGATGTGTTACACTGTTACAAGTAGGTTTGTCTACGGCGTTGTGCAATGGACAGAGCGAGCATCACTGCTTCTAAATGTACTACTATATACGGGTTATGATCTTGCTCCTGGCTACCCTGTTGCGTCTCGATATTGTAGTATGCATAGTACGAGCTAATTTCCATTTATAACATCTAATTTGCAATTGTATTTCACGAATAGCTATCTCTGTATGCAACAATTCAATTAGTAATAGTTATTGTTCACATACATGTATTGAATTTGACAAGGTTACCGCTTACATATGAATATAGGGTGCCGGGTGACTAGCCGGGGCTAGTACGATGATACTGATCAAGATCTGCACTGTTCGCCATTCCATCAATGAAACCCATGTCTTGCTTTCTAACGAGTGTAATATAGCTCGTGATCAGACTACAGGAGTGTGCTGTGTTGATCAGCAGCTACACTGGTCACAAACCCATACACCCCATATGTGGTTACGATGGTCACAAACATCGCAAGGCCCAGCATGCAGCAGGTTGTCCATTTGCCGTTGTGACACCACTAAACTTACAAATAATCATTGTTTGCTTGTGTTTACAAAATATCCATCAAAGTACTTTTAATGTATAGAAAATAGAAGAATCTATCCGAACCAAGATAATATAATATGAAATTAACCCTTACACCGCTATCTTTATTTTTTGTCGTCTGCTGTTTATTTTCTATTTTCCATTTTTTTCATCAAAAACATGGTTTGACAGCACTTTAGAATAATTTACAACATGGTTTGAGAGCACTTCAGAATCATTTCCATTGGAAATGATTCTGAAGTGCTGTCAAACCATGTTTTTATTGAGAAATAAGTCAAGTTATAAAAGCAACAGCAGACGACAATTGTTGTGAGTAGCGGTCGAAGGGTTAATAATATGACAGATTAGACTGTTATACTATGGACCCATTGTAGAAAGTTAAAAAGTCAATATTTAACGAAACGAACGCGATTTTTCTATTTCAAAAGGGTCAAAAGTCATGTTCTGATTTTTGTATGTTAAAAGACAGAATAATAACATCTAATTGTGTCAATGTACTTTTCTGATTCGAAAATACATAAAAACATAATACATGGATATGTGAATGTGATTTGCAATATGGGTCTTATGGGTTTTGCGACCAGTGTAGATCCAGATCAGCCTGTGCATCCGCACAGTCTGATCAGGATCTACACAGTTCGCCAATCCATCAATGAAACACCCGTTATACTTCTAGTAAGAAATACATATCGTTATCAGTCTAATAAGAGTTCGCTATTTTATCTGTAGAAACGAAATTGCTACCCCGCTCCAAACCTCTCGCGAGGGTAGCAATTTAACCCCATCTCTTTAATGTGACACATGGAAGAGTTATCCGGCGTGTTTGACATGTTAGCGATATACAACTGCCAAAGCTGTATCAATAAATTATTAATAAAGAACATACACATGCCAAAATTGGTTATTTTACCATGTCAAGGTGTTTATCTGACATTTACATGTATATCCTGTAAATTTGAAAGCTTCATTTCGTTATGTTGAATGTTGAATAACAACAAGAGAAAAGATGGCTTCCATGGGGAAATGCATATGATTTCCCTGTTCTATTATGTTTTGGCAATTTACTAGTTCTACATCAAAGACTATTTGTTTTAAGGTATACAATATACAGCTTACTAAATTTTGACCTGCATACAACAGGTTTGGGTATGCACTTCGGTTGCTCACATGTTTCGTATAGGTCAAATTGTCAAATTGTAGCCGTAGATAACATATCGAAGGCGAATTAGTGTAGCTATTTGATCAGGAGCTACACCGGTCACAACTCAAATAAGCCTCATTTCTCCAGTTACAGCCACACATATCCTATAACCGTAGATGACCTTGCAAGTTTGTAAACACGTTATAGCCAATTTTGACTATACGCATATACCAACCTAGTACAGTTGAACATCTCTAAACCGGACATCAAGAAAACACAAGTAATCTTGTTTTTCATGACTTTCTTGGTCATTTATCCCAGGCGATAAGCCTATTCATGCTCGCATAGCACACAAAGTATGGCTCAGAATGATGAAATGCCTAATTTACAGTGAAACCTCTGTAGGCCGGACACCCTGGGGACATCACAGGGTGTCCGGTTTAGAGAGGTTATAGTGTAGTTATGTCAACGGCAGTAATATTTATCTGACTTAGATTGGTTGCAGACGACCATCGGACTGCCGAGACGCAAATCATTAGATTAATTCTTTCAAAAACTGGGTACGACAAATGATTTGATCATCAACACATGCATTATTGCACATCAAAGAAAACGTTACATGCTATAGTGCACCTTATGAATTGTGTAATATTAATTAAGGCTCAACAAAATGTAGCATGTAGCAAGACGGGATTACTACTGTCTGTTCCACGTTTTGCTGCTGACGAACATTTGGCCATTAAACACAAATATTTAAAAGTAAGTACTTTTTCATCAATAAGAAAGTCACCCTCCCCAAAAAATATTATTTGATGAAATTCCATCAAATATTGATTTTATTGCGAAAATAGTAACTAAGAAAACAAAAGTTAGATTTTGAAAATCGGTCAACAAATAAAAAAGATATTTTAAAAAAATATATCTTTTTAGCCCCCATCTTAAATTCCCATAGGAAAATCATTTTTTTCGCAATCAAATCAATATTTGATGGAATTTGATAAAATAATTTTTTATGGGGAGGGTGACTTTTTTGTTATTGATGAAAAAGTACTTACTTTTACATATTTTTTTAAAATATTTTTTAGATTTAGTATGTTATTTTTTAATAGCCAAAAGTTCGTCGGCAGCAAAATGTGGAACAGACAGCAGGAAACTGTTACAGTGACTGTATGGCGACTCGATAAGGACATTAATATTCGTCTCTACGCCAAATAGAAATCAATTGATTTATTTGAGTTGATTTAATGGTGTTTAACGGCATGTCAACAGTTCATTTATAGCCGGGCCAACGAACCCGATCCCGCATGTAACCTGCTGCAATGGGGGAAAAATCCCAAAATCAGAACGGAATATTTATATGGAAATAATGTAATAAATTCAGTATAATAATTCTGTATACTTTTAATCATCAAATATATGCAGTCGTTAGTTCTATATGACATAATGCATTTCGGCAACAATAAATAATTACTCCCTCAAAGTATACTTTGCTAGATAAGTATACTTTGCAATGTTGATGCAATCGGCTACAGGGGCCCGTTTCACTAAACTTCTTACGACTAAAATGTTCGTAAGTGCAAATTTAAAATCGTCTGTAAAGTTCAATTTATGGATTTACATTTATTGAGAATAGGCTGCATATGCAGCCTATGCTCAATAAATGTAAATCCAATAATCTTTTACAAGAAAACGTTGTTAATGTGAAATTTACAGATTTTCAAATTGTTTCACTTACGAACATTTTAGTAGTACGAAGTTTAGTGAAACGGCCCCTAGGGATTCCGGTAAGGATGAACCCCGATCGTTAAATTACCCATCGCGTGCTCCCACCCATGCGTATGCCAAGTAAACAGCTTATCTGTAATGGCTGGATCTCCCATACATGGACTGCAAAACAAATGTAAATGCTTTGATTTAACGACGGCACTGGCTCGATGACCATCCGATAGGACTATGTTAGCACGAAGTTGTCTTGACCAAGGATATGCCGAATCCGCAATTCCGAGCAGGTCGAGGTGGGAATCGAACCCGGATGCGCAGGCTGATCTGGGGCTATACTCGTGGCAAGCACAAAAGCACATAACGCGAATTGGAAAAGCTTTCTCTAACGATGCTACCAATTCAATCATCGGCTGAGAAAATGGAACTTACGCAGGCCCGGATCCAGGATTTAGGGTTAGGGGGGGGGGGTGGGCGTAACTATTTTACAATACTTGACTATATTATCGAACGAACTAAGCTCGTTCGATAATATAGTCAAGTATTGCAAAATAGTCGACCGAGCGGAGCTCATGATAGCGCTAGGGGGGTCAGGGGAAATTTCTTGTGTTCTGGCGCATTTTGGAGCAAAATATTGACACTGTCACAGTATGTTTAGACATGATTCTTGATTGAAAACGTTTAAATTTTGAAACAATAAGACAACGACCGAAAAATGCATGGAATACATGGCACTTGGCATGAAACGTGCCTTGTAGCTTGTAAAAAATCTTTGCTCTGCGAATTTTAGGGGGGCGCGCGCCGGGTCCGCCCCCTCCCCCTGAATCCGCCCATGTTACGACATTCATCCACTGTTCAAAGCAGCCAACAACGTTCTTATTAGGTCATAATTCCAACGTGCCAGGTGTAGTGCAAGTTGACACGCGTCTGCAATTGTTGTAAACGTCATAAAGTTATTTTTGTCAGCCGGCGAAGAAGTTATCGTACCCGTCAACAGAAAATGGATGCTTACTTCAATGAGGTGCAGTGGCCGATTTCACCAAAATATATCTAAGTATACTTTGGGGGGTGGGGGGGGGTGGGGGAGCAATTTACAATTTACACATATATATGTATTCATGGGAGTGGGGGGGAGGAGCTATTTACAATTTACACATATATATTCATGGGGGTGGGGGGGGGAGCAATTTACAATTTACACATATATATTCATTAGTACTTGTATTTAATAATATTTTCTAATCAAATCAATGGTTTTGTAATGTATGTAATAAAGCATATGAAATTGCATAATTTAACCATCGAATATAAACAGAAGTTTGTTCTATATGAAACACAGACTTTCAATAAAAAAAAAAAATACTCTTAGCTAGATAAATATGCTTAGCAAGGTTAGTGAAATCAGTTACTGGTGTCATTGTGGTACTGTCAGAAATTCGGCGGATACACATGATCTCTCAAAAGTAGTCATCACCATTTATTTACATGTATTTTGTGTTTACAGTGAGCATTAAGCACTAACTTAGAAAAACACGTGTATTTTTATGCGAGTCGGTTGAACATGTGTACATATATAAAATACAAACCTTGAAATTATGTTTATGCCTATTCCTCAAAACAATAAGCATACTAATGCGTGCATACATCCAAATTGTTTACACCTCGACACGTTATCGCTCTGAATGAATCAAATTATACCAGTTAGTATTAAGCAAAACAGTCTCGGTTGAAAACCAGCCTTACGCGATGTCGCGTGTACGGTTGCGACTTACCTGTCAGAACGAGACAAATGTGGGATTGTAGCTAGTTATTTCCCTTTGCAAATCTATTTATAGAGATCCGGTTCTATGCTGTATTTGAACGTTTATTTCTGACTGAATTGAGTTTTGCAAACAGAGTAGACCCAGATCAGACTGCACGCATGTGCAGTCTGATCTGAGTCTACACTGATTGCAATAACATTAATAAGTGTGAAAATATGAATCTGGCAAATAATACAGTCCCGGATCAGATTGCGCAGATATGTAGGATGATCTGGATCAACACTAGTCGAAATCACTATATGTGCTCCTTTTCATAACAAATCATGCTACATTCGCCCATTTGTACGTATAAGACCGTAACCTACACAATTTGGACCGCATTTCTATAAATAAATTCAACGGGAGATAACTAGCTAGATGTACATGTACAATCCCGCATTGTCATGAAACAACAGACATTTGAATGTAGAATTACGGACGCATACCGATATGGGAAAGCAATAACCCTTACAATGCCGAATTAAATGTTCTCGTCTGCTGTTTATTTTTACATTTTTTTCTCTTATTAAAAACTTGGTTTGGCAGCACTTTTGAATCACATGGGAAATTATTCCAATGTGCAGTCAAACCATATGTTATTTAGGAATGAGATAACATATGAAATAGCAGCAGACGACAATTTGTATTCTAATGCACTCTATAAATATCACGCAATCTGATTGGCTGATGGTCATACATTACAGGTATATCATTGTTGATGAACGGTCGCAAATTATTTCAATATGTATTCAATATTAAAGTTTGCAAAACAGTAAAGGAGTGCATTAGAAATAGGTTAACTGTATTGTAATTTTGAACTTTGCGGCGTATATCAGAAAATGATAGGTAGGAAAACATGTTCAATGGCGCCGCTAGCGCTAGGGGTGGGGGGGGGGGTGGGGGCATTCCAAAGTCAGAACGGAATATTTACATGGAAATATATATTCGGCCCTGGAATTGTCTACCGTCACAGAGACGGATGGATTGACATGGTACACACGTTATGCCCAACAACTACAACTATCGTTTAGGTGGCATACTAAGAAGTGCCTACATCCATACCATATATCCGTTTGTTTGTTTGTTTATTTGTGTTTAACGGCCTATCAACAGCTAAGCTAAAGCCGGGCAAACGGATTCGATCCCATTTTAACCTGCTGCATTGGGGGTAGGGGATCCAAAAATCAAAACGGAATATTTACATCGAGAACAAATATATTCAGCCCTGAAATTAGAATAACCTGGTCTGGTGCCAGGTCCATACCACACCAAAGTCACTTGGCCCCTTTCCCTAACATAGGATGACGAATAATCGTACTACTCACATAAAGGGTATAACCAGATTCAACTGTCACATACAAAATGCCAAAGACATATATGAGGGCCAAACCAGGTCTCCAGTCAGAATTCCGTTACGGATGAACCCCGATCGTTAAATTACCCATATCAGCATCCCCTCCCCGGCTCCTACGCATATGGCACGTTTTGTCGTGGCTAGTCGCAGTATTCGTCGGATCACACGGTGCAACTACATTGTAATCCATAGGATTTTGAGCAATTAGTATAAACGGTAATAATCGCCTTGTGATCAAGTCTGGATTAGTGATCAACACGACGTTTAGTCTAAAGATCATGGATTAACGGTATGTGGAATTGACCTATTGCAGGTGCAAGTTGTTGAGAGCAGATATGTGGCTGTGACTGGAGAAACGGGGCTTATGAAATTTGGGACCAGTGCAGCTTCTGATGAAATAGCACACTCCTGTAACCTGATAACGATCTATAATAGTGGGGACGAAAATTGAGAGTTCGTTAATATGCTTGTTAGAAGCATGATCGGTGTTTCATTAATGGAATAGAGACAAGTGCAGATCCTGATCAGACTGGGCGGATGCACAGGCTGGTCTGGATCTACACTGGTCGTAAAACCCATAAGCCCCATTTCTCCAGTCGCAGCCACATATATGAAAGAGTGACCGCGATACCCGCTTTATTATTTGTTCCAACCATACGTATAATTAGTTCGAAGGTGGAGACGGTTCAGACTAGAAATGTGGCCTATCGGCAAACGAATGCCCCCGCTGGCAGCCAGAGAAAATGCGAGCACATTTGTAAACAGTCCAGATGATCATCAGAGGAATGCACATGTGACATATGAAGCGGTTAGTAATACATGTACGTGAAAGGAAATAAAACATATACTAAATTTACCCGAGCGTTAAGGGCTCACTAATAATCTTAGTTTGTTCATAAGTTCGAAATTAAGTTATAACTTATGACAAAAGTTATGACCGACTTAAGTCATTGCTTATTTGGTTTCACAAAACAAACTTAAGACTGTCATAACAAGTCCGTCATAAGTTACAACTTAGTTGTTGTTTACAGCTTTGGTACGTGCCGCGCGGGTTCAAATCCCGGGTTCAAATCCCGCTCGGGGCTTTTATTTTTATGATGACTTTACTTTCCCTTTATGTGTTTTGACATCTAAAATAACGGAATTGCAAGCCTAATGTTGAATATTATTAATTTTTTAAAATAATCTCATGTAGAATATAAATTATATCTCAATATTCCGACGCCATTGAATACATGTGGATATATGTATTGCCAAATAGTGAACCTTATACTGTAATATAAACTGGCATATGACACAAACAGCAACAAAAGAAGCAATTTTTTTTATTTTTACATTCCAATAAAATGATAGTTCGACCATTTTGAAATTTTACATAGATTACCTCATTAATTGTGGTCACATATCACGTTTCAGAGTTAGCAGAACACGTGTACTGTCGATAATTAATAGTATGCCCGGTCAGATATGGATGTATCTGATACACCTACCGAATGACATATTATATTTATTTGAACTAGGCACGGGTAATTTGTTGATTGCATGTAGAAATGCATGCACTGTTTGAGTCAATGACACATACATAGGATTGTCCCTGAACATGTTGACCTGTATAGGAATGGATTAACGCGCACATGCATTCAGCATAGAACGGGTCTGAAATTGTTGTTAAATGCGTCAGGACTGTTTCTCCATTTAGTCTGAAAACAAGGTAGCCCCTTATCAGACACAGGCTAATACGACAATATACTGTCCGCAAAAGTTATACTCCACTTTCTAGAAACACTTGCTTTGCTAATGTTGTGTACATCTCCAGTAACCGCAAGGTAAAATCGCAATGGAGTCAACACTTGCAATGACACTGGCAGACTGTGATCTCAGGGTTGACCTTATAATGTCAGCATGTACAATGTCGCATACTTGTAGAATAAGATCACGAGACAGCCTGCATCTAAATCGACAGTACACGTGTTCTGCTATCTCTGAAACGTGAGGTGTGACCAACGTTAATGAGGTAATGTATGTACAATTTCAAAATAGTCGAACTATCAGTTTATTGAAATATAAAAATAAAAACATTATTAATTGCTTCTTTTGTTGCTGTTTCATTTCATATGCTAGTTTATATTACAGTATAAGGTTCACCAATTGGCAATACATATATCCACATGTATTCAATGGCATCAGAATATTGAGATAACATTTATATTCTACATGAGGCAGGGCCGATCTACCGACCGACCGACCGACCGACAGACCAGACGGACGGACGGACTTCCGGACGGACGGACGGACTTCCGGACGGACGGACGGACGGACAGACAGACGGACGGGACGGGACGGGACGGACGGACGGACGGACGGACGGACGGACGCGGACGGACGGACGTTCAAACATTTGGGAGTTATGAGCTATTTGACAGACAGACAGACAGACAGACAGACAGGAATGGGGCACGACGCTGCGGTGGGGTCACGAAGCTCGAGTCGAGAATCTTATCGCAATGGGGAAAAGGTGGGTGAGGTAATGGGATATTGGCATTATCATGGTTCCAGCCAATATTAGTATTCAATACTGCCAGAATCACGTTCAAATCATCACATCTGACGACTAACGGACCATTGGTAACATCACATCGTCGGTGGGTAATGGTTAATTCGGAGGATATTTGGGCCTTGGGAGTTCTGAGATGCGAGTTGCGTCTCGAGTTGCGTCTCTCGGTCACTCCTATTTATAGGTTTTGTCAGGCCGACTTGGACAAGTTCCGTGACTTTCCGTAAGGTTTTGGACATGTTCCGGTACTTTCCGTTATATTTTGGACAAGTTCCGGTACGGTAAGGTTTTGGATAAGTTCCGTGACATTTACCGAAATTGTCCAAGTTCCGGAACTTGTCTAAGTTCCGTGGACAAGTTCCGTGGACAAGAACCGTAACATTTACGGAACATGTCGTACCTCTCGCACAGTGATTGGCTGGATTGTGAGGACGGAAAGTTCCGATCACACACTCGTCAAAACAAGCACAGCCATGGCGGCTGCATTCAACACACACAGGAAATGCAAACAAACTGTTGTGAATTATAACGAACTAAACAAGTTTCCTGGTGTGTGAAGGCGACAATCATAAACAGACGTGTTTTGTTGTCCACAATATGTGATAAATTCGAAGCGAGGAATACGCAATACACAAGCGTGTATAGCGATGCTTCGCTGGATGGGTCGCTTCAGTATGTACCTATGTATAGTACTCACCGTACGTGCCTTAACCCGTAACAGGCGGGAACCGAAAATTGTCGTCTGCTGTTGCGTCATATTTTCTCTTTTTTCTCAAGAAAAAAACTTGGTTTGACAGCACTTTAGATGATTCTAAAGTTCTGCCAAACCATGTTTTTGTTGAGAAAACTAGAAATTAAAAAAGAATAAACAGCAAACGACAACAGTTAGTTCATCAGTGTAAGGGTTACCTAGTAATAGCTTTGACAAATGACGGGTTTGGGATATGTTCAAAATGAAGGTGTCAACAAGGCATTTGCAAGGACTCTATATTGTGGGAATAACAGGCTTAGCCTAGTGTTTTTTAGATATTAAGTTTGTCAGGCAAGGCTAGGAAACGCGTCGGAATTCCTCGGCTCGCCGAGGAATTCCTACAGTTTCCGAACATACCCTAATAAACTTGATATCAAAATACATTAGACATTCATTCTATGTAATGTTTTATGCTAGCCGATGATCAACTCTAAAATAGTTTTCGTTAAATAGAATGTGGATTTGTGGGTTATGTTGCGTCAGTACATTGAGGCCATTTGGTAACGTCATATGACAGTGTTCGACCAATGAAACGTCAGGTTTCAATTCTTTGTAACCCGGATAATCGTATCAAACTTCACAAACTGTTGGACCCTCGTCAACCAGGGACACCAACTACACACTTGTCCACCGATTAGGACAAATTTGCACTGTGTCAGGAGGATACATCTGATATATTATGTGGTGGCCTTCATATTGAGATGACATCCATGCAGATGATAGGCGACCTTCTTGCTGACGTTGGACGTCTGCCATGACAGCCGCTTCTGTTGTTTCATCTGAGATAGCAGATTCCTTTCTCAATACATCTAATGTAACGCATACCAGACGCACTACCAGATCACAGCGTCGGCACTGTATGTCCGACTGCAGAAAGCTTACACCAACTATTGTGAATGTGTAGAAGACATACCAAATGTATTATCCCTGGATGTAAGGTATTCTGAAAGATCCACTGTAAGTCCCCAGTTCCAGTTTTGGATGATTATCATGCAACTGTAACTGCTCATTTGTTAGATCAATAAGATAATCTAATTTCCTACTCTATATTGATTCTCTAACAAAGATAGTACCATGGTTCTGTGTGTTAGATCACACACATTATGTCAGGTTGATGCCAATTCATCTGCGTGACATGACTACAATGCATACAAATCACCATGACGTGTGAAAGGCGATGGGTTAACAGAGATCCCATCTGCATTGCGACGAGGGGTGCTATCTGGAACCGAAATGGCGAGACTGATATTCAATACTTCAGAGCAGGACCTAAAATACCATAAAAACCAAAAAATCATGTCCAGGTAGATTTCGTTCAAACGTGGACTCATTGACGAAAGTTGTAGAGGAGATGGAGAATCCTTTTACTGACAGTAGCAATGGTCTACTGGTACTAGACACCTGAGATAATATGGCTTCAGAAGTAATATATTCTGTGCGCCATATTGAGTAACTTCGCCAGGAGCAATATGAGGCATATTTACAAGATCGCCTTATTGCCGACCCTATCAAGAGAAACAATCTCGCCGTCTTCAGTCGATCTCCAGTTCGTGAGAAATCAAAGTCACGGTTGCAGCTATCGTCTCTGAAGAATGACTCTTTGCTTCCCGAGATATTATATAACTTCTCAAACGAGAGGAAATCTTGACAAGTTTGTTTAGCTTGAACACCATGCATATCCTCCATCCCTATCACACATTGGCAGCATAAAAACTGGTACTAAATTTGAATTCGTAGATTGCTTGGAAGATAATGATCCCGGTACTAGAGAATGCTCCAATTCCCACGACTGATGATATCATCATTCACGGTGTTGCCATAGTCATCATGCTTCGGCCTCATACACCAGTTCACAATGCAGCATGCAAGTCGGCTGAATATAGTTTTGAATGAAGTACACGAAGCAAGAGAGGCAGAGGTGTAGTAGACGTGCAACACAATCAAATACTGTTCCATAAACTGGCAACTGGTTTGTTCGGATTGATGTAAACAGGATCGAACTATTTGCTTATCAGGCAACAATTCTTGCACCACGTGAATCTGACAAACAAGTCATTAGCACACACTAAACAGATGTATTGTGCACACAGGCAAGAGCTATGTCGGCTCTTGTACCCTGTACCCACGAGGAAGCTGATACCCGTATCTTGCTTCATGTGGAAGATGCCGCGAAATAATGATATAGACGAATATCGACACGTACTGTTGACACGGATCTTCTCGTTTTGGCAGTAACATCAGCCCAGCGTCTTGATATCGAGATGTGGGTATCATTTTTTGGAACAGGAAAACATTTCCGGCTCTTGTCCGAACATGACAAGGGAATTGTGCCCAGATCGGTGTGTTGCTTTACCAATGTTTCACTCATTTGCGGGATGCGACACAGTGTCATGTGTTGGCGGTATAGGTACTCAGACTGCATGGGACACTTGGGGGTCATATTATGAAGTAACACCAGCTTGTGCTTTGGCATCTGCACCAGAGTCCATAGAAAACTGAATTCAACCAATCGAACGTTTTGTAGTTTTGTTGTATGACAGGACAGGCGGACTTTATAGTGTAAATGAGGCGCAAAAGCAGCTCTTTACTCAAAACACTTGATAATATCCCACCCACAAAGGCAGTGCTTAAGATACAGCTGTAAAATGGATACAGGGCACAGTGCACAGTACCAGGTATAAATCATCATTTTATAGTAAATCTGTAACTGATGGCATATTTTGTCGACTACATGGATCACATAATAGCACGTATGAATCCCATGTGTGTATACCTGTTTAGGGATGAGTCATGTCAGGTCAGTGATCAGTACAGACCCATCAGTTTAGCCTTGTGAAACACAGAACAATATGACGAATGTAAAACCACATGTAATTTAGGGTGGGTGGGGAAATGTTACAATTTTCCTTACTACAGTAGTAAAGACATGAATCACTGCTATGTTTTGTTTGTATTCGTCATTCCAAATACCATCTACAAGTAATGTGGTTTACTGTAAGTGGTATATCACTATCAAGTAGATCACAAATACATAAAACTTTGAAACTATCATATTTTTGTGCTATTGTGGCGGCCATTTCTAAAAATGTCGCCATTTTCAGATATGTAGATGATATTTATGGGATTGCTATTCAAATCTATGAATTTCAAAGTACATACGTCATTAGATGAAAATAGAATGATAGTATTACTATTTCGGTGAAATTATGCCAGTTACCCATATCCCCATAATATTGTTGCTGGCCATTTTGGAAAATAGCTGCCATTTGTGTTAGGTCACAAATGTGAGATGTCCCTATACTGCAAATCCAGATGAGACGGCCCATGACAATCCTAGCAATAATGACAAATACTGCAGATCCAGATGAGATCCAGATGAGACGGCCCATGACAATCCTAACAATAATGAGAAATACGATACGGCGGCCCATGTCAATCCTAACAATACTGAGAAATACTGCAGATCCAAATGAGACGGCCCATGACAATCCTAACAATAATGAGAAATACGATATGGCGGCCCATGTCAATCCTAACAATACTGAGAAATACTGCAGATCCAGATGAGACGGCCCATGACAATCCTAACAATAATGAGAAATACGATACGGCGGCCCATGTCAATCCTAACAATACTGAGAAATACTGCAGATCCAGATGAGACGGCCCATGGCAATATTAATTTCGTACCTTGTAAACGTATTTAATGAAATTACACGTCCCAAGGTACAAAATGACATGCCGTGTCTCGTATACAGATGATTCAATAGGGTCGAATCTAATTAACACAAAACCAAATATCGACACAATCAGCACTGAACATTACAAACAAAATGTATTCAGTTCTAAAACTGGTGCCCACAAAACACAAGATCACGTAGCCCATCCCGTAGGTAGGGGTATAACCCAATCCAACACTCAGACACCCTTAAAATACAAATATCTGAGGAAGAGACCTGGGGGCCGTTTCACTAAACTTCTTACGACTAAAATGTTCGTAAGTGCAAATTTATTATCGTCTGGAAATATCAATTGATGGATTTACATTTATTGAGTATAGGCTGCATATGCAGCCTATGCTCAATAAATGTAAATCCAATAATTGTTTACAAGAAAACATTGTTAATGTGAAACTTACAGACTATTATAATTTTGCACTTACGAACATTTTAGTCGTACGAAGTTTACCTTTCCAATCGCTCGCAATCTTCACCCACTAACATGTCTAAGTAATTATATTCTGGAAAGTTTAAAAAAAATCATCCCTAATTACTATTAATACCCCCACTTTAATATAGTACAACATATGCATGAATCATTTGGTGTATACTATACATGCATATACACTGTAACAAGAAGCCGTGTACCTATTTAGCACTAAGATAATCTACACGCTGGCAGCCTTGATAGTAAAATGTAAAGTCTGATTTGACACCGTAGCACTGTGTGTAGGAGACAGGGTACATACTTGACACTCCATTATATTTAGACATACATTGCTGACAAATATTACTAAAATTTAATTAACGCAGTTGACGTACACCCACACACATGTGCGGACAGACAATGAATATCGCAGCTCGCTACATCGCATTTTCGCAATCAGAGGGGATAATGAATTAACATGTGCATGTAATAGGTGTTATATATGATTAACATGTGTCTTACATATTATGGATACATATACAACTTGTTTCATACCAAACTTGGCTTGATAAAGAACACGAGAGAAGCATACTATTATGAAGGATAACAAGAATTCCGCCACGGAAGCGGTGTTGCGCATGCCGAGGTATTTGATCATCGTAACATGATCATGGGCATGTGCTAAAATAAGGATCACAAAAACCGTTAGAGAAGTGCATGCTTAAAACACGAAAAAGGTAAAGGTTGAAGAAACGTTTGGTTTAAACACATTTTATTTGTATATAGCGCACAAGTAAGGCATCAATCGTAGTATATACATAATTATACAAATGGAATTGGATTGATAGAAAGCTTATATAAATCCTCTCCCTAATATGTGTTTGTTTGTTTGTTTGTTTGTTGGGGTCTAACGGCCTATCAACAGGTAATTTAAGGCCGGGTCAATGGGTTTACTACTAAATCCCATATATTACCTGTACAAGTACATGTACAAATGGGGGGAAAATCCCAAAATCAGAACTGAATATTTACAATAAAAAAACTATATATTCAGCCCTGAAATCAGAATAATCCTGATCTGATGCCAGGTCCTCGCCACACCAAAATCGCTTGGTCACCTCCCAAAAGCAGTAGGTTCAGTAATAATCGTACTACTTTTATAATGGGCAATAACCAAATTCAACTCCCAGGTAACAAAAGAGCCAAAGACAAAAACGTACCTGAGGGTCAAACCAGGCAAATCGTGATTCCTATAAGGAGGAACCCCTACCGTTAATTTACACCATCGCGTTCGCCCGACCAACCATCCACTCCCTAACATATGGCTTAGTATCACAGGCTGCAGAAACGAGGACATAACAAACATAATTAGTACTGTCATTAGCATAAAATGGGATTTTATTCTTGCTTTATGCTCCTAGTTTCTGCTTCCTACGATATCCGGTAGATGTAGTATAGATGACAATATGTAAATATACATGCATTAACCAATTTGTAACAAGGGAAGGAAAAACAACTATTTTAGTTAGTTATTATAAAATAAAAACAGAAACAAAAACACTGCAGCAGTTCGAGAAAAGAAATATGTTCGCACACCATGTCACCCAAACCGGACACCCCGGGACGTCCCCACGGCGTCTGGCATATAAATGTTGCACTGTAAATCAGGCATATGCCCACTGTTCATGAGTTGCAATCACGAACAGACTGTACCACCAGAGATAAATGCAAATAAAGCCCATCGGATTACCAACACAGTCATGTACAATTTGTCTAGCTTACAGAGGTTCTATCGTACCATTTCTCTATGTACATTCTTACAGCTGTAAATATTGCTTCGTTAGTAGGATCGTCCATTTGTATATTACCATAGAGTATAGTATGTAGGGTCGGTTGACAATTAGCTTATATATCGTCTATTAGTTGGTACCTATATAGTGCATATATTTGACAGGAGAAAAAGTAGCGAGTGGCATCTTTAACTTGACCACAGATACATTTTGATGATTCAACACTATTTTTTTGCAATATAGGGCATAGTTAGGAGCACTGCATTTTGTCCGGAGTCGTGTATGTAATACTTGCATATGCCGTTGACCACTGTAATAATAACGTGGAACCTTGTCTGTAATTGTTTTTATTTTGGTTTTAAAACAACTAAGTGACGGAGTTTTCTAGCATAGAGGTCCAATCTCGGACTGAAGAGGGAAGAAATGAGTTATACATGTAATATAGAGTTGTTCTGGATCGTACGGTCTGTAGGTTATCAGCATTTCTTAAATTGTAACGATTAGTGTCTGTTTCAGGCGGAAGGATATCCACAAGATAATTAGGTGAAATGCTGTTTTTCATTTTGTAAAAAAGCGACAGTTTATGAGAATGTCATCTATTGTCTAATGTTTCCCAGCAAATTTCAGCATATAATGAATTTATTGAAATTAGCCGAGTTGCACCTGTAGCTATACGAGGAGCTGCAATTTGAATTTTTCCCAATCCATCTATCTCATATTGAGTACAATTATCCCATACGAGATCAACATATTCTAACAGAGGTCTAATAAAGGAAAAGTAAATTATTTCAAGACATTTTATATCTAGTATGTATTTTAGTTTTCTAATAATGTATATTCTACGCCATGCTTTCCCTATTATATATTATATATGTTGATGTCATGTTCCTTCATTGTTATAGTATATACCTAGGTGTTTGTGGCTATCAACGTCTGAAACATTAACATTATTCATCAATATTGGGGAATGTACTAGTCTATTACGTTTCCCACGTTTCCGTGAATAAGTAGTGATTCTGTCTTCTTATGGTTAAATGTTACAAGCCATTTATTAGACCAATTGGAAATAGTTTCACGATCGGAATTAATGGTCCTGGTAGCAGTGTCTGGAGAGTCTACACTAAGGCATAAGCTGGTGTCATCCGTGAAGTGGCGTGTATTGTAGCTTATGTCCATAATACTAGTGTGACGACGTGGGATTCATCAATGCTGTATCTTCCAACGAATACCAATGACAGAGAATAACACACACACTTTCATAATATGAAGCATTAGTTACCTTTCAACTTGCATGACTATAACTGTACACTGATAATTCCATGTATTGCTTAGAATTGTTATGTTTAATTCATTTCGTCTTCATCATTACCTGTGTTGGTCGTTTCAAGTTACGGGCGCCACCATATTGGATTATACCCACTCAATGGTTGTTCTTTGCGACCACAGGCATTGGTCGTACGACCAATGTCTTGGTCGAAGCGAACACAGTGCGTTCAAAATGCTCACATGCATCAAGTGTCCAAATATTGAAGCAATCTGTAAAGTAATATTAAAGTTATACCATGATGGCGAAGCTTGTACAAACTTTGACATTTCGGACGACGACGGAAAAAAGGGGCGCTTATAGTTGCGCCTTCTGCTAATTAGCAACATGCACGACACTAGACAGCAGAAAGTATGTGTATGTCAATTATGCAATGCGGATTCAGCTTCAGGCTTAAAAGGTGAGGCAATTTTTCACTAAAAATAACATCAGCTAAAGACAATAATGCAAGCCCATGATCCTCACAGCATCTAAGACAATACAAATTAAAGCAATAATGCACCTATGAATGAAGTCATGAAAATGAGAATAAAAGTTTTTTTATTCAATATAAATAGTCATTTCCTACAAAATGCAACATGCTCTACCCATCCAAATATGCTTTTATTAGTATGGCGCTATGGTGTTTTCTCAAAAAGGGATAAGGCGTGACCATGATTTATGGATTTCTAAAATTTTCACATTTACAGCATATTTAAACTAGAAATGTGACATATCGGCACACGAATGCCACAATTGGCAGCAACAGAAAAAGAGGGCACTATTATTTTGACAGGTTACAACTACTAAATCAATCGGGACGTCTAATAATTATATACAACATCAGGGGCCCGGTTCACTAAGCTTCGTACGAATACAATTATGTTAGTCTGTAAATTTCACATTAACAAAGTTTTCTTGTAAACAATTATTGGATTTACATTTATTGAGCATAGGCTGCATATGCAGCATGTATGACGTCAACACCAGGGGTCGGGGCGTTTTACAGCGGCCCGTTTCATTAAATTTCGTACGAATAAAATGTTCGTAAGTGCAAAATTATGATTATTATAAATCTCACATTTACGCTGTTTTCTTGTAAACAATTATTGGAATTACAGTTATGGAGTATAGGATGCAGCCTATGCTCAATAAATGTAAATACATCAATTGAACTTTCCAGACGATCCTAAATTTGCCCTTACGAACATTTTAGTCGTAAGAAGTTTAGTGAAATGGCCGACAGACGTTGGACTGACAGGTCAGAACCAGACGTTGGACTGACGTCGAAACTAGATGCTGGATAACTAAAATTCCATGAAGTTTGTCGGACACCCAGCCTAGAAATGCAGGGGGTCATCCCAAATATCTGGTGGTCTATATATAAATCAACAAATATATATTTTTTTAATTTCAGAAATACTGACCCGATTTTCAAAATTTAACTTATGTTTTCTGAGTTAGATTATTTCCAAGCTATCCAGCCAGGTTTCCCGAGTCAATTTTCAATGTTTTTCGTTTTTGACTCCTCCATCAGTTCCTCCACCTCATTTTCCCCATGTTAAATTCCCATACACAAATCAATTATTCGTACTAAATTATTTGACAAAATTTGACGAAATAAAAAGGCTTGTAAATCTTTATAAAATTTAACATTATCGAAAAAAATATTGTTTTTGCATTGTTTATATAGCCGTAAGACTTGGGTAGGTTTCGTGAAACCAACAGTAGTTGTTGAGCAAGTAAACAATATGCACTGTCGTCGACGTTGGATAAAAGTATACAACAAAACAAAACGTACATACGGATATGATAAATAAACATTCGAAGCAGTCTATATTGTCATGGTCAATAAACTCAGTAAACTTAATTTAGTCGTGGCGGGACGCATACTTATAATTTCCATACAATGATTGTTCACATTGACGGGTAATATGTGTAGAGTCAAATTCATATATTTAAGTTATTGTGATTTCTACACAGTTGATATGGTGTTGTATCGCCCGTCTGTATCTATATTCACCAGAGGCGCAGCGGAGGTGGGATATAGTTTCAGACGGGCAATCTGACACCATATTGACTTTGCATAATCACAATAACGTATTTGTCATACCGTAGATTCTTTATATTTCTCCAGAATTTGGTGTTATAAGTGTATTGGTGCATGTTTAAAGTCATAGAAATACGGCACCAAACGGCACGACATCATGACGTTACAAATATTACCTGACGTCATCCAGACCTAAACGAGTAGAATTAGTTAATTCTGGACCGATTTTCAAAATCTACCTTTTGTTTTCTTTCTTAGGTCATTACCAATCGATATGGATCGATATGTTTCGGAAGAGATTTCCAAAATATTTCGTTTTCTACTCCACCGCGAACCGCCGCCATTTTTATTCGAGTAATATTGACGCGCTTGACACGTATTATGGGCTCATATTACCCGTCAAGTTGACCAATCAAAACGCGAGAAATTTATCTGCGGTATGACAACTTATATTATAATAAAAGGTCAAGTTTAAATTTCCGATCAGATATTGATGTCATTATTGGTCACGTCCCTGAGGCACACAGCCACCAGAGACACGGTCTCCGATCGCACCGATGCCACAGACGCCATGGACAGCGATGTGCCAGATCTTTCCGGGAGGACGTCAATCTTCACCGAAGGTATCGCCATGTCAGTGGACACCATATTGGCCGAGGTCATATTTTCTGCGGATGGATGCTTTGCAGAGGCTAACGCAGTGGTGGTGGTGGATGGGTGCTTCATGGTTCTGACGAATGGCCGAAAGGTCTTGTCTGGCGTAGGCAGATCCTTGTGGTGTGGCGGTTGATGCCATGGTAAGTTAAACACGGGTGGCGGCGGTTCATCGTCGTCCACGTCGTAGTCATCTGAATCGACGTCCGTTTCATTCATCGGCCAGCGTGGATTGGTGGTCTTTGGGGCCTCCACAATGGTGTGAAACGTTTGCAAGGAGTGCTCATTTTTGGTAGAGCCTGTACCTTCGTCCGACTGGTCTAGTTCTGTTACTTCGGTGGAATCCATCAACGACATTCTTAAAATAATCAAACATGTAATGGAGGTACATGGAGCCTATACAATACAACAACGATTATATCTACTTATAGAGAATACCAGGATGGTGTCTTTTGATACCAAGTTTATCAGGCAAGGCGAAGAAACGTGTAGAAAGTCCGATGCTCGCCGAGGAATTCATACCGTTTCCGAGATGAGCCTGATAATCTTGATATCAAAAGAGACTAGCAAGGTGTTGTATTTATCAGACAACGTTTTAGGCTACATAATGAACATTATGACGTTGTTTAAGTTGAAAAGAATGCATGCTTGTTTCCGTGACGTCATTCCATTGATGTCATTCGTGATTTTGTACCTTCGGACATCTGCGTTTGCAAAATTTACAATATTTTCCGTAATTGGCGTCAAAAGTGGACGAAATTTTCAGAGTACATGCGGAATTATGGACTCTGAGAACATTATCAACTTTTGACTTTATTTATGAAAAATATTGTAAATTTTGTAAAAGTATTTAATGAAATTACGCAGATGTCCGAAGGTACAAAATCACATGCCGTGTCTCAATTATTATAAACACAATATATTATCAGCATTATTGTGTCCTTTAGCAACAACACTAATATTGAGTGTGTATGTGATATCGTGATCAACACCGCATTAGTTAATGAAAGTTGACACTTACTGGTGTTGTGCCTCTTTCTTGATATTCAAGCGTCTGAACAGTCGATACGCTATTAGAACGGTGCCGACAGCTCCTAGGAGGGAGAAGATAAGGACAGCCATCAACTTTGGGATGTTGATCGTACAGCTGTACGTATTATCCAGGTCCTCGCAGTCATACAGTGCAGCACATGGTGTCGCCTCGCATTCATTCACGTCCACCTCGCACCACTGACCCACGTAGCCGGGTCGACAAACGCACTCGTATTCGGCAAATGACTGGGCGCGGTAAATGTCATCGCACCCCGATAGCTGCGTCGGGTGACGACACGTGCCATTGACGCACGGGTTCAGCAGCAGGTATACGTCGATAGATATGCTCGGGGTGTACGTCATGTCCCCGGTCTGGGCAATGAATCGGAAATTGATTTCTCCGTTTGTAGTCGGTTGAAATTGAATATCAATAGTAAAAGCTTTGATAGTACTGTAGAAATCTGGCAGAGTGCCACGGCTGTAGATACCTGTAATATCAACATCAGTCAGCGTATACGATGTTTGCTCAACCCCGGTGATGCTTGTCATCAATGTGAATTCTTCACTGCCATCCATGTCCATGAGGATGATTGTACCCGCAAATACGCTCGATGTCCTGTTTGCCTCGACTATCAGCGTATGCGACAGTTGAGGACGAACTTCACTATGAATCCAACCGTCCGGATCGACATACAGGCGCTCTGTTTGATCTGGTGCTTCTTCGACGTGTATTGTTATCACTTTACTGCTAGTTAACGGCTCCAGGTTATGTGGTAAGTCGTATTCGGTGACCTGAATCCCTATTTCATCATATCCATAATAATCTTTCTCGAAAATGCAGTCCAGGATTCCAACTTCTGTAATAGTACAGTTAGCATGACTGGGCTGATTGACGACTTCATACAATAGCTTGTCAGACTCCTCGTCGTATATTTCAACCTCCACTGCTGTGAAACTATCTTCCGTTGTTTGTATGACGGTGTGTGTGATGCTGGGGGCATGGTTTGACAAGTCCTGGTAGATCTGTACCACTTCCATTTGCCGCGGACTGGACATAGTCTGGACGGTTGACCGCTTATACGAATGTTCAGTCGGTATACACAACTGAAAGAAATGAAATATTCGCATGCAGTATGTTTCCCCGCCTGGGAATCACATGCTGATCTGGATATAGACCAGCCGCAAAACCCCTATTTCCATGTATCTAGCCAAATGTTAATAAACGTATGCAATCTGATATGTTTTAAGGAAATAGGTTATAGAAACATACTCTTGGCTTTAATGATAATTGCTTCATAAGAGTGGTGTGATAAATGAATATAAGATATGTGAATATTTTCTTGTTACTGTATACTATAATTATGGTATATGGAGTTGCCATCTCCGCCATCTTTGTATGTACAAGCCATCGTACAGTTTCACCACTTCAGCAAATAATATGACAATAAAACTGATAATATGTGGTGTAATTCAGCATATAAACAGATGTGACAAATGCGTGCTATAAATACTATTCCAGGAAACTACATGTATACAAAAGACGAGATATCTGAGCATTTCTCCCATCAATCTCAAATACATTTCCATGTGTAAACTGTTCAATCTGGTGCACAGTTTATTGTTAGTGTACATATTACCAAATGGGCAAAGCCATATCTATTCGCATAGGCGAGTAGACAACAGTGACAATACACCGCTCAAAAATGAACGCTAATAAATATTAGCTCTACTTAATTATAATCGGGTTATGTGCTATTGTATTTCTGTTCGTGATCGCAAAGCACACACGCGTGCATTGGAGTACCTTGTTGTCTGTTTTACAGTGAAATCGCTAAACCGGATAGCCTGGGGACCTCCCAGAGTGTCCGGTAGAGAGGTTCCACTGTATATTTATATTTCATTTATGTGATGAATGTGCGATACTAATTCGTGCTGACCTTTGCGTTATATACGTTGTCCGTCATAATTGCGGTCAGGTAAGTATTGCATCCTTCATCGTTATGGGTCCATTCCTGCTTGTCTGAATACAAATAAACAAAAACGTATATTTCACTGCACATTCAGTACATATACTTACCTAGCACATCACAACCATAATGGATGGCATGCTGTCGATATATTGAATGTGCATAGGCCCCTAATTCAAGACATAAAGTAGTTTAATTGAAAAACTATATACATGTAGAATATAATATGATATAATAATAGTGTATTGCTCTTGAGCACAATAGTAATAACAAACATACAAGCAACATGACAATGCAAGCACGATGACAGGCAGAGGACATGAACAGTAGTGTATGTGTCCACTAAATAGCAACGTGTATTTAATATGCTAATTGCAGCGTAAAATTAAATATATACCGACAGGTTCATATAGAGGCATTTACAATGTACCGAATCAGTGGTTCAATTATTCGCATTTTCAACCCTGGATTTGCTACATTTCCTATTCTATTAACGACAACACGTGGATTTTTAGAGCCGAACAAAGGCATCGTAAGCACTAAGCTAATCCCTTAGCTGGCAGCCTTGATAGCAATAATGAAAAAGCAACACACGAACAGTTTTGCCTTACACACAAGATGAACATACGTCCCTCAGTGACCTTGACATTGGACGGTCGGACATAGGTAGTATGCAAAACAAAGCACCATCTATCAAAATCGTTAAGCGGTTCAGGAGTTATTCAAAAATGAATATGTGATTATACGTACGTACATGGACTAACGCTATATACCCTCTTGCCTATAGGTGAGGGGATCATAATAGTGACAAATGCTGCTGATACTGAGGAGACGGCTCATCTGGATCTACATCGTTTGCACACCTTAGCTTTCTAGCCTGTATGGTTGTAATGGTTGGTAGGCTAGATTTTTTTTTTTTTCATACGGCCTATCAGCAGCTAAGGCCATTTAAGGCCAGGTCAACGGGTTCGATCCCGTATTTAACCTGCTACATGGGGGGGGGGGGGGAGGGGGGAGTGGGGGCGGGAATCCCAAAATCAGAACTGAATATTTACATCGAGAAAAAATATATTCAGCCCTGATAATAGAATAACCTGATCTGTTGCCAGGTCCATACCACACCAACGGCACTTGGCCCCTGCCCCTGAAAGTAACAGGATTAGGAATAATCATATTACTCATATAAGGCGTATAAACAGATTCAACTCTCACATACAATAATGCCAAAGACGTCCATGAGAGCCAAACCAGATATCCAGTCGGAATTCCGGTGAGAATGAATCCCGATCGTTAAATACCCATCTCATGCTCCCACCTGCCACCCACGGTTACTGGGTTAGTAGGCTAGCCCAACCAAGCTGCATACAATAATATGTGGGAATTCATTTCAGACTGAAATTAGATAAGCTGCAGGACTGCGGTAGCCGATTTGGGGGCCGTTTCACTAAACTTATTACGACTAAAATGTTCGTAAGTGCAAAATTATCATAGTCTGTAAATGTCACATTAACAACGTTTTCTTGTAAACAATTATTGGATTTATATTTATTGAGCACAATAATACAATACATTTTATTCACTCTAAGCCACATACGTGACACACGAGGTATACAATAGATTACATAATACAACGATGGGTAAAAATACAAAATGCATATGTATAAGCTCACTAGTCATTATAACCATAAAGCATTTCTTATAAAAATAGCTAAATTTCTTAATTGCTTTCCAGATTTTTTCTCAAATAGCTGTGCGAATTTTAAAATATTTGGTCTTCTAAAATAAAATGGCTGGATATACCGTTTTCGAACTTCATCATAGAAGCGGCACTCGAAAAGGAAATGAAACTCGTCACCGAGAGCACCAGCGCCACATTTGTTGCAGACCCTGCTTGCTCTCGGCACACCTGTCCATCTACCAGTTTCGACCGCCAGTCTATGATTACAAGTTCGAAATCTGGTCAATGTTTTTCTTAACCTTTCCGTGAGATTAATTAAATATGTTTCTAATCCAAACTCTGTTTTAAAGATTCTATACGTAATTCCACGTGAAGATGAATCGATGCTGGTGAGCCATGACTGAATAAACTGGTTCTGAAGCTGAGTCCTGGCGTAGTGGCTCAGCCAGATAGCTCAGCTAAGCCATACGCCAGGAACTCCAATTTCAGTTAAAATAGATTTAACATTCTGAATCCATCGGAAATGAGTCACATTTGCTTCATGTTGTGTATATATAATAACTTATACATAAGAAACAATAATTTACTCTGCTTCCCTGAAACTAATTTTGCCCAAAACGAAATAATTCTACATTTAATGTCAATAATAAGCGGAAATTTGCCGAGTTCTCCATAAACCATGAAATTTGGTGTGGATTTCTTTACCCCCAAAACAGTTTTACAAAATTTCAATGAATTGTTTCTATAGCCGAAATGTTTTCAAATCCCCAGATTTCACAGGCATAGCAGAGAATTGGAGTGATACATTGATCGAATAACTTAAGCTGACAGTCTACTGGAGTTGACAAGTTGTTAATCTTTCTAAATAGGCCGAAAAGAGCTTTGGATGCTTGGTCAATCAAATGTTTCTTAGTCTTATGAAAAGTTCCGTTTTGTGAAAAAACATTTCCCAAATATGTAAAGTGGTCTACAATTTCAATTGTGTTATCGTTATATGTAAAGGCTATCTTTTTTGATGATTTACGTTTTTTGAAAATCATAATTTTGGTTTTTGATGTGTTTACTTCCAATTTCCACTGAATACAGTATTGATGAAAATAATTTAGAGCATCTTGTAGGCCAGTTTCTGTCTCAGACATGAGAATAGTGTCGTCAGCGTATAATAACAAGAATAGTTTAACATATATATCTAGATGTTGAAACATGTCAGATGTAACCGATTGTAAATCTACAATACCGCATACATTGAGAAAATCTTCAAGGTCGTTCAAAAACATGGCAAACAAAAATGGTGACATATTTTCACCCTGCCTGACACCCACCATGCATGGGAAGTATTCTGAAAAGTCATTTCCTACTTTAACACAAGATTTAATACATTTATACATGTTTTTAATTATGTTTAAACATTTCCCGTTTATGCGGGACAGCAACAGCTTATACCAGAGGCCATTTCTCCATACAGTATCAAAAGCATAGGCTGCATATGCAGCCTATGCTCAATACATATAAATCCAATAATTGTTTACAAGTAATTGTAATTTCCAGACGATTCTAAATTTGCATTTACGAACATTTTAGTCGTACGAAGAATAGTGAAACGGGATGAGCAGTAGCATATCTCAGCAACATTGCAAATTATACTTATGAGGGAGAAATTTTCAATTTAAGGATAAATTTATTAGTTTTTATTATACTATTATTATTTTGGCTGTGATAATGTAATACATACATTCAGTATAATAATTCTGCATGCTATTAATCATCAAATATATGCAGTCGTTGGTTCTATATGACATAATGCATTTCAGGAAAAATAAATGATTACTCCCTCAAAGTATACTTTGCTAGATAAGTATACTTTGCAATTTTGATGAAATCGGCTACAGATGGTACACAACTGACTGTTAATCTTGCCAAAAAATCGACGTTGCTGAACATACATATATTGGCAATGATTGGCTGAACCCGAGATGTATCAACCATGTGTATTAGGCGACCATATAACCGGATGGCGTGCTAATACCCGAATGTCGATCTTTATGTTTCGTTTTTGTCTTAAGAGGCCATTGTTTTAAGCGACCATCATGTTTGGCTCCTCCCTTAAGTGGTCGCTGAATGCCAGTTTGACTTTATTTGCAAGATTAACGCAGGCGGTATTGTATATATAAACATCATGACAAGTCGTACCGAGATCCCAGTAAATGAGCGCCGGTTGTGTCTCGACATCCTTTTGGCAACCGGTGGGGACAGTGACGTTGATGTACACGGCCTCAAACGTGACGACTGGGGTAGGTGATACGTAGAAAGAGACGTCGCAAAACTTCACAATCCTGTTAATAATAATCATGATCATGGTTATTCCTTATTCTATGGTATGGAAGATTCCTGGTGCCAGATGCTGAAATATTGTCCTAATTAGGAGATACTAAGTCCTAATTAGGAGACTTAATAACTCCTAATACGGACTCTCTATCTCCTAATTAGGACTTACTAACTCATCATCAGTAATCAGGAGATATTAATTATGAGTTAGTAATAACCCCTAATTAGGAGATACTAACTCTTAATTAAGAGATAACTTAGTTCTCTCCTAATTAGTAGTTAGTTTCTCCTAATTAGGACTTACTATCTCCTAATTATGACTTACTAACTCCTAATTATAAGTTAGTATCTGCTAATTAGGACTTATTAGTTTATAAGTAGGACTTACTATCTCCTAATTAATTAGGACGTATTTCTTACTATATCACAAGTACTTAGGATTTAGTGTCTCCTAATTAGGACGTTGTATCTCCTAATTATGAGATAAAATATTTCAGCATCGGCACCAGGAGGCTTCCTTACTATTCCCCACCCGGTCATCATGTAAAATCAACATACGCGTACATGTAGCTGACATGCACCCTCATGTAAAACGCCAACTAGCTAAGTTGAAATGGGAAATGAATCGCGTTATGAGAGATATTCCCGATGTTCTATCACACTGTGTACTCGGAAAGATCCAGTCACGCGAACAAATATTTATGGATAAGTGGAAGCGTGAAATAGACTTCTATTACACCTCTCGGGTACACTATACACCTGCTCAATAAAGGAGCCTGGTCATATTTTCAACATGTGCAAGTATGACAAACTTGAATATTCTCATAACTGGAATAGAATATAATCGATTGGCTGGTGAAACGAAAGACAGTCCGTGACTAAATAGAGAACAGTGTAGTCCCTGGTCGCGCTGGGTCGCAAACTTTGCAACATACCTTTTATCAGAAGACATTAATATAATACGTTATAATATAATACGTTATAATATAATACGTTGCATTTTAAGTTCCTATAATATGCCAACTGGCAGAAATATTAGTACGCGACTTTTGTAATCGTTGCCAACTAATGATAACAAGCCACATGTATAAACTGACTGTGCTATTTCTCCACCAGGGACTGAAACGGTATATGACTATATGTATATGGAAGTAGCATGAAAAATCATGCTTGGCTTAAAGGGACATATCAGGACTTTTCGAATACTATACAAATAAAAGAAAGTGTTTTCATCATGGCCCTGTGTAAAGTGGTTTAATTGAAGATAAATGACGATACTAGGACCGCTGGTTTGCTTCTATTTTCACTCATAGGTACATAACTATCAGATGTCCTATCTTGTTGCGTTCAACAAGATAGAAAACATGATACTTATTTACTGATATCGGTAAAAATGGAAATAACCCAGCAGTCGCAGTTTCGTCATATATCTTCAATTAAACCACTTTACACAGGGTCATCATGAAAACACATCAACAATTTTATTTTTTATATATTTATTTTTAAATAATTATTTTTCAGATGTCCTGGTATCATCATTTGTCTTCAATTAAACCACGTTACACAGGGCCATGATGAAAACACGTTTTCATTTTGTTTTATACTGCAACCATTGCTCCATGTAGTATAATAAATGGGGTTGAATAAATGTTGTTTATATCTGAAGTAACCTAATATACCTGAAGTAACCTAATATACATAAAGTGCCGATTTTGCCTTTATTTTTTCGAATTTGACCCCGAATTGTGGCCTCTAATTGGTCATTCTCAACAGCAAATTCAAGATGGCGTCGGATTTTAAAATCAAAATCTCTGTCGATTTAGCCGAATGTTTTCCATGCATTATATGCGATATAACCAACGACACGACATGTCCGTCATGATTTTAATGTTTATTATAACAACTGTGGAGTCTAAAACCAATCAATATTGAAGCTCATCGTAATTAACTAGAATATTTAATCAGACACAATGACGAATATTTTAGCGTGGACGCCGCAATTTTGCTTTGAATGACGTCGCTAGATTTGTGACATATAGCGAGAGGGAATTACGTCAACAACATGAAGTCACGCACATTCGACAAATAAGTTCAATATGCGGTATAAATTAAATATATGATTAGTGCCGTGGAATAAAAAATATGTTCGGTTTCGCCACGACAACTTTATTGGGGCTCGCTAAAGCTCGTCCCAATAAAGCTATATAAGGCTCAACAGAAAATATTTTATATTCGACGGCACTAACCATATATTTACTATATATTATGTTTTCAAAATATCCTGATATGCCCCTTTAAACAATAACCATGGATAGAAAATAGAAAGCAATTCATCTTACTGTGTACATTACCGCCAGCGCTAATCTTGCAAAATATTGACATGTCAAATACTTGAATATTGTGTTTGAAATCAAGAAGCTTGATTGTCTGAGCCTGAGCTGTACAACAGCTCAGGCTCAGACAATCAAGCTGCTTTATTGTGAGTTTACATTGGTAATGGATGATCAGAAACGTTGATACTCTGGGCATAGTTAAGGTTATTGTACCCTTCTTGTGTGACCCCATGTAAAGTTTATGGAAATCTAATAAAACAACATACTCATAAACCAATAGCTACTTACACCAGTAAACCATATATACGTGTTCAATAAGTCATTATGCAGACGATACCAACAAGGAAATCACATCATATGTTGTATTGTAGTTAGAACATAATAATCACATGTTTGTGTTTTACTTGTATAATTTGGCTTCTACATACCTGTGAATAGACACAAATGTACATTGTGCTACATCAACATTCGTCTGTTGTTTGCCTATTACAGGTTAGCTACAATAATTCGCCTCCGATATGTTATCTACGGCTACAATTCATTCATAAAATGTGAGCAACCGAAGTGGATACCCAAACCTGTTGCATGTAGGTCAAAATTTAGTAAACTATATATTTTATACCTTTAAACAAATAATCTTTGATGTATAACTAGTAAATTGCCAACAATAATAGAACAAGGAAACCATTTTCCCATGGAAGCCATATTTTCTCTTGTTGTTGTTCAACATGCAACATAACGAAGTGAAGCTTTCACATTTACCAGATATACATGTAAATGTCAGATAAACACATTGACACGGTATAATAACCAATTTCTGCATGTGTATGTTCGTTATTATTAATAATTTATTGATACTGCTTTAACAGTTTTATATAGCTAACATATCAAACACGCCGGATAACTGATTGCAAAAAATCACTCTTCCATGTGTTACATTAAATAGATGGGGTTACATTGCTACGAGAGGTATGGAGCGGGGTAGCAATTTTGTTTCTAATTACATGTGTGTGTGCATTATTATTGGTAGGAGTATCTGCATAAAGACTTACATATCATATTCATGTGGTTTATTTATGTAAGTTGCTATTGTTTTATTAGTAGGGTTTTTGTTATTAGATTTCCATATAGTTTACATGGGGTGACAAGAAAGGTACAACCACCTTACCGCAGACGGTTGTGTATATACAGTGAAACCTATCTAAACCGAACACCCAGGGTGTCCAGCTTAAACATATTCACAAAGTGACTGTAAATCGAGCATATGACAATCCTGTAACATACTTAATGTACTTTGGAATCATGAACATGTATTATTATCTCAGATGCGTTACCAAGAAACCTCTCAAAATGAGATCACATATATTATATCGGTGTCCGGTTTAGATGTTCCACTGTACGTGCCTGTTTCTTAACATTCTCGACGTCTGGGAACCAGTGAATTGCGGGTCCGATATGTACGGCACGAATTCGTGGGATGCTGCAGAGCCGTAGTCCTTGAGTTTTTCGTCCAATGTCAGAGTACCAGCTTGGATCTCGCCATCCAGCACTGCAGGTAAAGTGAAAATTATGAAAGTTATGTTATTTTGTACCTTTGGACATCTGCGTAATTTCATGAAAAATGTTTACAAAATTTACAATATTTTCCGTAAATGGCGTTACAAGTTGACAAAATCTATATTCCGCATGTACTCTGAAAATGTTGTCAAATTTGGACTTTATTTCTGAAAAATATTGCAAACGTATTTCATGAAATTACGCAGATGTCCGAAGGTACAAATCTACGGAAGCCAATTAGGGCAACTTCAATTTTTGTATTTCCATTTATTCAAGATCATATCTTGAATATTCAAGATCTTTTCATGAATTTTCAAGATTTTCAGAATCTTTTCTTGAATTTTCAAGATCTTTTTTTTAATTTTCAAACGAGATCATTTCTTGAATATTCAAAATCTTTAAAGATCTGTTGCAGTTCAAAACGTATGGCTCTCGATTATTTGGTTCGTTGAAAATTCAAGAAAATATCTTGAAAATTCAAGAAAGTATCTTGAATATTCAAGAAAATATATTTCAAATTCAAGAAAAGATATTAAAAATTCAAGAAAAGATCTTGAATAAATTGAAATATAAAAAAAGTGATGTAGCCCTAATGGGCTTCCGTACAAATCACATGGCGTGTCTCATATGTTTGTGTGGGAAATGCACAAGCTAATGCGTAATTATCAATTCATCGGCGAGGCGATGACGTGAGCGACTACGTAGCATGGTTGTGGTATGTTTGTTTCCACCGAATTCTAAAGGTCAGTCACACTTTGCACGTGAAACTGGATTACCGACTGATGATTGTAAGCACCATCAGGTGTGCAGCTAGACAGAAAATGATATGTCGCAAATGTGCTAATTGGGGATGGGTGGGTACGGCCATATTTCTTTTTATGTTACAATCTCGCGTTTTTGCGATCTCGATCTCGCCTTCCGCTTTTGGAAATACGATTTGCCCATGCATGTGTAGATCGCATGCGTGTTGGACTTGCGTTCTACGTACGTACATGCATATAAAGCATGCTAGTTCTAATTGCATTCTACGTACGTACGTACATGTAATGTATGCGCAAAACTCAATTTCAACACGCATGCATTCTACACACATATAATGACATGAACAAACGTATTTCCAAAAGCGGAAGGCGACATCGAGAAAAGGCCGAGGAGAAAACGCGACAACGCGGTCTCGAAAACGCGAGATAGCCAGGCGAAAACGCGAAAATGAATACAATAGAATCACGTTTTCGCCTCGCGATTTGGTCTCGCGTTTTCACGATCTTGTGTATAGGTCGACGATGCGATGCAGTAGCATAACCAATAACACGTATCGAAATATGTTTTTTTTTGCTCAATAAACGTGTATTGGCAGCACATTAGAATCGTCTCATAAGACGAGTATCATTTTTCGTCAAATTATATTTTTGTTGTCAAGAAATATAGATGTTTGTCCATATTTGTTCTATTTCTTAATAAAAACGTTAAAATGTTTTTGCAGCACATGAGAATCGTCTCCTAAGACAATGTTTACGTGTCCTATTAGGGACATGTGTCAACCTCGCGTTTTCGAGCTTTCGAGACGAAAACGAGAAATTCTATCATATTCAATCTCGCGTTTTGCAAAGACGCCGCACATGCATGAGCAAAACTAATCCGAATTTTTCAAAAGCGGAAGGCGAGATCGCGAAAACGCGAGACGATTCTCATTATTTTAGGAAACGATTTTTATGTTTTATTATTGTCGATAAATGTGTTTTGAGAATGCACTCGTCGCAACGTTATGTCCGCGGTGGCACAGTGACAAAAGACCACAAGAATAAATATGTACTATACAATGTTTATTATTATACATATTTAATATAATATTTATATGTGCCAAGTGCTCAATTGTATTATATTTAACAACTATGATAATAATTTTTGTTTTGGGACAGTTTCGTATAAGAAATCTTACGAGTCACTTTTTCAAAATTACTTGTCCTGAAAATTATATTTTCCAGGACAAGTCCGGGCAAGTCACTTGGCAAGTGGCTAAGAAATCAATTTGTACAGCCCTAGGGATGCAGACTATCCTTCCTTGCAGAGTGTGCATCATTGGGGGATCCCAGCTATTGATGTCCCTTTGCACATATATTTATAGAGATCCGGTCCTATGCTGTATTTTAGCGTTTATTTCTTATATGAATAGCACACAAACTGAGGTTTGCAAACATCTGTGCAGTCTGATTGCAATAACATTAATAAGTGTGAATATGAATCTGGCAAATAATACAGTCCCGGAACAGGTTACGTAGATATGTAGGATGATTGTGATCACTTTAAAGACTCTTTTTCACAACACATAATGCTATATTCGCTCTGTTCATAATCAATACGGTCATAAACTATACAGTTTGGACCGGATTTCTATAAATAAAATCAACGGGAGATAACTAGATACAATCCCTCATTGCGATACACCGAGCGTCTCGTACAGTTGCACAAGCGGATTATGGTCTGGTCGTATTTCTCATGATAAGGGCACTAAATCTGCGAACATCGGTGATCGTAAATCGGACCGTTCAAACTTCACATTATGACCAATCAACGTAAACGCCGAACGCAAACATCATACGATCCCCTTTTAGCAACAAAAAGGCCTCGTCAAGTATTCCCTCGACTTTTCCAAGTTTATATCCCCGATAAATTAAACAAAAAGGCCATTCATTCCTTATAATTCCAGCATTTTAAATAAATTCATCAAGAAAATGTGTTTATTTTCCGTTTTCTTAAGAATTATTTTAACTGCTCCTCACGGTTACGGAAAGTAGTTCGGCGTGGGAGTTTACTGGGATATACATTTTGGACAGAGACTTGCTACGGGCCAATCAAATGTTAGGGAATTGTGTAAATATGTTTGTGCTTGAATTATTTCTCTGTAAAATGTGATATTGAAATAGTTTTGTGATCGGTAACGTTAGCGGGAAAACGATGTATTACTGGTAATTATAAGGACTAGCATAATGTGTTATGGACTGGATTTTTGGATCTGCATCTACTGAGTAAGACAGTCTTTCATGATTTTCCTGTGTATATGAACTATATATCGATATTCAAAATATTGTCTAAGTCGTTACACAATTGACATCCACTCAGTAGACGGGTCACGATAGAGTATTTCGCCAATTGCATGTGGGCACAGTTTACCGAAGTCTTAACTATACTCCAGTTGGCCCTAAATGAAACACAAACACATACTTATATCTGCTGGTTGCGATCTTTACTGCATGAGTCGAGATGGACAGTACACAACCCACAGTGGTCCCTGCGGTAAAACTAGAGACAAACCTCTAGGGCCAAATCCACTCTAGAAAGCACGGGACCCACAAATATCTACATGTACATTATATTTACATATCTGACCATATCACACATATGAGAAAATTGTCTGTTCATGCAGTGACTGCTATCGCAAGAATGACGATACACGCCTTACAGCCCGCACATCACGTGCTAACAACGAGTCCTACTCGCTGCACGTGCTGCACTTCCGTGTATTAAAGACAACAGTTTTCCGCTATGCTTGAGCGCACCGCGGAAAACTATTATTGTGCCGTTAACATGGTTAACGGATCATAACGGGAGGGCCCGGCGTAATCAGCTGATCCATAATCTCGACATTGCATTTGCGGATCCTTTGTTACGCGTGAATGGCGCGCTTACGGGACTGACCAGTAACACTATACAATCTGGACAGCCATGTATAACGGGTCAGCAATCGACTTCTATCCGTTCAGTGACGGCTAGCTAAACGCAAGTATATCCAGGAACTCAGTCGAATCACCTGCTATAAAATTTAACGTCTCATCAAGTAGTGAGACGGACCCGAAGAAAGTAGTAAATTCAAAGTTACTTGAAATAAAAGCTGAATTAGTATCAGAAGATGACGACGAAACTGATGAGTACGCTACGCAGGTACCTAACCACCAATTATACGCAAAGCTCGACAAAAACTTGCGCAATCTACCACGAGAATTGTACATTGACGAGTTACTGAACCTTTGTCATTATTAACACATTAACTTGTATCGCGCTACGATGGCAGACAGGGCTTGACAGCTTCCAGATTGCACTGCAACGCGTCTAGTGATGAGGCGAAGCACAAATACAGGTTCAAGTGCCCATAAGTGTGCTAACGACTGTTACATTCTGCATTGCTTCGTGAACGGCGAACGATCGAACGAGGTCCTCGAGGTGTTCGGTACATGCGACAAGTCACCGATATATTGATCAGCAACCTTGACATCTCCAAAATCGTGTACTCCAAACCTAGACTCTAGGATACAAAATAAAGTCGCAGTGGCTGATATGGCCGCTATTATCGTCAAGTTGCATTCCGATGTTAAGGAACTAACTATTACAGAGTAGGAGAACGCCACAATGTTACGGGAAGTCAAATCGGAGTGTTCCCGTTTCTCTACCTCCATTAACATGATGTTTACCTCAGTTATTGGTCTCAGATGTTGCGTACAGGACACACAAGACATGACTACAAAGCTAGGAGAATTATCAAACCAGGTCACTCAATTAACCGACAAAGTAATGGTTATCGCAGATAAGGTTATATCCGTGCACGCCACCACTAGTTCCAACCCCAACCCTGATAGCGGGACGGACATCAGCAACACGCACAAGACTCATACGGACAGTCAATCGGATACACTGAAGACCGGTCATATTGCCAAGCCAACGATCCAGACAATGACATATGCTAGCTTACAAAGTGTTCATAGTGGAGCGGATACAACTAAAAACTGTGACAAAACTGAAGTCAACCAGCACTGAACAGTCAACTGGTATCGAACATGTTACATCCACACTTACATGTAGTAAGACCACTGGTGGTTTAAGTAATAATGGCGCTACAAACATAACGAACAATTATCTGGTTACCCCGACTATCCGCACGGCAAAGAACCGCACGACAACAACCAAATCACGGCCTGCACATAAAGATCAGTATTATAGCAAGTCGTCCTAATAATGGCACGTCTAGAAAACAATGCAGTGCAGACCTGTCTGACTCACATACACAGTCTGCCTCTCATTCGCAAACTGGCCAGCGTTTCTTTGCCGTTCGGAAGAGGAAGTTATTGTCATACTACGTAGGCAACATCGACATTGATGTTAGCAGAGAGGACTTTTTTTGAATTTCTGAAAAATAAGCAGATCACTCCACGTCAATTGTATATGTTTTATGGCAAACATAGCATATCTGCGAGAATTCAGATATCGAGTGAATATAGTGATGACGTAGAGAGTGACAATTTCTGGCCGAATGAAATGATGGAAAAGTAAGACCATGGAAAAGTAAGACAGAATGAGACAAAGTGATTGACGAAAAACTAGAACTTAGACGACGACGAAGACAGGCGGACAATATACAGACAAACAGTTATTCTCACACCGCTCAATATTGGGGCGAGTACGACAATAAACAATCAGACAATAGGTACAATAACGACAGGTACTATGAAGGCGATAGTTGGAGATAGCACTTTACCACGAATCACCTTTAACAAATATACAAAGCCGAATTGGTCGGAAGATGTAAAGGTTGCACACACTACTGCTAGACAACTGAGACAAGTGTGGATAAAAGACGACAAACCACGAGGACACGAACATGTCAGCTACCATAACTACAAACAAGTGATATCACATTTTAGACAAGTACAGCAACAAGCATCTGATAGCTACATGGATCAGGTTTATGACGATTTGGACGAAGAGGCCGGTTTAGATAACAGGTTTTTCTGGAAACTTTTACGAAAATGCCGACGCAAAAATAACTTAAATGAAAAGTGTAATGAAATAACGGTAAAGGGACAAACCTACACATCTTCCCAAAATGTTGCATGTGGCTTCTCTGACAATTTCAAAGATGTGTGTAATGCTACGGCAAGCAATGATTGCACTCAAAGTACTACGGATTTCATTAAATAGATATACTCATTTTTGAATTCACCTTCAGTAGTAAATCAAGATACATTTATTAACATTTCAAACAACAGCAACAATTATTTCGTTTAGTTTAGCACTTGAAAATAAAATGTTTTCATTTTGAATGTTATCCAACTCCGGTGCTTTCCGACGTTTATGCGTTCTAATACAACAACATAATTCTTCACTTGTAATGGGCGAATCAAAAATGTTAATAAATGTATCTTCATTTACTACTGAAGGCGAATTCAAAAACCGGACACCCTGGGGACCTCACAGTGTGTCCAGTTTAGAGAGGTTCCACTGTATTTGTATTTCTTACATTTAAGGGTGGGAAATGGCTCGAAGACCTTCCATACCCGGTTCCACTGTATTGGTCTATGTTGCTTTTTATAGGCGTAACGGGTGTTTCATTGATGGAATGGCGAACAGTAGATATCCTTGTCAGACGGTGTGGATGCACAACACAGGCCGATCTGAATCTGATTTATCAATAAGACCCATTTCTCCAGTCACAGCCACATATCATTGTATGCATACCAGAAATAAATCACTAGTATATACGACTAATATACAGCATTAAAATATCGGAATATTCGATTGAAATTCCAATACGCTTACCCTCAGCATCCATTCTTATTTCAGCACCTTCTACTGCACCCGCCTGCCATATGTTTGAGTTAAGCGGTTTGGAAATCACCTTTGCACCAGCTTGTCCATCTATTTGTACATCATCTGTTCCTGTAGGTAAGCACATTATCATGTAGATTGCTTACACACACTATCATGTAATGTTATCACGAATGCTTAGACAGCGTACATGCATTGTTTGCTTCGGAAATAAGATTTGGTTATTGATCAAAACAGTTATTCGTGAATATCAGTAGCCGATTTCACCAAAATTGTTAAGCATACTTATCTAGCAACTTGTATCCTTTGAGGGAGTAATCAAGTATTAATCCCGAAATGCAATATTTCATATAGAACTAACGACTGCATGTATTTGATGATTAACAGTATTCAGAATTATTGTTACCGTACTGAATATTTTATTACATTATCACAGCCAAAATGGCTGTGAAAATGTAATAAATTCAGTGTAATAAAAAATAACAAATTTATCCTTAAATTGAAAATGTCTCCCTCAAAGTGTACTTAGCCAGATTAGCAATTAGCAATTTTGGGGAAATACATATAGGCTACTGAACTACATATTAGATTATAACTGAATGGTGGCCAGTGTGGGCTAATGTAATGTACCTGACTTTAACCTGGAGTCGATTTGTGAACGGCATCAATACCATACTCAGACTACCATTAGGGAAATGCTTTAAAGAGGTTACTAAAATCGAATTCACAGTACTAGTATCATGACTAGAGTTTCCATATACACTTAATATTATTATTATTACTCATAGCGCATTTGATATACAAAGTTCATTGATTGATACATATTAATATCCACGTAATATATTAAGAAGTACAACAGGTAAATCAAATAATCTATACAGTGTACATATTAAATTAAATAACTTACGTTTGATACAAACTGTCCTAGTTTCCAGTTTGCTTCTCAGATGAGAATATCCTATAGCGTGCAGTGTCTGGTACACACAGCGGCCTGGCTCCATGAAGAAGAATGTCTTCTCGCTCTCGGCGGCCTGCTGCCTCTCCTCCCACTCGGCGCCAGTTATGTTGGTTGTTACGCGGAATTCCGACACCGCTGTGTAGGCAGCCTCCTCATCGAGGTGCAGTTTCCCGTCGATTATAGCTGCACTGCCGCTGGAGTTGATGCCCACCATTACCGGTGGGAATATGTCATGGGACCCCGGCTTCGTGCCAACTTTCCATTCTAAAGTTCGTAGAAAGTGCATGTAGCAACTACTGAATCCACGGATTCCGACAATACGCAAAATGATCTTATTAGACATACAACGGCGTTAATTATTACTATTTGTCACTATAATTATACATTAAAATGAAAGCTCTCTAAACCGGATATCGATGATCATGTATATTCATGATTAAAAAGCACAAACACTTGTCTTGCAGTAGTCATCTGTCTGTTTTACAGCGGAACATTTATAAACCGGACACCCTGGAGACCTCCCAGGGTGTTCGGTTTAGAGAGGATTTCACTGAACATGTATTTTACTCGCCTCATTTTTCATGCGACCGTATGTCTTACGTCTATAAATGTGTCCAAATTTAGTCGCATACTGACAAAATTAATTTCATGATGATTACGTCCAATGCGTTGATGCTGTATCACCTGAAAGTAGGTTGTTTCTGAAGCTGTTTGGCATTGAAAATAGGAAAGGCACTATGTAACAATGTTGTTCAAGTTGTTAGCCTATTACATATCATATGAACGAATATGCACGTATATAATATATAGGTTATTAAACATGGATATTCATCAGTAACTTCCCTTGGAACTACGTCTGGGGTATATTAAATGTATTACATTGACGGCACGCTGCTTAATTATAAAGTGCAGTGAACTACCTGCAACTAACAAATGCTATGTCGAACCAAGAAATGGCCAATTCAAATGTCGCGGATGTCCCTGACTTTGTTTTAAGAGATGTTGCTCCTGATTTTCTAAGTTTGATAACCGAATTAAAAATAAACCAGTTCATATATATGACTTGCTAAGATAAAATATGGATTCGCTTTTATTTGTAAAGTGTAGCCCAAATCATATAATCAGCACAGTGTGATCATTCTGATTTAGTCTGGGCTACATTTCCGATGAATCAAAGAAATACCTAAATTTTACATACTACTGCATGGGCGAGATAGCTACTATGCAGCTAAACTTATTGTAGTTGCGAACAGTACCTCTTGGAATCTATACCTGTACCGTCAGTAGCAACGGACGGTACATGCGAAGATTCCAAAAGTTACTATTTGCAACTTAACTTATAGAAACCTCGCATGTCACATTTTGTTATGCAGAACCATGTACTCACCATAAAACTCCGTGTCATTCTCTACGCATGTCCAGCTTATACCTATCGTGTCCTGTGAGTCAGTTTTTAACGCCGCATCATCTCCCGTACCAGTGACGTGTATAGGTATGGACGAACAACCGTCGACACGCGGTGGCTTCAAGAGAACACGAACACTGCACACGGCAGTGGTAGTCATACCAGCCGTATTCACTGCCGTAGTATGGAATCGATACACCTGACCGCCAATGAATGTACCATTCTCAAAGGTAAAACGAACTTTTGATTTTGTTCCAACATCCGTGGAATTCATTATAATCGACGTATTGTCAGCGGTGGTTATGGAAACATTGTAGTGATGGATCTGGCCAACATCTTCAGTGCAATTCCAGAATGCCCCTATGGTGGAGCTAGAGCCTAAGTAGCTGGTTGGCGCGTCTTCGCTGTATTCCGGATCCAGACATTCCACGTACTGACAAGCTGGCGGTGTGCTGTCAACACCAATAGCGTTTGAATGTGCAACCGTGGTCTGTCCTGCAAAATTGACTACCTTCACGTTCAAGTAGTAATTTGCGTTGCATTTTATACCGGATGAAATATTTAAGCATTCATTGTCTATTGTGATTGTCTTAAGGTTTAATCCAGTGATGGTTAGCGGAAGAATTTCATACTCATTTGTCAGATTATCATCTTCACATCGTTCCTGACAAAATGCGTTACAGTTCATTTGACATGAGTAGCAGAATCTATAAAAACGTTCTAAAGGTGAAATAGTTCCAACACCAACTTCTGAATCGGAAACACCTGCCCATACTTCCTTTATTTTACTTTCACCGTCATAAAATCCGCGTCCGTCCTGGCATGCCAAATCTCGGCTCTCTGGCACATGTATGCTGCTGATTATAGCTTCCGAGTAGAATGGCTGATATATGTTATCAATTCGTGGTTTGTAGTTGTCCTCATTCCAAGTAAGCATTGCAAATCTGAAGGACGATGGAAACTGGAACCCCGTTAATGTAACTACTTCGTTTCCATTAACCAGAAGTAAAATATCTAAATATTTATCGAGACCTAAACGTGGCTGATTTATTTGAAATGAATATATATTATTGGACGCAGTTGGATCGTTATCCATTCGAAACCATTGTTGTATCGTCACCGACTTGCTACGTGCCCAAAATAGATGATGCCATGCTGTGTTGTTCTGGATTTTACAGCCATGTATATGTACGCCGATTCCGAAATCAGTATCATGTAGTGTGGAATTTGTCTGGTCAAAGACGGTGTTGTTTGGTAAACTTTTTTCGGGGGGTTGTTGTGTGACGTCAACATTATTCGTTTCGTTACTATGCGTAGAGTTGCCAGACCCAGTTAGTCCTGGTACATTGTCAAACTCTCTATAATCGAATACATTTTCTATTGGTTTGTCATTCAGAATGAATGGTATTGTCTTTGTATCTGTTAACAAAGCAACTGTCGTGATTATGTTATCACCGTGAGCAGCCTTTAAATTGAATGAGTATGTACCCGTGCGTAACGGCAATTGTTTCCCAGTAACGCCTGTTCGTATAATGTTTGAAAGGTCAACATTGTATCCGATACCCAGGTACGCACCGGACTGATTCATTGTTTTATATTCCGAGCTGAAACCATTGTTCATTGTTTCCCATTGACTAATGTCTGATGGAAAGTATTTTCTATCTTGAGAACACGTGTAAGCAGCTGATGTTGTTGCAAGTGCGACCAGTCCATGAATGGTAGATGTGGAAGATTGGAATTCCCTCGATACTTCCCAATCATCCGTAATTTTTACAGTTCCTGCCAATGGTTTGGATGTGTCCACTAGAACAGCTGGGCTGTACTGTATTGTATTTAAGGATGCCCAATTGTTGACGACGATCCTAATAATATATGCATTATTGGTAGACAACTGCAGTTCATAGAATGTAGCAGTCGAATCTCCTTGAACTACAGACTTAGCGATAGATATACAATCTGATAACGACCCAGTCATGTTTGTACAATATGGGCATTGATATAAATCAACTATTACTTGTTGTATGCCGGATTCCAGATCATAAAATCCATCCCAGCTCACAGTCAACTGCGATTCAGATTCGGAAAAAATGATACTGCTTTTCGCAATGCCGTTTATGAAAAGATCCCCAGTTAACGGCGGAGTTGTATCGATTGTGATAGCAGTACCCGTCACGGCGGTGCACATTCCCGCATCATCTGCCGCAACCACTGTTGGATAATATGACTGGTTCTGATGTAAGTGCAATTGCCGTATTTTAATGTATTCATCCAATCCAATGTTTATCATTGGGCTTACGTCAAAGACACTCGAATTTAGTTCTATAACATTGCAATCAAATGTATCGTTTGTGATAAAGTTGTTGTGGCTACTGACTGCTGCTTTATAATGCCCGATGCCGATATCGGAGTAGAAACCATTCCATGTAAATGCTATGGTATTTGTTGATGATTGGAATTTATTGGCAGTTATTGTGCCATGTATAATTTCGCCATTGAATCCTACGCGAATTCCATTGGAATAACCTTCTGAAAACCCACTTGACATACTTACAGCACGGACTGTTAGGTAATACTTTACTAACTTTGCTGTTAGGTTGAGATGCGTGAAGGTATAAGACGTGTTCAGGCCAACGTTGACAAAATAATGAACATTAGTTCTCGTATTAGCATAACGTCTGTCATTCCCCACAGCCAGTTCGTAATGATGTATGCGTTGGGTGGGGTCATCTGATGTATCGCCAAAGTCATCCCAGTTTGCGGAAAGTTCAGTCGTTGAAAATTGGTAAGTTATGTCATAATCTAAGCCGTCTCGCACGAACCCTGGAGAGGGTGGTTGTATGCGAACAGTAAGTCCATCAGACCTGGCAATTCTTGTTCTGTTAGTGACGTCTATCGTTTTTATCAACGAAATATATTTTACACCGTTGTCCATTTTCACTTCATCGTTGTAGAATGATATAGAGGCATCGGGTATTTCAGTGAAATCAACGATAACTCTATCTAATATGTCTCGGATTTGCCAATAGACCAGTTTAATTGGACATCTATCGGAATATTCCCAGTGACCTTGAATAACGTTCGGGTGAGACTGAAAGTCGATGTCTATTGCCCCAGGACCGTCGAATACGCTTAGATACGGAGAAGGGCTGACTACAACACGCTCCGATGTTACGTCAATGGACAACCCGGCTTTGTTGTAGGCACGAATTGTTGCATAAAACACACTGCCAGATAGAAGCTGGAACCCATGCACGAAGAACAGGCCGTCTGTCCCTTTGCTCACAGCAGTGTATCGTAGTAGATCGGAGCCAAATCGTTTGGAGCCCACACATACCTCAAACCTAAAACAGTGCAGTAAAATGCCGTAATGCATTATGCGTAAGCCCATGTTGTCAATACTTAGTTATTTTAAACAGTACATAATATATTATATGGTACCCCGTCATTACAACCGATGTACGTTTGCCTATCTTTTATAATATTAGATGGTTATAGTTTGATTGACCTACACATCTCGGTCTATGCTATTTCTGTTTTACAATAATTCAAACGCACATAACACAATTTGAAATTCTGGGAATTATTGAAAATCATTATTGTCAGCAATTGATAATATGTGTACACATTTTACTGCTTTGCATAACTTAGTCAAAAGAGGAAAAATATACAATTATTCAAAGCGTATTGAAATGGATGTGTGAATGTGTGAATGTGTCCACTATCTCGTTTTTATCCTTAAATTACTAATATTTATAGTGGAAACTTCACGTATTGACTAATAACTAGCGGTATCATTTTGTTTGTTAATGATTAGCATTATTATATCTTAAATTATTCAACTTAACAACAAACAACTTCACAACTTGGGTTCATATACCTTATTCTGAAAACTATGCGACGTAAAATACAAAAAGACATAAGCGAGCTTGCGAAAGCTAAACACCGGCAATAGAAAACATACACAATATAAATAATGTATCAAAAGCAAAACGAAAAGCCCATCTAAACATTACTATGGCTGTGACTGGATAAATGGGGCTTATGGGATTTATGACCAAGGTAGCTCCTGCTCAAACATAATAAAACGTGTGTTTCATGTGATGGAGTTGCGAACAGTGCAGATCCTGATGATTTGGATCTACACCGGTCACAAAACCTACTGTCTGTTTCACGAAACCTGCCCAAATGTTACGGCTATATAAACAACGCTAAAACATTATTGTTTTCTATAATATTTAATTTAAAAAAAATTTATTTCGTGAAATTTGGTCAAATATTGATTTTATTACGAACAAGAAAATGTGGCCTGTAGGCACACGAATGCCCCGGATGGCATATTTTCGAAACTCAGGCGAACTTCTTAATGTGCCGGATGGACACACGTGCGGACGGATACACTGACACACAGTCCAAACACTATATGCCTCAGGCTCTACCGAGATTGGGTGCATACACATTGGTTTGCCTACGGGAATTTAACATGAGGGGAAAGATAAGAGCTGGGAGAGGAGCCAAAACAATTTTCCCGAAATAAACGGAAGGCTCACTCTTAAATTGTGATAAAATGTTATCGAAACAAATATTGTATTTGCGAATGTTTATATATCCGTACAATTTGAGCAGGTTTCGTGAAACAGACACTATACGCATCATTTCTCCAATCGCATACACATATTCAGCACAAAAACAGTCAGGCTCCAAAGCTGATGCGAATTGTACAGAGCGAATTTTTGTAAATAAACAATGAAACAGTCAACTACATATTACATAAGTATGAAATAAAGAAAATGTGAAATCAATAGTTACCTGTCCGGATCTATCTGCGACTCGTCATCAACAAGACCATCGAGAGACAACTCCATGTATGTCGACGCTGTTTGACACGGCTGATGAGTTCTGGAAACGACGTTACCCGCCCTTGTAACTACTGTGACAGACGTCGCCAATGGCGGGGTGATGTCCACGCCAATCCGTGCTTCGTAGTCGTTACGTTGTCCGATAATGTTCACGACAGATACGTCTACGTATAGGTCTGTAGTGTTAGGTTCCATCCTCAATGAACTGATCACGTCAAACCTAAATTGGCGGCTGCCATATGGGACCAGGTACTGGGATACAATGTCACCGAGCAGCGGCTGCGTTCCCACTGCGAATGTCACATTGCTGACCACGCTCTCAAACTCCTCCACCGTTGACCAATCACAGACCACAACACTCTTCCGTATCGATATGTACGGTGTGCAGGAGAAGCCATGAATGACGGGAGTGGTCGTGTCGGCTATGCACGCAGGCGACGGGGACGTGTTTTCATTGCCTGCTGCATCGACGGCGTACGTTGTCATGAATACGGGATTACCAGGCCCCAGCTGGATGTTACTTGTGAACGGGTGAATATCTGTGGTAAACGGATGCACGTCTTGTTCGAATGGGAGACTTCCTAACGCCCGCTGCACGTTGAGAATTATTTGTGTGTCTGAGACGTTTGACATGATGGCCAGAACATCGCGTGACGTTTGATAGACCACACCACCGCTCACTGTTACATCCGTGTTTTTGCCCGCTGAGTAGTAAATGTCCGGAGGTGCACTGTCAATCGTAATTCCATCCGATGACGACACGATATACTCTCCGTGACAGCCTGTAACTGCCCGAATCGTCACATAGTAGGTCGTATCCTGCATAAGGTCCGTGTTAATTTGAGCAAACCCATGTGTTATGTTATGCATGACCATTCCGTAATTTGTGAATGACAACAAGTCCGTAGAATATTCCTCTGTCCCTATCCCCCAGTGGTAGCCAGTTATATTACAACTTACGCTTGCGAAACCATAAAACGAGGCAGCTATCGATGTGTGATCGTTGGAGAACTTCTCATCTTCATATAACTTCCATCCGTCAAACACAACCCCGGGTACATTCGCTTCCAAAATATAAATCGCACCAGACTCACCAACCGGGGATTCTAAGCCTGCGCCATTAATCGCTTTAACAAATACGACGTACATTATGTTTGTGTCCGCGCTTAGCTGGAAGTGAACATGCTGAATGTATGTTGTAGTTTCCTCGCCGTAATCTGTAAAGTCGGTAAGATAGGTAGGGCTGCCTTGTATGCCAACGGCTACAAGAAAGTGTGTGATTCCACTCTGTGCGTCGCGCCCACTCCAGCTAACTCGGATACTGTTCTGGTCGTGATGGAGAATACGACCATCGTCGTCCTCTTCTTCCTCTTCATCAATAAGACCTATATGTACCTGAAATACACACGAGAATGAATACCTACTAGTTAGTAGTGTAAGGTTACTCACGATGTGAAGTATTATAGCGTGGTATATTATTATACCATAACCAACTTTAAGTTGTGACTGCGACATGAGAAATGCGGTTTATGAGTCTTGCGACCAGTGTAGATCCAGATCAGCCAACTAAATAAACCAAGTGACAACAGTAATTAACAATGATCTGACAGCGTAGACGAACAACTGTCTTCTTAGCAACAAGATCAGCTGTTCGCAGAACATTTGAATGAAGAACCTGAACACATTTCCTTTTAAGCTAGATTAGATCCAATCATATTCATCTTCGCTGCATTCATCGTTTCATCAATGAACTGTATAACTAAGATAAGTTGCTAACTGAACTTGTCATAATTGTTACGTTATGATAGCAAATTATAAGTATCTTGAGCAGTTATTAGAAGAAATTAAAAAGGGAAATATCTAAATGACAGTTGTGATTTTAGTCTCAATCGTAGTTAATACTCATGACCGTAACTGTTTGCGCATAGCCTAGTTGGTAAAACTCATGTAAAATACGGGTTTCACAGTAGTGTAACCACCACAGTACGCCCTGGAAGGAGCACGGAGCATGGATTTTGGGTTCACATAAAATGTTAATGTATAGAGCTATTTAAACGATTATAGTGCGATATGTTCATCGTACCGGTATTATCCGAGTGGTCAATTTTGTTTACATATGTGACCAAGCACGACAAACAAGGGTTTATTATGTTTGCGATCAGTGTATTGTGAGGTTACCATGGAGATCCTCACTGTCATGTCACGGTCTATACTGTTAGATGACTAGACGGAATCATTACGGATACTTCAAACCGATTAATTGCATCATTCTATGTCAGACTACATGGGTGTGTTAGATGACTTAGAGCTATACTGTCGTGGCGTTTCGCATACTTTTAGGGCTCGTGGGACATAGGGCTTGTGGGTTATATGACCAGTGTAGCTCACCATGGTATGCACTGTTCGCCATTCAGTCAGGCAAACACCAGTCAAGTTCCTACAAAACACACTGCATTGATAATTGTATCAGGTAACCTACCTTGTATTGACAGAATACGTACTGACTAATAACATATTGTTGTATCAGCCATTGACCTGATACAAACATCCGGGTTACAACGATGTTAAAACTGACGTTCCATTGATCGGATGACGTCACGTTACGTTACGAATGACGTCAGTATAATGACGGAACGCGTTATGTCCATCGATAACGACGTCATACGTGTTGATTTTCAAGCATAGAACGTTACCTGATAAATAGAATACCAGGCTACTGTATTTTGATATCAAGTTTATCAGGCTCGGCTCAGAAACGGTAGGAATCCCTCGGTAAGCCACGGAATCCCTACGCGTTTCCTAGCCTTGCCTGATAAACTTGATAGCCTGGTATTCTCTATGTACAAGTGTCGTAGGAGACCAGGATACAGACTGGTCACAACTGCCATACGCCCCATTTTCCAGTCAGGGCCACATACTTACATACGGCTGTTCGGGCGGTGTTGTGTCGACTGTGACACCAGGAGACTCGTGTGACATCGACATCATTGCCTGGTTAATTGCGGTCACGTGGACGGAATACGTCGCACCGTCCACGAGTGTCAAACCGTTCAACACCACACTCATCTCCGTGAAATACGGAGAACTCGGCAATGTGACGTTATAATCAGTAGTCGTTGGCCAGAATGTTTGTTTAACACCGTATTTACTTTCGTAGATGATCGTCCGGTATTCCTTGATCCCGGATTCAGAATCGTAATAACTCCATCTGAGGCGCATCAGGTTATTCTCGCTTTGATACGGGGATTCGGTGTCATGATCAGCTATGTATGTCATAATGGGGGACGTGTGATCCACTAAGAAGCCGTCGCTTTCCGCGCTGACTTCCAGTTCCGCGCCGTTGATTCCATGCACGATGAAGTAAACGTTGTCCATGTGTTCCATGGACACGGTATGGTCATCCAAGGACGTGCCTCTGCCGACGTCAAATATAGTTTTGTGTTCGGTGTTCACGTAGACGTCCACCTGGTAGCGGTCTATGCCACTCTCCGGGTCGTGATAGCCGTCCCAGTGACAGTACTTACTGACCGTCTCTGACGTGTAGCCGAGCTCTGGCGTCCCAACAATGCCGTCACTCACGTGACCACCGAGGGGCGGGGTAATGTCAATCAAAACTGAAATTGAAGCGGTGACTGTAATAAGCGGTCGTCAGTACATATAGAATATCATGCTGGTGTATTTTGATCTCAGGTTTATCAGGATCATCTCCGAAACGGTTTCCGAGCCCATCCTGATAAACCTGATATTGACAGACACTAGGCTGGTATCCAGGTAACCTGGTAACGGTTTATGCTGTCTGATGATCAAATAGTTTTCGTTGAAAACAACGCGGACATATTGAAGTTGCGACATTACACTGACGTCATTCATCACATCTAAATACGCTCGTATATTTACTACGAGCAGAAGCACACACCTGCACTATCAAATGATTATTATAGCAAACAAAACAATAGCAATATTCGCTTACTAGTTCTTCATTTTTAAAAAAAACAACAGAAATGTAGCATTTTCGTAACATGCTCGTATGCATATACATTTATTTGTAATCGAATGAAGGGGTCAGTGAAACAATGGGGCTAGCTCCAAACAGGATCGTAGTTAGTTATCTCCCTTTGAATTTATTTATGTAAATCCATTCCAACTTGCATACTTTATGGCATTATTTGAAAAGGAGCCACTACTGTTACAATGTTATCTACTAGCGTTGATCCGGATCATCCTACATATCTGTGATCCTGACTGTGTTATTTGTCACATTCATATTTTCACACTTATCATTAATTTAGTGCAAATAAAATAGGACCGGGTGTCTCAAAATGGATTTCCAAAGTGATCTAACTGACTACGATCCGCCATTAAATTAACGTACCTCCGTTTGACACGCTGTGGTTCCCCTTTGAATTGAGGGCATTGTTGTAGGTGTATACTGTGCTGTAATAGGTTTGATTGTGTTGCAGGGTGGCATCTGCGCACGCCGATTTCTCATAATGTGTCAGGTTCGTCACGGGAACAACGTCATCGCCGCCTGGTGTCATGCCGACGCTCCATGTATATCTGTAAATACAATGAGCATGAGAGGTTAAAACAAATGGGAACTAAACTGTTATACGTTACCGAGTTCTTGTACGTTTTTTTGTATTCTATTTTTCGGTAGGCAGGCGTACGCCGCTAGTCTTAGAGGTTAGAACACGTCAAAGAGTTTTACTGTATAATTTAACCGCATCCCATCCAATAAGGCCAGTGTCTCCTACTTTCACTATTCGTATGGGTACCCTACTTGTAAATGACATGCAGCCGGTCTGTACTGGTTATGCATGAATTAAACAATATTTTAACTTACTTACCTCGTCATGTCCTCCAATATTGTTTACATGTTTGTGCCACGGAAACTCTATTGACATCACGTGACCAACATGTTCAGTGTTTTAAATGTTCCTGACGTGAAACTGGGTATTATTGGGTCAAGATTTGCAAGCAAACTATATCTGTGACATCAAAACACCCGCACTATTTGTTGTATACCGGACTCTTGTTACCCCCTTGGCGATTTCGCACCATTTAGTAGGCAGGCGTACACCGCTAGTCTTAGAGGTTAGAACACGTCAAACAGTTTTACAGTATAATTTAACCGCATCCCATCCAATAAGGCCAGTCTCTCATACTTTCACTATTCGTATGGATACTGTGGGATCTACTTGTACATGACCTGCAGCCAGTCTGTACTGGTTCTGCCTTAATTAAACAACAGGTTCACTTACTTCTAAAAATAAAAAATCCATCCTCGTCATATCCCCCAATATTGTGTACATGTTTGACGTCGGAAACTCTGTTTACATCACGTGACCAACATGTACAGTGTTTTCTTTTAAATGCTACATGCTAAAAACGATGCTAAAAACCCCACAAAATGTTCCTCAAGTGAAAATGGGAAGAAATAGATCAAGATTTGCAAGCAAACTAGGTATGTGACCTCTAAACGCCCGCACTATTTTTTATACCGGACTACTTCTGCCTTTACCAGCGTTTTCTGAGTCCTTTAGCAGTACATCTTTGACGAATGCTACAGTACAATAAATATAATTAACGGCGCTTACAGTAGCACTTTTCTGCTCCTTACCTATTTGTATGTACTAATATCGTATACATATCGTAATTGTATAGTATTGGTAAATTTAATGAGCATATCGTATGATCATATTATATTGGTATGTTTGTACCGTATCATCGTATAGTACAGTTTGTTTACATTATACAAACGTACTATACGAATATTGTACAAACATACGATATCCGTTCGTAATACGATATATCCGTACGGATATGGTATGAATATACCATACCCGAAGTGTGGCATAAAAGTGCCTATACACCGGGTGAGAGATTAAACTATAGCTAGGCATATAGAATCGTATCTCGTAAATAATCACAAGTTTTTCATTATTTAATTGGATTTTATTTCTCGTGTTGTGGATATATTTTGAGGGTGCAATTTTGAGAAGTCAGTCGTCACAATTATGATGCCGTTTAGTGTACCCAGGTACAGTTTGAGACTTAGGCAGACTATTGCCAGTTATGTCCGTGCGGGTTTCACAGTGTCTCAGATCCGGAAGTTGATATTGAAGAAATATCGGGTGAAAACATCATGCCATTCTATCGGAAATATTAGGGCAAATAGTACACGGCAACACCGTTAATATATAGTATACATTTACGGTATTCTGGTACATTTATACCGTACACAAATCTGGTATGTTTGTACGATACAAACGTACCAGAATTATACACATGTATAATAATCGTATAAACGTACGATTTGAATGGTATATCTATACGATATTGGTTGGTATGTAAAGTACAAACATACCGTATGTTTATATTATATGCATATCGTATAGAAAACATATCGTATTGGTATAGTATACGTATAGTATTGGTATAGTACGTATAGTTGACCTGCAGAAAAGCGCTACTGTATATGCAATACATATAATTTAACATATTATGGTATTGTTGAAGGGCCTCGTTTCTTACGAGATCAGTAAACTCTTTTAATAAATAGCATATTATCACTCATGTACATGTACAATCATCTACGTGTTGCTGTGACTGGAGAATTGGGGTTTATGGGATTTATGACCAGTGTAGTTTCGGATCAAATAGCACGCTTGTACCATGATACCGATATATAATACTCGTTACAAGAATGACGGATGTTTCATTGGTGGAATGGCGAACCGTTCAGATCCTGATCAGACTGTGCGGATGCACAGACTGATCTGGATCTAGACTGGTCGGAAGACCCATAAACCCCATTTCACATACATACCTGTCAATTCCTGATTCGGGGTCGTAGAAATATCTCCACTGGGCACATATCTGTCTGTCATTGGATTGGTAGGTTAGGTCTTGTTGAAACACTGGACCATCCAACACGTCCCCGGCCAATGGAGGCGACCTGTCAATCAGGATAGGCTCGGAACCATGGCCAGTGGTGAATAGACCAACTGAAGCAATAAGAAACCGGCCATGAGATGGTGTACCTAAGAAGATGTGCGATTTTTCATGAAAACTAGTTACATAAACTGCGATATTTTCCGGAAATGACATCGAAAGTTGACGAAATTGTCCTGGCAGATGCGGAATAGCAATACCGACAATTTTGTAAATATTTCGCATATCTTCTTAGGTACAAAATCACAAATCAATATGCATGTACACTTCATGAGCATCGCTGACACAATCAAACGTTGTCTTATAAAAACCTTTTGGGATGAAAATCGTTAGCACACGAGGGACACGTTTCACTAAAACTCTTCGTATGAATATTGTTATGGATTTTATTCTCACATTAACGTTACCATTTTGCACCTATACATACACATTGTGTGCACCTACTTGTAAGTCGCCCTGCGTTACAGACAGAAATTCCGGGTAACTACTTACCGTGATTGGTAACTCGTACACGAATCCATGCAGGTATTCCCTCCATCAGGCCCAACTCCTCGAGCGACAGGAACGGGTCGTCCCTCTCAACAGACTCATGCTGGCTGTACGCCTTCAACTGCACGTCATACTTTGTCTTCCCCAGCCCGAACTCTGCGAGCGCAATATTAGACAGGTCGTCTACAGCGTCATAGTATATGGCAATCAAGTCGAAGTCTTCATCGTATATGATATCGGTGACTCCCAGGAATAATGGCGCGCTTGTGTCCACAAGGAACGGCACGCTGTGACAGACTGTTGTCACCAAGGACCCGCCCAGCTCCGCGCCGTTCAGTGCTTGCACCGTGACGTAGTAGGCCCCGTCTGGGAGGTGAATCCCCTTGTGGTTAGAACACACCAATTAGTTTTACAATGGAACCTCTCTAAACCAAACAACAAGTCTTAGAAACACATGTGATCTTATTTTGATGAGTTTCTTGGTCATGTATATCATATTATAATGTATTTTCTTGATCGCATAGCACACAACTATGGCTCAGAATGATAAAATTCCTGATTCACAGTGAAACCTCTCTAAGTCGGACAGCCTGTGGACCACCCAGGGTGTCCGGTTTAGAGACGTTTCACTGTAATTTGACCGAATTCCATCCAGTAAGGCCAACCTCTCCTACTTTCACTGTTCGTATGGATGCTGTGGGACCTACCGGACTACGTATGCATAACCCCTGGGCGATTTTGCGCCCTTTTGTATTATCTAACCTTATGGAAGCCGGAGTCCGTCCAGAACTTCTTACTGGAGAGGTGTGTGTACGGGTCCGTGTAGGGAAGGACGTCCACACCACAGACGTGTGTACCGACGGCCCACGTGTAGCCCCAGATACCACTCTCGTTGTCATGGAAGCCATTCCAGTTAGCTGAAAAGGTCGATGATTTAATAAAAAGAGAGACTATTAAAATAACATGGATAACAATGTATTTTGATAAAAACCATGAGGTCGAGAGTTTAATCAAAAGAGAGACTAATGGATTAAAATAACGAATTTCACTTGATAGATGCATTACTTAGGTATCGAACGTGACACAAGCGTCCATAATTTGTTTCACAACTTTGATGATCATCGCCACGGGTGTTTGCCATATTTATTTGTATTGTAAATACATAACGCTTTGCCAAGCGTGTGATTAATTTATAATTTATACATGTATATATTTAAACGTCCATTCAACGTATTGTGTGTATATCCCAGTACGTTACATTAGCCCCGCGATTCGTCGTGCGACGTTGGTGATTCGTTAATGTTTGTTTGACGTCATTAACATACATGAAATTCATCGTCGCTGTCAATAACGTCACGCTATTGACCGGCAACGGTGTTGTTCTAGCAATTGAGACAAAATGACGTCAGACAAGATTATTCTTAATTTTAACGACATATGTGCTTATTTACATTTCTGAATCTACCAGAAAATGCAGTGTAAATATAAATAATAAAACTATGGTCTGTTGCGTTTACTGTGGTGCAAACTACATTTGGTCTGTTTAAAGTTTGCGAGGAGTCCTTCGGAATGTACAGAATGTATTGTACACCCAATATGCTGTTGCGTTTACTGTGGTTAATAATACAGTTGGTATGTTTGGTCCATTGGACTCCACGCACTTTAAACAGACCAACTGTATTGTACATCCCAGTAAACGCACAGCCCATGGTTTTATTCCTTAAGTAAACACAAGAGCCCATGGTTTTGTTACTTAATTATAAACTAGAGGTGAAGACGATGGTGCGGAAGTCGAGTGAATAATTGAAATTTTATTTCATCAAAGGAATCCAAATGACCGCCAAAGACACTAAAGGTTTAGGCGTTTACGCGATAAGTTATATTATTTGTTTTTGTCTTAGACCACATCTCCAACAACATAAGACCCGAACGTGTGCCCCAACATACGGATGGACGGACGGGTGGACACCCATGTTAAAACATGGGTATACTGATGGTAGGTACTATATAGATACACAACCCCTGCGTTAATATTGCCCAGGTTATCAACGTTTCTGAACATCCATAGACAAATATCAATTCGCAATCAAGCAATTTTATTGTCTGAGCCCGAGCTAGCTCGGGCTCAGACTATCAAGCTGCTTGATTTCAAGCAAAACATTCAAGTACTATGAAATAATTTAAAAGAAATGGACAAATATCGGCAAGATTAGAGCAGATGGTAATGTAGTGTTACCCGAGAGGTAGTGGTTTGCCAGTGTATAGAGCGCATCATATAGTGCATAAAGTCCATTGAAGACGGTCCCAGATCCAGGTCCATCTATGATGATTCTGCAAGAACGTCATCGTTGTTATTATACATAGTCGCAGAAACCTACAGCGAAGATTTCCTGACGGTTCCCAAACGAAACAAACGCAAATGAATGGGAAAGGAAGTTAAAACGATCGTTTTGTATAAATATATGCATGTAACGAACATTCTTGTTTGTTTGTACGTGAAAATGATAATTTCGTTTAAATACCGGTTTCAAGTGGACTATTCAAATGTCTGTCGTTTCTTTCAACGCATAGTTGTGACATCGTTTTAGTTGTTTTTAATTAGTCACTAAAGTTAACGTCACACGTTTAAAGCAACGAACACATCGTTTGCTAATTATAAAAAGATACTAAATCAACACTCATGTACAATGCAATACACTTTACATGTATACAGGTATACATATATTTAATGGTACGTGTGATGTTATGTTATATGTAGTAGTTATGTTACCCTAATAAATTTCGGACGAGCGCTAGCGGAAGAAAAAATAATAGTGGTCGAAAAAATAATATATTACGTAATACTACATGTACCAGTTCATGTTCTATAATTACCAATAATGCATGCAATACCTATGATTCTCTTTCCATGTCACATCGGTGCATCTTTGAGTTATAGCTGCATTACATTGATCCGCTCGCAGCACATCCGATGCATTATTGAAGATCAAGCCGGGTTCCGGCGGTGTGAAGTCAACCATCGTCCCTTCTCCCACAAGGTGCGCTACATACCCGAGTACGTTCCGAACTCGCGCGTTGATGAAGTACACCGTTCCGTGTGTGAGAGGCAGGTCGATGTATTCCATGTGAGTGTTGTAGCCGACGCCGAGTCTCTCGTAGTTACTGTAGGTACCACTGATGGCCAACACGGCGCTGGGCCCCTGAACCACACCGTGCAAGTCACACGTCTCCGAGTGCATCTCGTAATCGAACGAAACACAGTTCAGTCCGTAATCAACGCAAGCCTGTGCGCAGAGGTCGGCTGTCCGAACGCTCAGTGACTTCAGGATAAACACGACGAGTTTTCCTGCTCGTGGAACGGCAAAACGACCGAGTATTCCGGTAACTCCGTCTCTGTCATTTGAATGACCGAGCTGGAATGACTCCCAGCCTACAAACTCCGAACCAAACCTGCCAGGACTATACCCGAGAGACACATACTGCGATTTATCTAGAAGACTATCCTCAAATACTATAACCGACGCTGATAGTTTATTTGGATGGCTCGATAACTTATAGGAATGCTCTACCCGTCCATCGGGAATTGTGGAGTCAAATGTTGCCAATAAACATTGTGTAGTCGTGCTTAGTCCTTGACTATTTTCTGCTTTAACAGTCCAGAACAACGGTATCCCTCCTGGTAAATTAGCCGGAGCCAACAAATTAGATCCACCCATGTCTGTCCAGTCAACCACGTTCGTGCCACCTCTATAGGTGCCGATGGCGTAGAACAGTTTGATGTCGCTCACCGCGTCTTGCGCGTGCACCTCTAGACCGAAGGCAGTGTCATCAGGATTTCGACCCGGGATCTGTTGTACAATGCATCCCCTGTTGTCACCAGTTCGCTTTCTTCTCGCGCTTATCACATTATCGGTTAGTTCAGGTGGAGACTTGTCTTCATCTCGCTTAATTTTGTTAAAGATGTTCTTGGTGATAGATGGGGATTTATATTCCCATATGTTTGCTTTGAATACTGTTATCGTTTTAAATCGGAGATCAATCTTGGCGATCGCAGATAGCACGAGCCGAAGTGGTGTCAGCACTATGTCCATCTTTGACCTGTAGGAAGAGCGAGGTTTGAGTCGTGGAATGGCATGAATCGATTATATTTTGATTGCATAACTAGGGATGTGACTGGAATTCAATGGCTTACAGGATGTGTGACCGTGACCAGTGTAGCTCTTGACAAAATAACACACTTATATAGCATTGTAATTATCTCTATTCCTTGCTAGAACCATGACGGGTGTTTAATTGATGAACTCGCGAAAAATACATTTCCTGTGAATGCACAGGCTCGTCTGGATAAACACTGGTCGCAGAACCCATAAGCCAAACTATTTTTGGGGATTAGCTGTGATTTTGGAAATTTGGAAAACGTGGTCAGAAAAGATCATAAAAACCCTGCTCGCGATAAAACAAGAACATGTGGTCTGTGGCAAGCTAGAAGAACTCCGGCAAACTTATTAACAGAAACGGCTAAGTGTTTAAGTCGTGGTGAAGGTCAAACGATCAAGGTTAAACGATCAATGCGATATTCAGACCGGTATGCAAGTCGATGTGTATGATTTGTACACATGGATACAACAGTGAAACCTCTCTAAACCGGACACACTGGGAGGTCCCCAGATGAACATTTTACTTGTCATTTTCAATCACGAACGAACATGACAATGAAATACATTACAGTGAAACACAATATTGAACACAATGGCGTCCCATGGGTGTCCGGTTTAGAGCGGTTCTACTGTTTTTTTTAAACATTGAAGTAATCATTCAGTTGATAGAAACGTTATGACAGATTGGAAAAACTCCGGTAAACTTCTTAACTAGACAGAAATATGGAGACCCAGACAAAACATTAATACGAAGTGTAGCACGTCCAGCGAGCAGGGCCAGTTGTTATCACGTGGTGTGCGGGCTGTAAGGCGTGTATCGTCATTCTTGCGATAGCAGTCACTGCATAAACAGGCAATTTTCTCACATGAGTGATATGTCACAGCCGATCAATAACATCCATGTACATGTACGCATGCTGCCAGTGGGAGTATACGTGTTTCATTGACACATTTCCCATTATTATTTGTGTTTGGTGTCTAACGTATACGTATACGAAGTAAGCACTCAATACTAATTCATAGAGAATACCAGGCTAGTGTATTTTGATATCATGTTTATTAGACAAGGCTAGGCCGAACCGAGCCTAATTATCTTGATATCGAAAGACACTAGACTAGTACTTTACTTATCAGGTAACGTTTTATGCTATTTTCTGTTATTTACTGAACACCCCTCATTATGTCCTATTTTTGTCGGTGACAATTGTCTTTCCACGTGCTAAGCTATACGTAAACAGAAATATACTGTAGACTATATACGTGTGGGAGAATCACGAGGTAAGATTTGATTTAAAGTGTTGCACCAATGTTCTACATTGTAGTTTAGACATTTCTGCCGCCCGTCCGTATATATATACATGTATTTGCATAGGCGGTGGAACCGTGAACTTATTCGGGGGAGGGGGCAATATTGAGGGCCCAAAGGGCCCGATGTTGCTAGTGGGTTCCGGGGGCATGCTCCCCGTACATTTTGTAAATTAAAAGACGTGAAACGCAATTTCCTGCATTCTCAGGGCCAAGTCTTGAGAGGCACGGGAGAATAGGAGCTACATTGGTCACAAAACATGTACAGGTAAGCCCAATTTCTCCAGTTACAGACTCAAATATAGAAGCGTCCTTTTATCGTATAATACAAGGACTATTTTGTCCTGATGCATGGATAAACATCATAATTTGTTCATCAGTGCTTACCCTATATCCAATGGAAACTTTGCAAACACCAGCTCTATCGTTATGGGGAACTTTGTTTCCAGTAGATAACCAGTAAGCTTCATGGCGCCATAAGCAAATCCAATGTCGACGGATAACGAGCCCCATACGTAGCCTGATACCCAAGGGGTCAACGTTACCTGCAATTCAATGTATATGTGGCTGTGAATGGCTAAATGGGGCTTATGGGATATGCGACCAGTGTAGATGCAGATCAGCCTGTGCATCCGCACAGACTGATCGGTATCTGCACTGTTCGCCAATCATTCAGCGAAACACCCGACTTGCTTCCAGCAAGCAATATGGATCAGTATCAAGCTCCAGTAGTGTGCTATTTGATCAGGAGATACAATGGACTGCAATGCACTGTATATGAAGCTATATATGTTATATATTTTCTGGATTGTCTATGAAATTTAATTTACTCCAGGCTTCAAGGATTTACGTTAAAAATTAGTGTTTACCATTTCCTTTACATCCGTTGTATTAAAATTTCGTTCAAACACATGAACACCTCCAAACTGATTCTGCGATTTAGAATACAATATTTTATATTATGCATGGGATGGTACAATTGTAAGACCTATGTAGCTTTAAATTGTAAACATAACTGATTCCAGAGTTTGAACAATAATTTTTCGGCTGCATTTTGTCTGGTTTCGAATCCCATAGAAAGTCGAACAAATTATTTATTTTCTTTAAAGCATCTTTTCCTGGATTATCTAAGACTGTTACAGGAAAGTCTAGTTTAGGAAATGCAAACAAATCTATGCTCGTCAATAATCGAGTGATATGGCTATGTGATGTACAGTATAACAGATAGTTTTAGAACAGTGCAATGCGTGACGTATGCGTCAAATCGTGGTATATGTACATGTATATAAGTAATCCGTGTACTATTTATGCCGTTTATACAATACTGTTGGATACATTCAGGATCTTATTGTGGATAAAGGGACGGGTACGTGTGAATAAATACTCACCGTGCCTACAAGCAACAGTCCAGGTGTTTGGGTTGACCTGTACGTTCTGACCATGCTTGTATGTCAACTGTAAGATGTGTGGGTTATTGTTACCACACTTTCAAATCAAAAGCAATTCATGGATCTGGGTTGCCATGTGCGAATCTGCTTGGAAGAATAACTTACCTATGCATATCAAAATATGCCACTAATGTTTTGTCCTGTCTGCTGTCCACGAACATTGTTTTTCATCACAATATATAGTACTTGAATGCCTAATTGATCCGGTTCTAACTATTATTGATTTAGAGTAATTTAAGCGTAGGCCCGAAATGTTTCCGAAATTATCTATTGTACTACATGTAATTAGTTCTTCTAATGATTCTTTAGAGTCGTTCATACAAAAAGTGGCATACTTTTTATTTCTTCTTCATTTATAACTACATTTATAATATTAATTTTTCTAACACTGTGGGAAAGTAGTTATATTGCTATAATGCATAAGTATGGGGACAGTGGACAGCATTGTCTTACTCCTCTTCCTAGATTAAATACATCTGAGAGATATCCATTACGTGTTACACAACTTGAAATATTATTATAAATATATCAGTCCATTTCATGATATGAGGTCCGAAATGCAGGAGATGTAATACTTTTGTTATATATTCATGACTTATATTACCAAATGCTGTTTCAAAGTCGGCGAAAAACAGGATTCCATGTAGTTCTTTAAATTTTCATTTACGTAATCATTAGTTTCATCTAACAGCTTTATATTTTCTCCAGTATATCTACCTTTAATAAAAATATAATATAATGGTTTCTTTGCACTGTTCTTACAAGTTGATTGTGTAGTAATTTGTTACATTTTCTTGATGATTGAAATAGTGTTTTCATTAATGCTATTACAGTACGCGTTTCCCCTGGCAATGTCAATAACTTTTATGTTCACCCCTAAGTAACTTTGATGTGTTAATGCTGCAACCAATCCAACCGTCACAAAATGATTTTCAGACTAGTCCATTTATGCAAATGGGGTGCTTTTGTTCTCTAATATATTAAAGTTAATTTCAAAAAGTGCAGATCCTGATGAGACAGCTTGTTACGAGCCGGCTCAACTGGATATGCACTGTTTGCAAAAACCGCTATAACTGGCTTTCGGGTTCGAAGGCGGAAACTGAACATTTTCGTTTGCTGTTTTTTCATGTTTGTGTTCTTCCTTAGCAAAACCATGTTCTGACAGAGCATATGAATTGATTCCCATGCGCTGTCAAAACATGTATTCATCAAGAAAATCAGAAAACAACAAACGATTTTTTTCATCATTGTTAGGGTTAATGTCTTATATTCATCTTATATTCCTTGTTAGAAGTAATCCGGGTGTTTCATTGATGGAATTGCGACCAATGCATATCCTGATCCGACTGCGGATGCACAGGCTGATCTGGATCTACACTAGTCGAAAAACCCATAAGCCCTATGTCTCCAGTCACAGCCACATTTGTCTAAAATCTCCATCTATGACAAAGTTACAGCTAGGAAATGACCGGGGTGTGTGATCACGTGGTTTCCGAACCCGATTTTCTGGCGTGACGTAATCTGTGATGTCATTTTTACATTAGATTTTCTTCAAACTCTTCCTAACAAACGGACAGATTGTGATGATATGTAGCGCACCAAATACGATGGTCTTATATGACGATACAGTATTTTATGCAGTATTAACGTCAATATCTGAGCTCATTATGTGTATATATCGAGTCAAAATGCAAATATATTATATAATTATGTCTTAATATTGAGTCAAACGTTCAATATATCATACCAGTATGTCTTTATATTGCGTCAAACGTTCAATATATCATACCAGTATGTCTTTATATCGAGTCAAACGTTCAATATATCATACCAATATTTTTTTATATTGAGTCAAAACTTCAATACATGATATCATTTGTTTTCATATTAAGTCAATATATGATGTCATTCGTCTTTATATTATGTCAACATTTCACTGTATGATATCATTATGTCTTTATATTGAGCCGAAAGACAAATATATGATCCATTATGTATTTATATGAAGTCAAAAGTTCATTATATGATACCATTATGTCTTTATATGAAGTCAAAAGTCCAATATATGATACCATTATGTCTTTATATGAAGTCAAACGTTCATTATATAATACCATTATGTCTCTATATGAAATCAAAAGACCAATACATGAGACCATTATGTCTTTATATGATGTCAAAAGTTCATTATATGATAGCATTGTGTCATTATATTTAGTCACAACTTCAATATATGATACCTTTTTAACTTTATATTCAGTCGTTTGTTCTGTATATATATAGGACTTATTTGCAGTAGTATTGTTTTACGGTAACACCGTTAAAAAAGCCCATATGTGTGTACTTATATGTTAGAGGTTTAACAACACTAAATCATCAGATATTTACGCACGGTGTAGTCAAAAGTAGTACAGCAAAAATAAAATAAAAGTTAAATGATTTATTCTAGGTTAGAACACACCACATAGTTTTACTTTATACATTGTAATTTAACAGAACCCCATCCAATAAGGCCAGACTAGTAGTATGTTAGAAAGAATAAGCCAGATTTGCTATGCCATAGACACTCTTTGCTTGCAGAAACTAGTCAATTAATCCATCACTACCCAGTTGCAGGGCGGATCTGGAGGAGGGGGGGAGGGGCGTCCGGGGTTACAACAACACCCCCTCCTGTTCAGCCACGGCGTTTACATAGATCACAGTTTACCACCAGTTGGAGTCTGAATTTAAATGCCATAAAACCCAGGAAATGTTCATTTCTGGAAATCTAGATCTCAAAATTTAAAAATTTGTCCTGAGGGGCATGCCCCCGGACCCCCTAGCATACTCGCTTCACTCCGTGGAGCTCGAAAATAGGACAACCCCGCCCCCCGTTCCCCAAATGCTGGATTTTGGGGTGCTTTTGACACCAGTTTTCAGCATATTTGTAGCATTTAAAGGAAAACACTGAACCTGTTGCTCACGTGATGTAAACAGAGTTTCCGTGGCCAAAACATGTAAACAATATTGGAGGACATGATGAGATTTGATTTTTCTTTCTTAGGAGTAAGTGACCCTATTGTTTAATTCATTCAGAACCAGTACAGACTTGCTGCAGGTCATGTGCAAGTAGGTCCCACAGCATCCATACGAATAGTGAAAGTAGCAGATTCTGGCCTTATTGGATGGGATTCTGTTAAATTATATAGTAAAATATGTGGTGTGTTCTAACCTAGAATAAACCATTTGACTTATATTTTGTTTTTACTATACTAGTTTTGACTACATCGCGTGTGAATATCTGATGATTTAGTGTGGTTAAACCTCTAACATATAAGAACACAAATGCGCGCTTATTTATCGGTGTTACCGTAAAACAATACTACTGCAAATAAGTCGTATCTATATAAAGAACAAACGACTCAATATAAAAGTTTCGACCCAATACAATGACATTATGTAAAATAAGAAATACAAATACAATGACATAATGGTATAATATATTGACGTTTCGACTGAATACAAATACATTATGATATCATACATTGAAATGATGACTTAATATAAAAACAAATTATATCATGTATTGAAGTTTTTACTCAATATAAAGAAATATTGGAATGATATATTGAACGTTTGACTCGATATCAAGACATACTGGTATGATATATTGAACGTTTGACTCAATATAAAGACATACTGGTATGATATATCGAACGTTTGACTCAATATAAAGGCATAATGGTATGATATATTGAACTTTTGACTCAATATTAAAACACAATGATGTAACATATTTGCATTTTGACTCAATATATACACATAATGAGCTCATATATTGACGTTAGTACTGCATAAACTACTTTATCGTCATATGAGACAGCCATGGCGTTCGATTGTATGGCATACTAGTATGTGTTTTATGGATGTTATGAAAGTTATTTACAATAACTTGCAACTTTCACAACGAATTGAGTACCGTTTATTTCTTACATTCACGTTCTCTAGTTTTTACTTACATTTATGGTAACCGATGCTTCGTCAAAACGACAGAATTATGAGATTAAAGCCGCCTATGCAATAAAGTGCAACGTGTACCGCATTTGCTGCGGAATATTTTATACAAATATGCCATTCTATTAGAAAGATGTTAAAGCAAATATACTGTAAACACATGTAAAAAACCTGAGCCCACACAGTTCGGAAGATATCGCCGCGTCTCAATAATCCCTGCGCGTCAAGCATTTTATCGTCATGGATAAATAAAAGTGAACTATAAATTCGCCACATGATCAAATAAAACCACTGCCATATGTTAAATCCAATTATGCCTGACGAAAATATTATGATTTTTCACGTCTAAAGAGATTATAGTAACTGTATAGAATATATTATTTTTGTTTGAGATATTCGTCTCTGAATTTTTACAAGTTGCCAGATGCATATATGTTCGTCTCTGATTTTTTTCTACTTCTGGCAAGACAAACATCTCAAATAAACAACAATACAATATATTTAAAAACCTCTGCCCTCCCGCTTCAGATTCTGCAAACCCCGTGTCGTGTCTGAGAACCAAAGTAATTTTTATGGCCTTACTTACGTTTGTTGACATGCTAAGAATGCAGAAATCAACGCCAACGCTAAATCCCAAAACGCCACCTCCACCGAATTCTAAAAGTGAATAAGAACTGGAATAATAATATATGATACACCAATGGCTTACGACATTTGCGATCAGAGTAACCCCAGATCAGTATTGGCACTGCTCACCGGTAAAGCACCAGGGAGCCGTTTCACTAAACTTCGTACGACTAAAATGTTCGTAAGTGCCATTTTTTATTTATAGTCTGTCATTTATTTAGCATATGCAGCCTGTGCTCAATCAATGTAAATCCATCAATTTAAGTTTCCAGACGATCCTAAAGTTGCACTTTCGAACATTGTGGTCGTACGAAGTTTAGTGAAACGGTCCATGTCATGTGTCTAGCAGACAGAACAATTAAGTACAGGCTGCTGAATGCAAGATTAGAACGTGACTGACCGCAAACGCGATAGACTCATTTATCCAGTCACATCCACATTTGATTTGAACCTCCCCTCAGATTGTAAAATGGTCTGTAGCATAAAATATATCGCAATAAAGGTACAGCCCAGACAACACTTTCGTACTGACGCCCCTACGATACACGGGTGTTACATCCATTTGTTTCAAACAAAATAATTACCACCTAAGAAACACTAGGCTTATTATATGTAGTTACGAAATAAGTTGCACAGTTTTTTTTAATTTGTCTTGGGCCACATCTGACGGACGGACACACGTACAGGGTCAACACTATATGCACTCGCGCCATTCTGGAGGGTGCAGAAAAAAACACATATTTACAAACATATAGTTTATTTTATGTCCCTAATACAATTCATTATGTGTGGATTAAATTGGAAATTCATGTTTAGCCCAGTACTAAGCCTCTTGTCAAAAATCCAAGATGGCCCCCAAATGCTAGGGGACTATCCGGCAAGACAAGGAAACACGTATGAATTACGATTTGATTTGATTTGATATATTGGTGTTTAACGGCCTATCAACAGCTAAGGTCATTTAAGGCTGGGCCAACGGGTTCGATCCAACATATAACATGTTGCATCGGGGGGGGGGGGATCCCAAAATCAGAACGGACTACTTACATCGAAAACAAAAATATATTCAGCCCTGAAATGATAATAACCTGACCTGGTGCCAGGTCCAAACCACACCAAAGCCACTTGGACCCTTCCCCTAAAATACATTGACCTTGGGCGGTCGGACGTGGCAAAACGAAGCACCATCCATAGACACACATTGTGACCACATATTGTCAAAATCGATGAATCGGTTAATGAGTTATTGAAAAATGAAATGTGTTACTAACGCACGTACGCACGTACATCTATGTACGTACATGAACTGACGATATACCCCCTCTCGCCTATCGGCGAGGGGATAATAAGGCATTTCAGTAAAACAATTAATAATTGCTCCCTCAAATATACTTAGCTAGATACATGTAAGTATACTTAGCAATTTTGGTGAACTCGGCTACTGATACATACAATATTTCCAGTACAGTGGAACCTCTCCAAACCGGACACCCTGGGAGGTCCACAGGGAGTCCGTTTTGGAGACGTTCCACTGTAAATCGGACATATTAGCTAGCGCTTCATGACATATTCTAGTGTTTTACAATCAAGAAAAGTCATTGTAATCAGAGATACATAACAGCGAAACGCATCTAAGTTAAACATTCATATTTCCCCGATGGTCCGGTTTAGAGGGGTTCAACTATACTTACGGAATGTGAAAGGTATAGGCCCGGCCATGATCAACTCTTTCATCGGTTCAAAGAATTGAGTATAGATAAGGTCAACTGGGATGTAGCCGCCCTCGCAGAAGTCGAATATATCTTGGAACTCCTGAATAAGCTCCTCCATCTTTTCTTCCTTTTCCTCCAGAAGCTTGGTAAATGAGACAAGCCATGTGTGTTTGTACCTAAGAATGGCGTACAGTGCATATCCTGATCAGACTGTGCGGATGCACAGGCTGATCTGGATCTACAATGGTGACAAAACCCATAAGCCCCATTTCGACAGTCATGCCATGTGATTATGTATCTAAGTAGATGTTAATTTTTTCATTATTTTTTTTTCCAAAACAGTGACATGTTGTTCGTAAATGAAATCAAAAGTTGACGATATTCTCTGAGCAAATGCATGCTCCGACAAATTTGTTAACTTTTGACCACATTTACGAATAGCCTGGATAGCCTGATAACATCAAAATTTGACGAACATCTCAGAGCCAATGCGGAATAAAATTCGTCAGCTTTCGAAATAGTTTCTGTAAATATATTTCGTGAAGAATCACTCATCTCATTAGATACAAAATCACATGACTTGTCTCAAATTGAGAATACAATGTGTAAATGTGTCTGTGACTGAAGAAATGGGGCGTATACACTGTGACCAGTGTAGCTCCTGATAAAATATTAGTCCTGCCGATATTTGGCCATTTTTGACTGAACGCGGACATGGCGTATACATTTTTGGTGATTTTGCATCTACAAACCTTATATTATTGGAATCCGACGGATGACACTCTGTCCCCCTTAAGCATTTTCCAAAATCCAAAATGGCGTCCAATATGGCTGCCCCAAACAGCAACACCATGCATTTGCCTCTTAATGGTGTGAAATAGAGCGTTTTTTTTCTTACACTATGCATTGCTTTAAACCACATCGTTAACACGTCATACCATGTGTTATATATTCGAAATGACATTCGAGATGGCCGCCAATACTGTATATAGTGACGAAATATGTCACTATGGCTGGTAAATATTCGAATGTATGCGTTGAAAATGAATTGTGTTCATTACAATCACTTTTGTACTTCATTGTACGGTTAGTATAATGTGTTTGATTACTAATCATTCAACATTCTACAGTTCTAAACACCGCTCTGCCATGCTCAATTTCAATGAAATAAATCAAAATTAGTTTCTGTACTCTCTACCACGTCGCCGATTGTCCCCGCCATGCATGCAGAAAATACCGAGGACAATACTAGGAATATATGTAGATTTACATATTCAATTTATTTATATGTGGGAGATTCTAGAAGCACATTGAATGCTTATAATAGCATCAATTAGAGACTGGATCACCATAAATTATTAAAATATGCGGTGATAGGGCTCGTAATTGTCTGCGAAAATTAGCAACTGGTAAACAATAATGGAAAATGACATGTGAGAGTTATAAGCATCCCAATAGATACCTATCATTTTCTCAGCCATCTGTTCAGTTTTCATCTGTCGACATCACCATTAGTTGGGATGGGGATGGGGGCTGTTTGGTTGTTTGTATTCTAGGAAATATTCCTTACATCAGTTTCAGACTCCGCTAGTCTTAGAGTGCACTTCGGTGACGGTTGAAGGCTCTGTGTTTACCACTGTACGCTTGCCTGCCTTACATGGTCTTACATTTCAATGTACACGGGCTATCTAGTATTCGTTAAACATAGTGATTCCGTTCCACTGTTCTTAGGTCCATTGGACCAACTGTTCATGTTGAAATGTGTCAATACCATAATTACAAGATAACACAATTATCCATCGTAGTGTCTAGCTCAGCACGTGCTATATTACCTGATGCAAAGTCGTACCCAGAGTGATGAATAACAAAGAAATATATTGCACTTTTGTACATATGCAAATCGATATGAAAGCAGGAACTGTCAAATGTTAATGCCGCAAATGACGTTTGGTTAACTGCTTCAATTGTAAAAACTGTGTGTGGGCCCGTGTGTGTGTCCGTGTGCCTGGTTTAAAGAAGTTTGTTGGTGTTTCTCTAATCTGCCACCGGGGACATTTGTGTACCGACAGCCTTTCCGTCATTACGTTAATGAGGGTAATGCCATACGTGTTCATAATACACAGAATGACACAGAGGACATGTCGGAAGGTATATGATGCCGTACGTGTATTATACACCATATAAACACAAATGTAGTATAGTGCCTCTTCTAACTACAATTTATGTAGTATTTAATGTGCTTATATATACAGTATAAAGCTGTCGTAGATTGCCCATAGATACATGCCCATGGGCTTATATTGTGGATATGTTAAAAGCCACAAAGCAGCGTTTGAGATTAATTAAGTGACATACATATCAGTCATGTATGAACATATGTTCACTACTCGTGATCAATAATGCCTTAACCTCAATCAATGATGTGACACTTGTATTGAGTCAGGAGAGGCTGGTCTGTTATTGAATAGGGCAAAACTGTCGAACATGTATATAATGGATGATTGGTAACATACTTGATAGCATAGGTCATTTTCAGTTACTACCCAATTCGGTGAACCAAACATAGCTCGATATCTTTGTTAAGGCATGTATTTTGTATACACACTATATCACAAATGTAATACATACTATATGAAATAAGAGCAACGCATATTATAGAGTACCAGCTATCAAATGTCAACAACATAGAGTATGAAGATGCAATATTAAACTCCTATTTAAACTTAATTTTGTAACTTAATTCTTATAAACACGCCAGAGCTCTTATACAAATGCTTTCGTCTGGGGCGTTAGGGTGATCCTTAATGTGGGAGGAAACCAGATTACCCGGAGGAAACACACTTTTCCGGGATGGCGACCACCATACTATCCCACATACTGCCCTGGGCAAGGTTTACAACTACTATTCTTTTCCGTGTTTGGCAGGGCAGTAGGATGTGTTTCACGGTAAATGCGCTGTGGCATGGAATACACCACGGACGAGGCCCACCATTGAGCATATGCGAATGCGTTAGTCGTTTATGTCCAATTAGCAATCGACTAATGGCAACTTCATCCCGGTGTACATGTCTGTAGCCAGGAGTCAATTTGACAAGAGTCAGTTTCACAGCATGAAGTTTATTATATGTCTGCAGATCCCACCGGGTCTGCATTGTATCAGAGATGAATGAGTTGATGGATGATTTAAAATCATGATAACAAACCAAACAGGAAAACTAGAAGTCGGTAGCTCCAGGGCGGCATTGACAGCACTATCTGCCCTGTCATTGCCCTTGATACCAGTATGACTGAGGAGCCAACAAAAAATAATGTCCTTGCAGGACGAAATTAAAAGATGATGTAGCTCAATGATTTGGCGGATGAATGGATGCTCAAGTTTCACGTTGTACAAAGCTTGTAGTGAAGATAGTGAATCGGAAAATAAAATTAATTGCTTTCTCCAAGCTATTTTCGCAAAATCAAGAGCAAGCAAAATGTGTTGTACCTGTCTTTAACTTCAAGAAAAAGTGATTTAAAAATGGATGGATATGTTGTGTGCTGACTAAGATCGAAGACCACATTGGGCCGCTCCAACTGCCACGGTGGAGTATCTGGGACAGTGTATTTGACAATGCGATCCAGATCTAAGCCAGTATCGTGTATAAAAGGATTATTTACCATGAAACACATCCTACTGGACTGTATCGACTGTGTTGATATTTGGCGCAATTACGTCAATATTACTTCACTTGCGGAGTTATTCCGGGTGGAGAACATTGAAGGTTTGCTTAGCTTTCTCCATGAGACCAGCCTGTATCAGAAGTCCTATGTTTTATCATTGTATACATGTCACTCATTTCTATTGCTCATCATATTTGTATTGTTACCCTAATCTTCTGATTGCCTGCCACATCTAACATACTATTTTACGATTATTTGTATTCTTCATCTACATTCATTGGCCCTAAATTATACTATCTTGTGTTGATGGGCCGTTAAGCACCATTCCATTCATGCTGTGATAGCGACTCTTGGCAGAGCAGAGTTAAATATAACGACTTACATATTGATGCACATATTAAGGTGGCGGCCATCTTGAACTTAATTAGCATCTGGGTCATTAACATATAAGTAGAAATAGTTATAGTTCACATATTGAATTTTTAATAAATTATTGAACTATAACCTACTTATTGTTTACCCATCCCTTTCGCGAAGCTCCGATTTCGAATCGCTATACTAGTATGTGATTGGCGGTGCCAAAAGAAATATACAATGTATTACAGAAAACTATTTTGGAATCAGACTATTAAAACTGCTGAGTTTTGTTGTTTTGGGAAGCCATTTTGGACCGATCTTGGATTATGAAAAATGTTCGAAGGGTGATAGAGTGGCATCCGTCGGATTCCAATAAAACCGATAACGATCTTGTTAGAGGCATTGATGGAATGGCGAACATTGCATATCTTGATCAGACTGTGCGGATGCACAGGCTGATCTGGATCTACACTGGTTGCAAAACCGATAACAATCTTGTTAGAAGCATGACTGGTTTTTCATTGATGGAATGGCGAACAGTGCAGATCCTGATCAGACTGTGCGGATGCACAGGCTGATCCGGAATTACACTGGTCGCAAAACCCATAAGTCCCATTTCTCCATTCACAGCCATATATAGAAAATGGAATAGGAGAGTCTTTTGATAGTATCTTTTTGGGAAAAGGCTGGAAAACACGTACGTAGTTTATATCGTATTTAAAATATTGGGGCTATGTCTTAACAATGGGTATTACGAGCTTTGCGACCAGTAAAGATCCGAACAAATATGTGCGTTAGCACTGATCAGGATCTGTAGTGTTCACCATTCCATCACAGAAGCACCGGTATTGCTTCGATCAACGACTATTTGGCTATATTAGCCAATTAGTAGTCACGTTACAACTGGCCTGCTCTGCATAGTATGTTATTGATTACGTTAACGATTATAATCAGTTGTTTTTTTTGCGTATCATCATGATTATGTAATAGTTATAGTTCATATATTGGATTTTTAATAAATTAATTTCGTAGCGAGCGATAAATTAATTTATTAAAAATCCAGTATGTGAACAATAACGAACTTATTGTTTACCAGCCCACTCGCGAAGCTAACAGTGATTTCGAATCGCTATACTAGTATGTGATTGGCGGTGTGACACGAAGTGAACGCGTGTGTGGTAATATGCTTTGCGTCTCATGAACTGATGACAATAAGGCATACAATCAGTACCAAACATGGCGCTGAACATTTAATGATTAATTTAGTACATATTGGCGAAAGCGTCGCAATGTGCGATTAATTTAGACTAAATACCGTTCTTTCACTGGTCGAGAAACTAGGGTAAACAACCAGTATGGTTATTACACTGTTTACGTGTGGTCATGGTCATGGGTGTCACCAGCATTTTTGAAAAGGGGGTTCGATTTTTGAATCAAAAGAAATATGTAAGGGGTTCAGGGGTGGCCCCTGGACCCCTGACATATTTGAGTTGGTTCACGATTCCGGAAAATTGTTTTTCATTTCCAGAAACCAAATGCTGCATTTGGGTATGTTTGTACAACAACTAGCTCCTGGGCAAAGTTTTGAGTCAATTTAACAAACGTATTTCAGATAATTGGCTTTTTGAAGACGTTTCTTTTTTTAATGTCGTGCATGTGAATAATATAATGTTTGCTCATTCATGCACTGTAAATGGCTATCGCGGACCTCATTTGTATAACTAGAAATGTGGCCTGTCGGCACACGAATGCCCCCACTGGCAGCCAAGGACAACGAGGCATATTTGAAAACACAGAGGGCCAGAGAAACATGGATCTGTTGTCACAGCACGATAGCAGACCTTCAGAGCAATGGGTGTGTGAAATATCAATCAGATCCATGCAACAGACACTATAAGACACTTTCCCGAGTTTCGAACACACCAAGTATGTGACATTGACACTGGGCTTATCGGGGGTGGGGCGATAGTGTTGGTAGAGGGTGGTAGATGACAATTAGAGAAATGCATGTGAGAAATATCAAGCAGATCCATGCAAGGAAACAGAAATTATAAGACATTTACCTGAGCGTTCAGGTTTCAAAAGCACTAAGTATGTGACCCTGACCCTGGGCTTAGCGGGGGCGGGATGCTCGTGGATTTTTCACAGGGTGGTAGAGGACCATTAGAACAATGCGTGTGTGAAATGTAAAGCAGATTTGAGCAAGGAAACAGACATTATAAGCCATTTACCCGAGTGTTAAGGTTTCGAACGCACCAAGTCTGTGACCTTGACCCTGGACTTAACGGGGCGGAAATAATATGGATTTGTCACAGGGCGTTAGAGGACCAATGGAGCAATGCGTGGTGTGGAATGTGAAACAGATCCGAGCAAGGAAACATAAATTATAAACCATTTACCCGAGCGTTATGGTGTCGTACATACGTACATACGGACGGACGGGGACGTACGGGGACGTACGGACACCGGTAACACTATATGCCCCCCCCACCATTCGGTGGCGGGGGCATACGAATAATCCTGCTGGCATCAACAAATGGGGGTTCGTAAGAACACATCGAACCTCCCCCAACTACGCCCTTGACTATATAGAAGAGACCAATACTGAACTATCGCTATACGTTTGAAATGTGCTTCAATCAGAATTTTCTGAAAGGAACACGTTGACGATTTCCTGGTCTATCAATAGGGAAACAAAAATAATACACCGCGGTGTGCGCGTGCTGATGACCTTGTAGTTTTAGACACGAATTCCCGTAACATTCAACAGAGGTTCTACTTTCACTTTCAAAAGTTGCAATAAAGCACATTTTCGATAGGTTTCTGGGGGCCGTTTCACTAAACTTCGTACGACTAAAATGTTCGTAAGTACAGATTTAAGATCGTCTGGAAATTTGAATTGATGGATTTCCATTTATGGAACATAGGCTGCACATTATATTCAATAAATGTAAATCCAATAATTGTTAATGCAAGAAAGCATTGTTAATGCGAAATTTACAGACTATCATAATATTGCACGTACGAACATTTTACTCGTGAAAAGATTAATGAAACTACCCCCTATTCTGTTTGTTTTTTGTACTTACTTTATTCAAAACAAATATTCGAACTTGGTTAATAGTGTTTAACATTTCTTCGTTAAGAATATCATATTCTCCCAAGTCGACGATTAATCTCTGAAGCGTAAATTTCTGGAACTTTTCCTCGGCAGTTCTTGTACTTGGCATGTTCATTTCTCTTTCTGTTTAATACAATAATATAGCATACATGTATACGAACACAACCGCCTTGACCAGATTATCAAGGTTTCTAAACATATATTGGAAATACAGGAGATGGGAAAAATAGCCTGTCGAGTGATAATCTTTCATTGTATACATAATAATACTAATAATAACCTACTACATATTGGCATGTGATTTTTTCCGTCGCCTGTGATTGGCAATAATAGCTCAATAAGCAAGCAATTTGATTGTCTGAGCCTGAGCTGTAGCACAGCTGAGACAATCAACGTGCTTGATATCAAGTAATATATTCAAGTATTTTGCAAGACAGATATTGGCATGCTTAGCGTAGGCGGCAGTGTATATGTATAATAATAGACACAGCCATCGCAATATTTCCTTTCTTCACATCACCTGACTTGTACTAAGTACAGTGAAGATTTGTTGAAGGTTTGCAAACGAAACTAACGAAAACAAAGTGAAAACTATTGTTTTCCCAACGATATGCATAGAAACGATCATTATCATTTGGGCTTCTGTACGTGAAAACGATATTTTTGTTTAATATCCGGCTTTCAACTATTCAAACGCCTGTCGAAATCATTCAACGTTTTTAATGCAACGTTTTTCATTAGAAAATGATGTTGTGACACATTTAAACCAACGAATACATCGTTTGCTAAGTATGAAACAGAAATGTAAAAACGATGTGTAAACTATAGACACCTGTTCGTTTGTGAAACCAGAAAAAAAACCCGGGCTGTAATTGGTCGTAATAACCATAAGTATGTCTGACGTCTGATGTCAGTAAGCATTACCTGAAATACGCAATGATTGGTCAAAGTAAAGCCCATACAGCATATTCGAGTTTTGTTATGAGATAGTGTACCATATCACACCTCGTAGAAACTAGTATATTGGTGACAATGAGTAGGATACTAATGTGTAAAATAATATACATTAAAGCAGATAACAGACTCATCTGAGAGGAGTTATAGTTAGACTGCAAGTGAAATTATTACGTTACATTATACCACATAATTAGAGATAATAATACCAATTCATACCACTTAATAACTATGTCAGCGTCGCAAATGAGTTTGTTGATTTCAGAAGCCGATGATATGTCTTCAAATCATGTATTAAACGCTATGGACAATTTTACTAATAATTGTTCTTGCTACGAGAAATATACAATGCTTATTATTAGCTTACATTTAAGGCTAAAGATCTCATTTTCGCACGAGTTCTAACGTGGAGGTGTTATATATACATGTAAGATATATTGTGCTAGAGTGCCAAATGGCAGATTTCGCTCGCCTTATATACCCATGCATGATCACAGTGAACGAAAATTGGTCGCTTGCGCAAATGTTGGCCATTCAGCCCCAATAATGGTCGTTTGCCCAAATACTGGTCACTGACCAGAAATTGGTCACTGGACATTAGTGGTCGTTAGCCCAAATATTGGTTATTCATCCAAATATCGGTCACTGGACAAAAATTCACGAGCCGGAAATGATATCAAATTATGAAAGTGACATCACAGATTTTGTTCTTAGTGACGTCAGCAGATACGAATTTGTCCATCAATTTGATCAAATAAACCACGGAAACTGACATTTAACTCCAACGGGGCATGGAAAACACAATCAATAAATAGTATATAAAATATGTACCAGAACAATGTTATTGTGTGTACGCTTCATCTTTAGCGGTTTGGTAAAGTCCCTGTCGCCAAGTTACAAAGACAAACAATCCCACGAATCAAAATGGCGGAGACTGAGATAAAGAATGTGTGACGCCGACATAATCGTTATATTTTCGACCACGATAGCGGCTGCAGGGATTGTTAGACAATGTTATGTAGTAGGGTGGAATGATACACTTTACGTCTTGTATTACTTTGGAAACAGCAGACTACACATCGTGAAATCATATAAGAAAGTAAAATAAAATAGTCTGGTCAATTCAAAATGCACCCTGTTTTATTATACTAATTCATTATGTTATAGAATTTCTTTCAATAGTCCACACAATTAATAAAACAGACAATATTTACTGCATGTTTGTATTTTTAACCAATCAGCGACCAGCAATCAGTTATTCTCCAACATATTTGGTCAATTTCATGGTTACGCAGTGTGCATCGACGCACATGGCCTATGTAGTTTGCTGACACTCCAGAACTTGAATTTCGGCAAAGAATTTACCAGTTGTGAAGGGTAATTTCGACTGTCTATGTTGTTCCAAATACATAAATATGTTTACCATAACACCTTGCTTTTTTGGAGAGCGTAATGAATTTTGACTTTCTATGCGTAAATAGACAGAATGTTTATTCGCCTGATGCGCCACATTTTGTTTCGGCCCACGAGTTACTCGACCCAATTTCCGTATTCATTCTGCAGTAATTTCAATTTATAATAGGGTGTGTTCTACTGATCATTCATTTGTATATATGTGCATGTCTTCATTGATCGACAGTAATCAAGAGCTTACAGAGTGATGTCTTCGACACCGGTTGTATCTCGACTTATATTATTCATGTTAGTTTCTTCATGTATAATATTTTCATGTGTTACACACTGATCTACATGTACGTGTTAAAATGAGTTCTGACTAGATGTTGGGTAATCCATGCTGGATGCATTTTAAAGTAATTATAACGCATGTTATAAAACACCAGTGTGGGCTCTGGCTGAGAAAAAGAGATCTTGTGTTGGGTGCTGCCAGTGTAGTCCCAGATCAGCTTGCGCATTCGCGCAATCTGATCAGAGTCTGCGCTGTTTGCTGACCGTTCACTCTATTTACTTACGGCTATTGAGAGTATTATAACGCATATTGCAGCAGAGGTGCTGGCAGTCGGATCGAATTTGATACACCTACACGGACTACCGCACCGCTTAGAGAGCTCTTGCTTAGAGTGTACTTGGGTAACCATGGTAACATACTGAATGTGTATTATCGTTCAGATGGTTCGCGATGTCCTTGTGGCCAAGTTGGATAATTGTATTCGGTTTTGTCATTTCGCCCGTGGCATTTTCATCAACAACTTGTAAACATATCGACAAATTTGCTTGACACCTTATATGCTGGTTTATCATCATGATTTACATCTTTAATTTAGCGGTAAATATCGATTTTGTGAGTTTCTCTATTAGTAAAATTATAATACAGGGTTCTTCTCTGTTAACTGTTTATACATGACCAAAACCATACAGTACTCAAATTAAATAAACTCCATTACATTGCACTTGTGCCCATGGTCGAGGACATATTTTGTGTTAAATATATCAGATATCCATTACTATTTCCTCTAGTTACACTTGTTAACATATCTAATATCGACAGGAAACGTTACTTAATGATCACAATCATGTATGCTACATGTAGATTGTATGAATTGTTGAGACACTTATATATGCTCTGATTGACGATCAGTGTTTCTCACAATGGTAAATCATAGTTTGATATGACAGTGTTCAAACTATGTGATTGTGTTTAATTTAGCGAACTAATTTGTATATTGTAATGTATGTGCTTAACCACTTTCGTCATAAGCAACTGCGAGTAAAACTATTTGCGAGGAGTGAAGATCCTGATGAGGTGGCTCGGTATGAACCGGATTGTCTGTATCTACACTGCTAGGGACTATAAGTACACAGACGGGTACTGTTGAATGGATTAACATGAGCAATCGAGATTGTTGATTATCTGTTTTACTTGTTTCTCTTAAATTATAAACAAGGGGAATAGTTTGGATTATTCAGTTGACAGCTGGTGCCTCTGTAATTGGACGAGTTGCTGGAGGTAATTGGGTAAATGCCATTACAGTGGTTATATCCGAACTCGACAAATGTTATGCCATAAGTCCCATAAGTCTGTCTAACACGTGTTTTATTGATTGGCATGTTCAACTGTGCATACAAATGAATAATTGGGTACTGCAATATACACTCGCCAAATAGATCTCATTAGCAACAGTCGGCTCGACATGGTATGCACATTGTTGAATGCTCAGCTATGGATATATTGACTTTAAGTGACAGCACAAGCACATTCGTTCATATGATAAATGGTATTAATGTATAGTTAGTAATCAATATTTTGTGTGTGTGTAATTTCAGCTCACTCTCTCTGTCTCTCCCTCGCTTCCTGCCTTCATGAATAAAGAGACGCTTAAGTGAGTTGGTGCCTTGTTGTGTACGAACCTAAGGGTACGCCCCTTGTTACAGTTATTTAGCGAAACGAGAGCTTACAACCCGCGTTAGATAATATACTAAATTAAATGTCATTCACACACCGACATAGTTGGTAAACTTGCGACATTATTAGATTCTGGGTTTGGAGGACAGGTGCGTGAATTAAAGACGATACTCGGACTCGGAGCTGGATAAGAACCAACAGACGTGATTCTGAATGTGCGTGATTGGTCTGTGGGTACAATTCCAGATCATGTCATGTATGTTTTCATTTCACGTCCTGTCAAAGCAGCACTAATAAATAGCTTTAAAATCCTGCAAGTGGCGAGGTTAGAATGAAAGTTCATTCAGCGTTCGATATGTAACTGAATAGTTAAGGTAAGTCACTTGTAAATTCTATATGCTGGGGCATATCAATATTATCTTGTGATTACATTGTGTAAACTATATTTATATGTATATTGTTTTATTCATTTATTGACTGAGTGTAATTTATGTTTAGAACGTTGATTTTGCGTACATGTAGACGAACTCATTAGACAGCAAGGTTTGCTCACTTGTTTATGCTGATGTGTCTACCATTACACGCGTTCATATACGTGCTCGCTGTCTTGTTTACATGTTGTATTTTAAGAAGTACAGTGCAACCTCTCTACAACAGCCACCCATGGGAAGAGGCAAAATTGGCTGTTATAGAGAGGTGGCTGTTGTAGAGAGGTTAATGCTGAATACAATTTTATCGTCTGATGTTTATTTATTTTCTTCAATAATTCTCAATAAAAACATGTTTTGACAGCATTTTAGAATCATTGCTGATAAGCGTGGTAGTTGCCGTATATGCCTTTGTATGCTAAGTTCATACTTCCATGTGTGTTGCATTGTGTCAAATATATTTATATACATTTTCCAGATCAACGATCTTACGTCTTTATAGAACCCGCGGGGGTCTCCTGTGTATTAGCATCCTTTGAGCGTTCATCTACCCGCGCTGTACCGCAATATAGAGCGCTGATGCTCCCTCGTTGACACTTGCATGTATCAAGTGTCCACATATTGAAGCAATCCATCCAAGCAATACTAAAGTTACATGATGATGAAGAAACTTGTAAAGTGTTTCCACAACGATGTGAAGGTCAAACGGGTCAATGTCATGTTAATGAGGGCACAATAATAGTTTCCAGATGTTGACGTTTCTGAACATTTATTGGCGATATCAACTCGCAATCAAGCAGTTTGATGGGCTGTGCCTGAGCTGTAGCACAGCTGTAGCACAGCACAAGCTCAGCAAATCAAGCTGCTTGCTTTGAAACACAATATTCATGTATTTCGTAATAAAACATTGACATATATTGACAAGATTAACGCAGGCGATGGTGTATACCAACCTGTGAGGGGAAAATCGACGTCCGTGAAGACTTCCACGGGGTTTAGACAAACTGACATCGAATTGCACAATTTCGCCTCTATAGACATCGATAGCGAATCGCTTCTCACGTTGGTCTCGACCACTAACGTGAAACTGAATCCACCCAAAGTAACACCCACGTCGATGCTGTGTTCGGTTTCTGTTACAAATGAAAATAACTTGTACAGTGGAACCTCTCCAAACGGGACACCAAGAAAACACATGTGATCTTATTTTTAATGAGTTTCTTAATCATTTTTCTAACTAAAAGGTGATAATGGCTGTTCGTAATCAGATGGCACACTACTATGGGGACCTCCCAGGGCGTCCGGTTTAGAGAGGTTTCACTGTATCATTAAGACAGTGCAGGATACAGCTACATACTTATGTATCAAAATGTTGTCATCTTATCCATTTTATTTTATTTCTTCACAAAAGTATACGTTGTTACCACTCACTCGGACCGTCTCGGCGAGGTAGAAAGTAGAAACAAAGAAATCATGCGTTCACATTTATCAGGTGCATCTAAGACTAGGAAACAAGTAGGAATTCCGATGCTCGCCGAGGAATTCCTACCGTTTCCATGCCGAACCCGATAAACTTGATATCAACAGACACTAGAACGATATTCTATTTATCAGGCAACGTTTTACGCTAGCCGATGGTTAAATAGTAAATATATTGAGTTAACATAAACACCGACTTGTTTACGTTGCGTCATTACACTGGCGTGATTGTGGGTAACGTCATGTGACGCCGTTCGACTAATGAAGTGTTTAATTCGTTGTAATCCTGGTATATGCCTGATAGAACATTATGTTATCAGTCTGTACATATTCGGCCAATACAAAACGTGTTACCTGATAAAGTGTGTTATCAGTCAGTATGTGTGTTAAGACAACATAAAACGTATTACATCGACCTGTTTAATTCTTTGCATGCTAGCGATGAAAATAACAGCCAACAAATAAATATCACCTTGTTTCTCTCCGTAACTGTGTCTTGAAATTGCATTAGAATTGCAATTATAATGATATTGCAAGACATATCCATGATTCATGTACATTTATTTACATGCAGACATAAACTAAAGAAAATACATCGTCTGTTATTTTGAACTTGTTATATATAACCCACAAGTTTCCCAGCATGCAAATAATTATTATCGCAATACACCCACTTTTTCCAAACTACTAAGTAGAAAAGTGGGAGATAATCCATGACTGCGGGTCGAATCAAAAATCGAAATTCACTTCGCGATTCTACATACCATAAGTAAAGCACACACCCGTCACCAAGTTTCATGCCCTAGATATTACGGTGAGAAATTCTAAGTCGAAAAGAGGGAGATTATCCATGACGGGGGCGGGTCGAATAAAAAATGTGTATATTCACTTTGCGCATTTACACACCATAAGGAAGGCACACACCTTTTCAAGTCCCTAACTATTACGGCGAAAAAGTTTTGCTTCTTACATGAAACCTGGCGGACGGGCGGACGGACGGACACCCGTGACAAAACAATATACAGTGGAACCTCTCTAAACCGGACACCCTGGGAACATCCAAGAGAGGTTCGACTGTACCTTTTTTTTCAAAAACTGAGTATCATAAACAACACTCACCATATGTATCCAGCTCAAATAGATAGCTACCAATGGAGACTGCCGCGAAGCCACTTGGGTTTACCACAGTGTCCACCTTTACGTACTTTAGTCGCCCATCTACGAGCATTGCAATATCGCACGTCATGCCCATACAATCGCTGTGGGCCGTACAAACGTGTCTACCTGCTGCGATTTTATCTTTGAACATCGGACATTCTACAAGAGAAGCAAGTTACATCACATTGGCACTTGCAACAACTTTATTTATGCACATATTTCAATACACTTTCTTTCAGACCTTGACACTTGCAACTTGTTTTGTTATTTCAGACAATCAAGCTGATATTCGGACGTACATGTACCAGCAGACATGTTTTATTACATTTGCACACTATAACAAAAGGCAGAGGTGAAGGAAACTTGTTTCGAGGGGTCATTTGTTTTAAGTTACTCATATCCCCTCCTGTCGTCGGTACCGGGGACTTAGCCCCCTTCTTACATAGAACAAATTGGGTATATTAACATCACATTTCATCCAAGGGGAGTAATTTTGCTTATTCTATGATTTGCTATATAATCTAAACAAAGTTCAACAAAACCATTACGGAACAAGTGTTAAATTACTTATTAATACATGTATATGTACATTGCATCTTTTCAATTTGACTCTAGAAGATTGTTCTACCGTCAATTTCCAACTTTACACACTCATTTCTGCCGCCGTCTATAACTTAGCCCCTTATTTCCATTGACCGAGTGCATTGTCAACAGAACATACTCGTTTCTGCCGCTGTATATAGCGCTGCAGTCAAGTCGGAGATATCGCCAAGGTCTTCAGTTATCCCACTGGATGCCAGTACGCCGCGCAAATATGGAAGCCCCATGACACTGGGATTACCGACTGGCACCGCCAACTGGGCCGAATCAAGGTCCTTTATGTGAGAAAACACCAAATACAGTCAAACCTGTGAAAACAAGCCAGCCATGAGATCGTCTGGCATTTGCTTATAGGTGGTGTTTGTTTGCAGGTTCATAATAATTGTGAAAACAAGAGTGTGGCTGCTAACGACAGGTAATTGTTATTCAGAGGTGACCATTAGCACAGTTGTGACTACAGAAGTAGTCCCTTAAACATAGTCCTTGTTTTGAGGCCATATACACAGTTTGCATGCACATCCTAATCCATTACTGTCCAATTATACTTGAGAAACATGTTGGGTGTTTTACCACCAGATGGCAGCATGTTCTGATGTGTGCAGCATTTAAAATAAAACACTAGACCTGTTTGTCACGTGATGTAAACACAGTGGAAAAATGCAGTGCAGTGAGAAAATAATGTATACAATAGCAACCATAGGAATAGTGAAAGTAGAATACTGGCCATATTTGAAAGATTCGGTTAAATTATATAGTAAAACTAGTAGATGTTTTCTGACCTTTAGCGTGTTGATAAAGATGGTATGAAGTGGCGTCCCTTCCAGCCTTTTCAGTATCCAATCCACGTCCTTTTTATTTAGGTCAATAATTTCGAATATGTTTAGCATCTTAAACAACCTGTAATGAACAATATATGACGGTCTAATGCAACTTATTAGCACGAGGAACAGTTCCAACAGTGGCTGTATTAGAGAAAAACATTGAATGACTGTAACACTGTATAGTACGGAGCCCCGCAGGGGACGTATAATTATTTGTTGTATTCGTTCCCACGAAATATCAATTCATTCCCTTAATTTAACAGTTCATTCCCACGAATTAACAATTCGTTCCTTCAATTTAACAATTAATTTTTAATTCGTGGGAACGAATTGTTATATCGTGGGAACGAATTGTTTATTCGACGGAACGAATTATTGAATTGAGGTAACGAATTGTCATTTCGTGGGAACGAATTGTTAATTCGAGGGAACGAATTGTTATTTCGTTGGAACGAATTAATAAAAGAAATCCATGTCCCCTGCGGGGCTCCGTAGTATAGTGGAACCTTTTCAAACCAGAGAAAAGCGATAGCCACAAGAGTATATACATGCACTATTAAACTTCTATTTTTTATTTTCATTTATTATTTACTTTGGTAGTAAGGCCATAGTGCTATGTCTAGTAGTCTGTCATCAATAAATAGCATTTCTAGCAAGTTTGTACTGAAACAAATGTGCAATAACTATGTTGTGTTTACAATCATAATTAATTAATGGATGTCTATGTGTATTATATCACGTTATTTTAACTAAAATCATTTCATGACAAATATTAGTTTCGTCTGCCAATAGGTTTCATTTTCCAATTGATAAGCATTTGATAATTAATAGTTTGACATTGTAGCATTTCAAACCTCAAATAGCATACGGTGTAAATCTCAAGCACATTGACATCCACCCTGAACACTCTAAAATGTTGTGTGGGTGGAGACGGTGTATGGGATAGGGTGAGGGCATGCATGAATGGATGGGTTAAACACCGCCGATCGGTGGAAATGGTAACTGGTTTTACGCGATAAATTCGGATTATTACATTATATGTCACATTAAAAGTAAGAGTCAAATACCACATTACACATATCACACGTACTACATGTATACGCAATTGGCTTGGGGTCAATATTTTAAATAAATAAAGTAAAAACGGATTGATTGATGTATGTGCATTCACCTCTCTCCGATAATTACGATTTTCCACTATTATGCCCCATTTTCAGCATTTAATTTATCCAAATAATCGACAATTACGCCATTTAGTGATACCGTGCATTACCATGCCTCCGGTAACCGTAGGCTAAATCGATCAGCCAATGGTAACTAGACTTTGAGATCCATTAACCAATATAAACTAGGCTTTGGACTGGATGGCCAGAACATAGCTTAAGCGATAACTAGGGTTTGTGATCGCTTAACCAATCGTAACTCGGGGTTTGACGGGTAGCAGATACCACCGTTTAGGCCGATTTAGTAAATTAACTAGCGATTACGATCTCAAACGGCAGTTTCTGGCCAAATGCAAAATAATTTCTCAAACTGGGGATTGGGGGCCTACACCATGGTTTAAACTCTCAAACTAGGGTTCATTGAATTATTGTGAATTTGGCGAGCCTAAGCTAAGGTTTGGGCATTCTAAACTGGTGTTTAAGCTCAAACCGTGGTCTAAGCTATCAGAAACCCTTCTTTGAGAGTCTAAACATTGGTTTCTGCCGCCAAGTGCACAATAATTGCCCAAACCAAGGTTTAAGAAAACCACCGTCTGGGATCACGATTGGCAGTCTTTTTCTTAAGCTATGGTTTGGGTGCTAACTAGGGTTTAGGCCTTTTATTGAATTACGGTCGCAAATGGCAGTTTCTGGCCAAATGCACAATAATAGCTCAAACTGGGATTTGGGAGCGTAAACAATGGTTTTGACTCTCAAACTGGTGTTTAGTGAATTAATGTGCATTTTGCGAGCCGAAGCTATGGTTTGGGCAGTCTAAACTGGGGTTTAAGCTCAAACCGTGGTTTAGGCTGTCAGAAACCCTAATGTGAGAGTCTAAACGGTGGTTTGAGCCGCCAACTGCACAATAATTGCCCAAACCAGGGTTTAAAATAAAAAAAGCTCCAAACCATGGTTTAGGGAATTATTGTGCATTTGGCTTGCCATACACTATCTGTTTCACGAAACGTCACAGTGCCCATATATTACGGCTATATTAACAATGTAAACATATTTTTTTCGAAAGTATTAAAATAATTCGATAATAATATCAAAATTTAAATATGAGCCTTCTTTTTATTTAGGTAAATTTGATCAAGTACTGATTTTCCTCTATCGGGAAAAAAGAGGTGGAGAACCTGGAAGAGGAGTTGAAAAACGAAACATTTTGGAAATTGACTCGAAACCCTGACTAGACAACTTGGAATGATCTAACTAAGAAAACAAATGTTAAATTTTGAGAATCGGTCCAATATTTCTGAAATTAGAAAAAGTCACCATGTTAAATCCCTATAGAAAATCTGTGGATATGTCTATGGGGATTTAACATGGGAAAATTGCTTTTTCGCAATAAAATCAATATTGGACCAAAACAAAATGAAATGAAAAGAAGGCTCATTAATTTCTTAAATGTTGCTAATATTTAATATTATCGAAAACAATATTGTTTTTGCATTGCTTAATGCTTATTTCCAATGTTGGTGAGTGAATGCATGATATAAACATAACAGCCATGTCGTACATTGTCGACCAAGATCAGACTGCGCAACTGATCATGGTCCACAATGTCCGTCATTGACTTATAAAAATATTGATGACAATATACTTATGATTATTTATATAATACTTCGTTTTTAAAAGAAATTACATTACCCATTCTTTCCATAAAGAGCCGTATTGAAGCGATTTTTGAACCCTTTCAAAGACTCCGTAAAGTCAACGTCCATTTTCTCCTCAAAGGTAGGAGCACTGAAATGTGAAGCTTCGTCAAAATCTGCATCCAGATCATTAATGCGCTCCTCAATCTCTTCTTCTAGATTATCCACAGCTTCTCCTTCTGCACGTTCTATTGGGTCCTTCGTCTCTTCCATTTCTTCTGACACCATTTCTGCCAGGTCAGCCGTTGATGAAATATACCTGGCGAATACATTTATTTATTATATGAAAGCCTTGTCATGACGTGTTGCAACCTATTTCATAAATAAGACACGCCATGTGATTTTGTACCTTCGGACATCTGCGTAATTTCATTAAATACGTTGGCAAAAGTTACAATATTTTTCATAAAGTCAGAAGTTGACAAAGTTTTCAGAGACATGCGGAATATAATAAACGAACAAAATGAAGAAGTTCCAAATGATACTCTATTTATCCGATAACGAGCTTTGTATTTACACAATACGTGCTGACTGATAACATAATGTCGTTTTTTCATCTTATATTTAAGGGTATGAATTTGCTCGAGGACCTTCCAAACCCGGGCATTTGAGCATATGTCTCCATCGGCTAGCATAAATGTTACCTGATAAATATAAATTCAGCATAGTGTCTGTTTATACCAAGTTTTTCAGTGGGTCGGAAACGGTAGGAATTCATTGGCAAGCCTCGGAATTCCTCGCGTTTCATAGCCTTGGCTGATAAACTTGATGCCAAAAGTACAGTAGTCTGTTATTCCCAATCTCCCGGTAAGTAACTGCGCATTGATAAATACACGCTGACAGCTAAGGATGTACTATATACATAATTGTATCATATGTAAAGTAAAAACGCACTACTGTCTGTTTCACGAAACCTGCACAAATTTTACGGCTAAATAAACAATGCAAAAACAATATTTTTTTTAAATAATATTAAATTATTGCAAAATTTAAGAATGAACCTACTTTTTGTTTCGTGAAATTTGGTCCAATATTGATTTTATTGTGAAAAAAACAATTTCCACATGGGGACATTTTTCTAATTTCAGAAATAGTGGACGGATTTTCAAAATGTAACTTGTTTTCCTAAACCATTTCCAAGCTATCTAGCTAGATTTCAGAACCAATTTCCATTTTTGTTTCGTTTTTCAACTCCTCCTCCAGGTTCTCAACCTCTTTTTTCCTCACGTTAAAGTCCCATACAGAACTCATTTTTCGTAATAAAAACAATGTTTTTGCCAAATTTCACGAAATAAAAAGAAGGCTTATTTTTAAATTTTGATAAAATTTAATGTTATTGAAAAAAATATAACGTAACATTTGGGCAGGTTTCGTGAAACAGATAGTAATTTTCTACTCGAAATGTACATTTTAGTTGACATGTAATGAATTGCAATGTGCATCAGATGACATAAGTGTATATTATAGTTTATGATCGCGTACAAACATGTGGCTTTGACTGGATACATGTAAGTAGGGATTTTGGGATGGGCAACCAGTGTTGATCCGGTCTAGATCCGGATGAAATAGCACACGCATGGAAGCTGATAGTTGTCTATACGGCTTATAGATGGAATGATCCTGATCACACTGTGCGGATGTACAGGCTGATCTGAATGTACACTCATCATTTGTCCAGTCACAGCCACGTGTGTAGCTGTAAATAGGACACATCGACATTTGACAGAAAACGTGGAATGGACAGTAGCACATGAGATGTATAGGTATTAATAATATGATTGTAACAAATAACACGGTCACATCGATTATAATACAACAAGCTATACAATGTTAGCCCAGATACAACGACTGTTTCTGCCTTCCGTTACATTCGCTGCATTCACACAGTTCCGCGGTTTGTCTGCTGTTGCAACAGCGGAGAATTCCGAAGATGATTCGGTAAAATTCGTGCATAATATTATATTATTATTATTAAATAACCCCCGCCCCTCCCCCCAAATTTTTTTTTATTTATTTGAAAATCGATGTCGGCTAGTTAAGATATACTGTTTAAAAAAATAGAAACTTATTATGTATCTGTGTATGGAAGCACGGATAATTCCGAAGCTGTTTATTCGTGCATTATCGCCCTTGTATATATCAGTATACCTTCCGAGTTATATACATTTTGTTTTAGAAGCATTTGACCCTTTGGGCCAAATTATTCGTCGCCCGTATTAGTTAAATGCCAACTGTAGTAAAAACAAAACATCCTGCTTGGTTTACGGTAAAATTTCAATCATATGTTCAAACCAGTTTCACTGAATAATAAGTTTTCATATCCGCGTAACATAAAGCGGGCTACTTCGTCGCTCGTATTATACATTAGACGTAAATTTCCACACTGATATCAGGGGCGATAACCGTGTTTCCTTAAAATGTTAACGGAATTGAAAATAGCCTGATACCAACGCGAGTCACTATCAGTAAAATAAATATTACTAAATGATTTTATCTGTATAGCGGGCATTCGTAATGTCTAGAACTGGTGGAATAGTGGAATAGTGACACAATTAACACTTGTTTAATTCATATAAAGAACAGTTTGTGCCTACTGAGTGGGCATGTACCTTTAACAATTGTATCATCTCATGCATCCCGGAATCCATGAACAGTACCCTAGTTATCCCTACACCAAACGATGTACAATGTTAACTACATGTTATACCTGAATTCATAGTCATTGCATCCTTGAATCCACTTTGGTACGGGCATGAATCTGTCTAGGTATGGAGACGGATCGACATATTCATAGTCGGCATCGTCTGTAAGCTCGGTTTCCGCAGCTTGCCGTACGGATAAGTGGATAAAGTTGTGCTCGCATTTCGGCGCCATAGAAGCTTGACCAACCTCTGCCCCTGCCTTTAAACGAGTACCATCCACCTCCGGAGACGGGAAAATGTTTTCTATGACAATTTCCACATCTTCGAATTCTTCGCCAGTGGGTTGTAAAACAACTTTCGTATCAGACTGCACGTGTACAATACAATCCACTGGCGCGGACACCTGCAACATTGAGACACGCCATGTTATTTTGTACCTTCGGACATCTGCGTAATTTCATTAAATACGTTTACAAAATTTACAATATTTGTCATAAATAAAGTCAAAAGTTGACACAATTTTCAGAGTACATGTAATTCCGCAATGTACTCTGAAACTTTTGTTAACTTTTGACGCCATTTACGGAAACTATTGTGAATTTTGTCTTAATCATCCATTATTTGCAACACGGGTTACACAATACTCGAATAGCCATGTATCGACAATCGAATAGATATTCGTGTGTGAAATATCGCTCCCGTGGAATACACCGCTGTAGAGAATAGCGCTTTATCCGAACCGTGCACGTACCACCAGCATTTAATTTTTCACCGGTTATATCTGAGTGATTTACACTGTTTATGCATACTTGGCTGCTAGCCTGAATACCGAGTAGGTCATATCTACTGATGACTGAATTATTTCAGATTAATTCGCCAGATATCTCATGAGCTAGACTGACTGTTAGAACATTAGTAAACTGACGCAGAATTTTAAGCCAAATGTTGGCACGGAGTTCTTATATTGACATGCGGACACTCATAGGAATCTAATGCACTAGCGTATGTATATAAACTCTCGTATCCATATTCTAGCAGTCGGGCATTCAACCATTCTTGTGATCAATTTGAGACACAAGTTTTCACTGGGAATTCTAGTCAGTAAATATGCTTGTTGTTTACTTCCAATGCAGCAAATAACATCTGACTCATGCCAGGACCGGCAAGTCACCGCATTCTTATCGTATCCTCGTTACTACTGCACTGTTTTATTTGGACCCATTTAGACCAAAATATTGGTCAATAAAAGCCGTATTGCATGTATCCGCTGTGGAAGATTATCTCCCTTGATCAAATCGAACTGAATCATTAATGATTCGTGTTTTCGTGTAAATGATAATGATTACAGGTTTCGCACGTGGAAGCATTCCGTGTGTATTGTAATGGCATATTAGCATGTGTTTGGTACATGTCACTCCTACTAATTGCAGTAGCTAATTTGTTCTATTTTGTAAACGAAGTGCGAAAACGATTGAAATGTTTACTAAAATTTAGCTATGCATTTTATATTACGATATAGTCCAATATCATGTCATGCGCTCTGTACAATACATGATAATATTGCCAAATTTAATCTGTAACAATTGTAACGTGAATTGTTCGGATGACTTTCATTCACTCTATGTTGGACAGGTTTAAAACTCCAATTTAAGTCGTCTGTACATTCATTTTATTAAGTCACAGTGTATTTTAAATAGTGGAAATGCTATTGCGACCAGGATAGACCTGTAGCCTATTTCACCAACATTGCAAAGTATACTTTTCTAGCAAAGTATACTTTGAGGGAGAAATTTTCAATTTTAGGAGAATTTTATTAACTTTTATTTTACTGAATTTATTACATTATCACAGCCATTTTGGCTGTGATAATGTAATAAAT